>SJYR01000274.1:990812-1007147 GCA_006410655.1 Kobus ellipsiprymnus | reverse complement strand
GGCTACTTTTCCATCTGCAACTTAATTTCTATCTCCAGTATCCCTCACTGGCCCAGAGGTCAAGAATTGGGGCACACGGTTCAGTTACTTAGCTGGCTTTGTTGGCCCTGGGTCAGTGAGTAGCCCTGAATTAATGCACAGAGTGTGCCCCAAGCTGAACTCCAAAATTTGTTACTGAATTAAGTTGTCTGGACCTTGCTTGGACCCCTCTCTGCCTGAGTTGGAGAGGTTTCTTTTTCCCACTTGGGTTCAAGCTTTGTTCAGCAGTAAAAGTATAGAAAAGCAGGAGCTAAGTTCATAGAGCAACTTATCACCCACCTGGTGGGAGGGATTTAATTTTAAAAATAAAGACAAAGGCAGGAGGCGTGAGGCTGGTGATGGGGAGGCATGTGCTTTAGTCTACCTGGAAGGGTCAGGGTTTTTTCCAGGGAGTAGCGTGCTGCCCCCCTTTTGATCCTTTTTGTTCCTTAATGCCTGGTCATTTTGCTACAGTGTCACTTAATATGCTAACTTAGAAAAGTCAACATATGAGGAGCCCCAGGGTCTGTTGGGATCAAGTTTGTGGCCATCTTGGTCTTAGCTGGTTCCACCTAGTTGTTTGTTTTCTTTTGTATTTTCCTTGTGTATTTCTGGATCTCTTACCATAAGAGTTTATGTTAACTCCTGCTAAAGGTGGGGGTTGGAGGGTCGTGAGCCAAGACCTGAAGCAACTCTGACAGTAAAATGAGTCAAGGCAGACGAAAATGAGGAGGGTTCACAGGCTGGAGAGAGAGCGTTTTGGACTCCTTGGTTGGAAATCCGGTGCCTCCTATGGGTCAGCCACTTGCTGGACACGAGGCCCGGAGCCAGCCTCTCCATGGCTTTTTCCCAGCAGCAGGTTCTTTCTGAGGCAGAAGAACAAAAGCTGGGTCTCCTGGGTGGCGGGCTCCTTGTGCTTCAGAGCTGCAGCCCTGCCGCTCCTGCTTGCGTTCAGCTGAGGTTTGAGGCTGGTCCAAGGAGTAACCTGGCATTTTGTGTGGTTGTAGGTATGTCTGCGATTACGCCTACTACCTGTCTTTGCATCATGGAAATGGGTGTGCGGCCCTCATCCATGTCCCTCCGTTATCTCCTTGGCTGCCCGCCAGCCTGCTGGGAAAAGCCCTGCAAGTCCTCATCCTGGAAATGCTGGAGGAGATTGAGAAAGCCCGGGCTCAAAACCAGAAGCTCAGACTTTGCAGTTCCAGCCGGGGAGAACCAACTGGGGGACTGCTCCTTTAGAGAAAATTAAATGTTTCACTCCTGTGTGTAGAGTTAAACTGTGCTTTGAGGGGCTTTAAAAAAAATTGCTTATAAAACAGTTTACACAAAGGAAAAATATTCTGAATTCACTCAGTGAAATCACAAAGGGTTATTTTATTGTCAGAAGAAAGAAGAACACTCTGAAAGGCAGACATTTCATAGGGGATTAACTAGCTTCAGTTATGGTTTTCCTGACAATAAAATGAAATGCTGCTGCTGCTAAGTCGCTTCAGTCGTGTCCAACTCTAGGCAACCCCATAGACGACAGCCCACCAGGCTCCCCTGTCCCAGTAATTCTCCAGGCAAGAACAGTGGAGTGGGTGGCCATTTCCTTCTCCAATGCGTGAAAGTGAAGTCACTCAGTCTTGTCCGACTCCTAGTGACCCCATGGACTGCAGCCTACCAGGCTCCTCCATCCATGAGATTTGCCCAGGCAAGAGTACTGGAGTGGGTTGCCATTGTCTTCTCCAAAATGAAACGCTAGCAATGTCTTTTTCCCCCTTAAAGTCTGTGTCTCGGGCCTCTGTGCTCCTGTCCGATCGCTGGGACCTCTGCTTCGTTCCCCAGGGGCCCGTGTGGCAGGATGACCCGTGCCTGGCCAGCCTGGGGAAACACGGGCGCAGCCACCACTGCGGGCGCCCCACGCTGGTCCTCTGAGCCTGTGCATCCAGGCGCCGCAAGCGCCCTCTGAGCCCCCGAGTCTCTAGTGTTTGGGCTTTTTTAACTTCATAAAAAAAACTGTCATAAAATACACATAGCATGAAAGTTGTCATTTTAACCGTTTTTTAGTGCTCAGTGGCAATATGTACATTGACTCGGGCAACCTTGCCACCATCATCATCCCAAACTGAAACTCCACACTCATTAAACATTATCTTCTCCCTTCTCCCTCTGGCCCTTGGCATCCACTATTCTACCCTCCCTCTCTGAATCTGACTACTGTGGAGACCTCATGTTAATGGAACTTTTGTTTGTGACTGGCTCATTTCACTTAGCAAAATATCTTCAAGGTTGATCCATGTGGCATGTGTCAGAATTTCCTTCCTTTAGGGCTGAGCAACAAAACCCCCATTGTATATATAGAATACATTTTGTTTATCCATTCATCTTTCGATGGACACTGGGTTGCTTCCACCTTTTGGCTGTTGTGAAAATACCACTGCTATGAACACTGGTGTGCAAATATCTCTTAGAATCCTAGTTTAGGGGTGTGTGTGTGTGTGTGTGTGTGTGTGTGTGCATGTGTGACTACCTAGTGGGATTGCTGGATCATATGGTAATTCTCAGTTTACTTTTTTGGAGGCACTGCTGTACTGCTTTTCATGGCAGCCATCCCATGTCACATTCCCCCCATAGTTGGGGGGAAAGGTTAATAGCAAAGGTTAATAGCTGGGTTTAGCTCTTCTACCATGGACAGTATTTTTCTGCCTTTTAAGAAACAGAACCTCCCCTTTGCATCTTTCATTTTGCCTTTATGGTGCTGTGCCAAGCTGCTCACAACAAGGTTTTACTGTCCCAGTGTTTTCTAGGGGAAAATTTCCATTGGAACCCCCTTTGGCCATATTATTTTTTGGAGAAAGAGCTAAGCTCTGGGAAATTTCTTATGTTGGTGTGCTCACACTGTAGTTTTCTACTTAATTTCATTTAAAGAAAAATCATTATTTAATGCCCAGATTCATTCAGTGTTAAGTAAAAGCACCTGTACCTTAATAACATAGGAACTGGGCAAAGGAACGCACTTTACCATTAGCCCTCCAGCACACTCGTGTGTTTGTAATAGATTATACAGGACCCCTTTGCGAATGGAACTGGCTCACTTGACAGAACAGATCAAAGTCCTACTGCAGCAGACCAAAGGCAGCAAGAGGGGCAGGGTGGTCTGGACACCAAGCACAGGTCAGGCTGCACGGCTATTAATGAGCAGAGCCTTCTGCAATCGTAGGCAAACACCTGCTACCCAGAGCCCTGGGCCACTCCCCCCAACCCCGCCTTACTTTAGCTCGTCTCAGGACAGTGGCAAGCAGGCCTCCTCTTGGACCCAGCTCCGGTGTTATTTCAGATTGTAAACTGTGTGTGGCTTGGCACCAAGCAGATGTTTAGATGTCACCAGTCAGAGGCCCAGAGCTCTTGACGAACACCCGTCATCTCCCACCCTCTGTGACCTCCAGGGTTCTTTCGGAAGCAGCCAGAGACCCGTTTACCTCCTGGTCTTAAGTGGCCTGCCACCACCCCAGTACACACTGGGGTCTCTTTAGTTACGGCTGAGGTGCGGGCAGTTCTGAGATGGTTTGAAGGCTGACACAGCTTCAAAAGGCTCAGCCCTGGGTTGGTCATTTAACAGCTGGGGGATCTTGGACATGTCTGTGTGTTTGCTCATCTATGAAACAGAGGAACAGAAATCCTTCCTTTGCAGTTACCATGAAGACCTGGTGAGAGAGTGGATGCGAACGTCCGTCAGTGATGACAGAGTGCTGCATGTGGGCTCAGAGCTGGACCTGGGAGGGTGGATACGGAAGTAGTTCTGCTGGATTGCAGGCTTGGGCAGGGGCGTGGTGGGGAGAGGGTATTGCACATCTCAACCCCAGCACCTTCATCCTCAGGAGACCCCGCTACTCCTCTGGCTGAGGACAGGTGTAGACTGAGCCTCTGAAGCCTGCAGGCACAGCACCACCCCACTGGGGTGGTGGGAATCTTACTGGCTGGGCTCCTTCCAGAGGTGAGATGCCCAACCAAGCCTCACGTGAGCCTGCTGTGAGTCACAGGTCCTCTAGTGAAGGTCTCCTGGGTACCAGGCTCACCGTGACAATGGGAAGCAAAACTCCAGGGCAACACCGAGAGTTGAGAGTCCCCTGTTTTTTTGTTTTTAAGTCCAAGTCCTTGACACTTACCAGGTCGTAAGCAAGTACAGCCTTTCATTTACTTCTACCGCCTACACCTGCCTAGTTAACCTCCTTTGTCCAGTAGCATGATTTTATTACTGATGTATAAAGTCCCATGATCAAAGTTTAATAAATGATCACGTGTCTTCCTGATGTGTAAGGTTTGATTCTAGAACATGTATAGCTTGTTTCCGTAGAACATGTCTTCACACTCCCTACCATGATATTTCCTCTGGCAAAGATAATGATCCTGGGATTTGTAGAGTCTCTGGGCCAGGGCTTCCCAGGTGGCGCTAATGGTAAAGAACCCACCTGCCAGTGCTGGAGACGGAAGAGACGTGGGCTCAATCCTTGGGTCGGGAAGATGCCCTGGAGGTGGGCATGACAACCCACTCCAGGATTCTTGCCTGGGGAATCCCATGGACAGAGGAGCCTGGTGGCTACAGTCCCTAGGGTCGCACAGAGTCAGACAGGACTCAAGCAACTTCACACAGCATCCTGGGGTAGGCCAAGATCGTCGGCTGAAAAGTAACTAAGGTGTCCGTGCAGTGCCAGTGAGCTGCGCCCTGTGTGCATGTCCGAGGCCTTCCCTGTGCCCTCTGAGGAGGTGTGCGGACCGTGAGGGACCAACCAGGACGTGAAAGTGTGAAGTGAATCGCCCAGACGAAACCTGCCCTGGCCTGAATTTTGTCTATGGAAAAGCCTACATATCTATATTTTATAGAAATTCAGATTTTCTTCTGGCTGATGTAATGGAGAGAATAGCTTTCCTGTTCACCCGCAATGTGCATGCCGAGAAGGTTCAGCTGTCAGATACAGGGCGAAGCCTGCATGCAGAACGCCTCCCAGCGAACACACACGCCACCTGTAGCTCAGCTTCCCTGCTCAGAAGCGCGGGGAGGGACAAAATCAGAGACCAAAGTGCATACAGAATTCTTTTATTTAACTTAAACCATGTAGTACTTTAACTACTAGAAAAAAGCAGAGTATGAGAAACTAAAGTTGCCTTAGCTTCAGCCATTCAAAATAGACAAAGTTTCTTTTTTTTTCGGTAATGTAAAGAATCCAGAGTATATTGCAATAACAGGAATAAATTCTTACAACAGAATATACAAAAAAACATTTTGAAATTTTTTTATCTACTGATTTTTTCATATAAACAGAGTAATTTTTTAGGAATAATTTATACACAGAAAGTCATTTTATGTAACAAATTGGCCATGTTATTACCTTTTTAAAATTTTTTTAACTTTTTTTTAAAAAAACTTTTTTTTAAACAAGAAAACTCAGAAAATGCATTATTTGTGATGCATCCATTCCATCGTGCCTTCTGTTTTTTTTTTTTTTTTTTTGTCCCAGAGGTAGACAAACTCTGGTAAACCCCAACCTCAACCTCACTGGCTTAGAAAGCAGACAGGTGTCTTTGCCAAGCATCCATCACCTGTGGTTGTGTCTGCGCAACACCAAACATCCAAAGGAAAAGTTGCAAACAAAACCCAAATTGTTTCTGGACCTTTCTCCCATGTAGCACAAAACACCCAGGTGTTTCCAGTGATGGGGATTTTGTGGAGCTGTGTTGGTATGGCCAATAACCCACTGAGAGCAGGAAGCAATGGAGTCAAACTTAAAAAAGATCTTGAATGTGTGTAGTTTTTATTAAAAAGAGTTTGTCTTCCATCGAAAAACATCTACGTTCGGTGTTCTGCCTCAAATAAAAATAGGGTCTCTTCCTCGTCATAGCAAAGCATTAATCATGATATGAGGCATGGAAGCAAATGGCCTGCGTGCGCCAGAATTACCGTCTTTCTGTGGCAGTCTGTGCGGCGCGCTCATTGTGAAAGCTGTGAGCCGTGCAATGGAGTCCTTCCATCTCAAGGCACCGCCCAACAGTACCAACCAACCCAACCAGATGTGGATGGCGCCAGAGCGCCGCTGGGCTGCAACACCTCTGCGATTTGCTGGGCCAATGAGGTTCTTTCAGTCTGTTAAAGTAGCTACACTCCAATGAGCAATAAAAGATGATCCCCTACCCAACCAGGGGGTTCTGGAAGACCAAGATACTGAAGATACAGAACTACTTCTTAAATCGTCGTTCCTTTGTTATAAACTAGGGCACAAAGCATGGGGGGAAAGAGGGTGAACCACGGCTTGGGTCAGGGTAAAATCCTTTTTTATTTTTTTGGCATCTTGTAAAGCTAGCTAGTAAACAGGTGTCCTAAAAAATGGATCACAAATACACATTTGCACACACAGAGAAAAAAAGTGTCTTTAAATTATTCTCAGCAATTATAAACTACAAACATTTTATAAAATTATTCTATGTTCTTACAAAAATGCAATGAAACATTTAATTAGTTCTTGTAAACCAGATCTTCGTCAACTGACTACCCGTAATCTACTGGACTTAAGAGCCCTATTGAAAACGCTAATGAGTGACTAATTACAATGATGTTCACCAGAAAGATGTGGACACACACAAACGTGGACACACAGATGAGTAATCATTATGTTCTTGCATGAACAAAACAAAACCCTAAAGTCACGCCCCAGAACCGACAACCGACGGTGCGATGCAGTTCGTGTTCTTGAACAATCTGACTGAACTCCGCAGTAACAGTTTCCAAAGTGGGATGTTAGGCTTATCTGTTGACACCAAATGCCCACGGATGACTGTTGAGCCTTGATGTGGTCTGACACCTTCAGAAACCATCAAGTTCCAAGCACAGCCCACACTTCTTCCAAGCCCTGTACCTTCTGCTCACGCTTTCCTCTCCACGTCATTCACGATCCCTGTTACAATGGTTTCCTGCCACCTCCTCATTCCACCATCAAGGAGTGTTCATCTGCTTGTTCTCTAAATGACCAACTAGTCATCTAAGCTGGAGGCCAAAAATGAAACCCTCTGGCCTGTCCAAGGTCTGTATCTTCAGCATCTCTGGCAACAGAGATTCAATCTAAGCAACATCCTCTCTTGACGTTCTCATCTGTACCACCCACTATGTCAGAGTGGAGTGAAGAGTTTGATTTTCATCACTGGTTCTTAAAGAGTGGATCTCTGGGCCATGTCTCCCAATGCTGCTTAGCCCAGGAAAGACAGCCAACAAACACAAAAGTAATATTAACAAAAGAACAAACCCCAAACCTTAAATGCATTACTGGGACTGCTGGAATGGGCCAAGGCATACCATGGAGCTCTACTGTCACCTGGAGGGTGCCTGTGTTCTGGGAAGAGTTGCCTTTCACACTGTCTGGCCGGAGGACCCAACAGTGACAGCTGAGGGCCTTGGACCAAGTATCCTAGCCTTCTCACTGCTCTGAGCTACGTGTGACCTTGTCATCACAGCAGCCTGTATCCCATACAGCCACCTGCCAGCAGAGGTGGGCTGCTGAGAAAGAGGCTTCAGTGGAACAAACTGGCTTAGAATTCGGCATCATACTTGGCTCTGACATGTTACCCAACTCAAAACACACCACTTCATGCCAAGCATTTTTCGATTGAGTAGTTCCACAATAACCTTTTTTTTTTTTTCCCCTATTATTGAAATGTTCCAAGGCATAAGAAACAGGCTGGAAGGAAAGGCCAGTGTGGGCCATGAACATGGTCTTCTCTCTTCCGAGGAGGAAGCTCATTCCAACTGTGTCAAATGTCAGGACATCCTCTAAGGGAGTCCTGGGGTGGTCTGGGTCTCACCCAGCTGCAGTTCAACAACGTCTCCAGAACACACCAGCTCCTGCTGCCTCAGGGAAGAGCTGTGTGTGGTCAGGTTTTAATGCTCACATCGATTCAATGATGTGCCTCAGTGGTTCACGTCATGCCAAGCAGTGCGAGCTGCTGTCAGAAGGAGGCTGCACGGAGAATGCCACAACTCAGCTTAAGTTATTTGGAGCATACAAAGGAGGAAACCAAGAAGAGGTGGGGAAATGAGCGTAAAATTAGGCTAGAACTGTGGACAGATGATGCCTTGGTATAGTCAAGGTGGGTGGTTTGGTCCAGTAAAATAACTGCACCATCACACAAGCAAAAAGTTCTCTTTTATTTGTGTTTCTGAAGCATTTGTTATGATGGGCACTATGCTGTTAGTGTTTTCTATTTAAAGGAAAACCACCTACATAAAACAAAAAGTGACACCAACAACTCGGACAGTTTAAACAAAACCCTTATAACCAGCTGAATGATCTGTAGAAATCCAGTTGTGGAAACCGGTAGGTATGTGCAAAACGGAGGAGAGGCCACTATTCCACGGGGTCACCTACAGTGTGGAGGCGGGAAACCCTGATCAGACACTGCTTCTCAATGACCTCAAGATGGCAGGGGACTTGGGGAAGGAGAAGGCTGTTTCAGCAGGAGAGAGGAGCTCCTGAACACAACTGCAGTCCTGGGAGCAGAAAGGAGCCGCCACACTTGGGGAGATCCACCCCCTCTGCATTTCCCAGATGAAACGCCAGTGCCTGTGAGAGCAGCTGCTGGAGGGGACGCGTCTGCCCGTGAGCAGCGGCAGCGGGGGAGGAGGCACAGCCCCTTCCAGCCCAAAGGTTTGGTACGTCTTTGTTTGCCCCTGGGAAGGAGGTGAGGGTGAGGTGGAGAGAACAGCCTGGACAGGGAGGTGGGGACTCTTCCTGCATCCTACCTGGGGCTGGCCACCACCAGGTCAAGAACCCGCAGGAAGAGGTGCTCGCCTGGCTCTCGGAGCCCACGTGGCTGCAGAGGGTGCTGAGTTGACCCGGCTGAGGGCCCAGCGGCCACCCCACGGCCACAGGGGCGGTGGGGGCCCTGGCTCAGCCTGGTCCCCACACTGGAAACCACCGCCCCTCCCCTTGGTTTGCACCAAGTAGCTGGTTTCCAAGACAACCTGCCGGGCCCCTCCCCGCCTCTGGGGAAACTGAGTCAGGAGGAGAACAGGAGCGACGCCAAATGAGCCGTCGCAGAGAAAGGCGAGTGGGGAGGTGAGCTCATGCTGCTGTGACCCCGGGATACAGGCTGGCCTCGCCCTGCGTCACCTGGTGTGTGCGGCCTGTGGTGTGCATGAGGTTACCAGTATCAACGGCATATTGTCAGGTGCTGAGAAATGTGAGATGTACTCCTTTTATATATACACATATAAAAAATAAGAGTGAGGTAGATAAATGTTTGGGAAAAAGAAAGAAAACAAAAACCTCTAAACTGTCCTGTCTCACACACACACATGCGCGCGCGCGCGCGCACACACACACACACACACACACAAAGCCTTTTCTCAGTATTTAAATTCATAAGGGGGCTTCTCTACAGTGATTGAAACTGGTATCACAAAATAAATTAAAACTCCTACATATAATACCTTAATTTTTTTCTTTTTCTCATTTTTTAAGGGAAAAACTATGGGACTGAGACTACTGACAAGCGAAAAAGCACTACCAACTTTCTTTTTTGTGTTTAATCTCCAGTCGCAACTAGCAATCATCATACTGTATAGCTTTGTTCTTACTCATAATTTAAACATTTCCATCCCAGAAGCAACTCTTGTGCTGTCATTACTCTGGTGAGAAGTGCGAAAACTAAACAAAACGAGACCCCGGGCTCCGAGTGCTCGGCCTGCTGGCCAGGGAACGACCCCCCTGCGCCAGGCCCCCGGTCCCCCGGGCAGGGGGCACGGTCCTCGCCCTGCGGCACCTGCTGTCCTGACCTGGCGAGGGGCTGCCGGTGGCTCCGTGAGGACACCGCCCCTGCGCCCCACTCCCCACCGGCGCCGGGGGTTGGGGGGGCCCTGCCCTGGGGTGTCTCTCTGATTCTAAAGACAGGTAGGTCCGGTTGGGAGGCGGGGTGGAGGCAGGACGCCGGAGACGGCCCGCTGGAGCGCGGGCCGCTGCACCCCTGGACTCAGCAGCTGTTTTCCATGGGATGGAAGGATTAAATAGCCATTAAAATAAAAAAAAAAGTAATCCAAATGCCTAGTGTCTGCAGTTAAAACTGCTGTTGTACCCAAGAATTAAAAAAATAGATATATGTGTGTTACAACTGAAACAAAGGCAAGGGAAAGAGAAGCTGAGACTCGTCAACAACCGTGAGTATCAACACTGAACAAGGATGTGCGATATATTTAACCTTTTTTTTCTGACCTGAGTTTGTATCATGTCTTGCACTGTAACAGACTCAGACGTGGTGTGAGGGCAGGCTGGGGAGAGAGGGTCGGGCGCAGGCACCCGCCATCCCTCCACGCCCCCCTCACCAGCTTCGTGCCCACAGAGCCTACGGGTAGAATAGAACTAACGGGGCAGGGGGAGCAGGGAGGGCTATGTATTTATAAAAAGGCATCAAACAGTTCATGGCAAATTATGTTATATAAGTATCAATTACTGGGAAGAGAGGAAAAAAGTCACGCACTCTAGTACAAAGCATAAGAAGTTTCTTGGAGTGAGCAGAGAGGGAAGAGGGTAGACCTGAAGGTTTTCATAGATTAAATCCACAAAGATAAAGAACAAAAAAAATAGCAGCTTTTTTTTTTCTGTACAGACGTATAGATGAATATCTGAACCGTAAAAAAGTTATAAAAGTGACATTAAAGACGATGTGTATGCAAATGTTTCATGGTCTAACATAGAACTGTAAGACCCACGAAGAAGTCCTAGTAACAGAGAAAATGTCAACAAAGCTTAGAATGCTTGAATCCATGTACTGCTTTTCTTCGCACTGTTGTGGTGTTGGGATCGCTTTCCTTGCAGACCTGCATGAACAGGTGGGCTGAGTCCCTGGCAACCCCCTTCCCATCTGTGTCCTTGGGGGCTGGGCGGGGGCAGGAGACTGGCACATGGACGACCTTTACTCAAAGCCTGTCTTCCAGACTCCCAACAGGGCCTGTTTCCTCCAGAATTCTTGGGGGGGGCTAGAAGGTGGGGGTGCAAAAAGTGTGGGGTGGGGAAGCCAGGATGGCTTCTCCCCATCCTCACTGAGAGTGAGTCTCATTCTGTCCAGTGCCCCCAAATAACCTCGTCATAAGCCATCAGACCTGTGTGAAGGCGAGACTCGGAACACCGGGGATGACCGGGTGCAGGGCATCAGCAGAGCGGCCCTTAACAAGTGACTAGCTCCCGGCTCGCCCAGGCCTCCAGAAAGGAGAGAACGGTGGGGGGGCACTGAGGGGGAAAAGTGGGGGTTTTGGCAGAATTTGGCAGCGTTAACAATGGTCACAACCTTGGGTGAACGATGGCCCTTTGTAAATTTCATATGTCCCTAAAAATGTTAAAGACACAGTTAAAAAAATCCCGTCTCAACGTGTTTGTTTTTTTTTATAAAGACCTACAGTGACCGGCAGGTGTGTTCAGGGCAACGTGGGGCCGCAGACGGGCAGCCCTCGCTTCAATCTGATGCAGAGGGCATCCCGCCTGGGCTTGCGGCAAATGTGTTTCCATCATGAAGCAGAGAGAGAGAGAAAGATGTGAAGAGAATGAGATAGAGACAGGGAGAGAGAGGAGACTTGATTCTCAAGTGTTGCTATTAAGTGTTGTCATTAAGGTTCTTAAAGGCCCGTGTCAGTTAAGGGTTTGGGTAGGGAAATAAAAAGCGGCTTGCATATTGAGAAAAGGAACATCCCAAATGTGTTTACTGCAGAGAAGCCGTCTCCTGTGGGCAGCCATGGCAGTTCTGAAGATCCACTGAGGTACAGGAAGCTGTGAATAGATTGTGAACACTCTCTCCCCACCCCCGCCGCGGCGCGCGCGCGTTACTGTGTGCACGCCGGCTCCGGGATCAGCAGGTCGAGGACTGGGGCAGCGGCAGGGCGCGCTCGTTCTTGCGGCCCCCGTTCATGTGCGCGTAGGGCTGCCTCTCATCGAAGCTGGCCCGCAGGACCAGCACGCCCGGGCCCGGGCCGTTCTCAGCCTTGTGTCCCGAGTGTCTGTCAGGCAGCGGCAGGGAGGCAGAGGAGGCCGAGGGGTCCAGCGGCACGCTCTCCATGTTCTCGGGCTCCAGGTCCAGCTCCTCCGGCTCCGGCGGCTTGTTCTCCTCGCTGTAGTAGAAGGAGACCTCCCGGAAGCCCGCCTCCATCTCGTCCTTGACGCTGCTGATGATCTCCAGGAACGAAGGCCGCATCTTGGGGTTGTACTGCCAGCACATGCGCATCAGCTCAAACCTGCGGGGAGATGGCAGAGGTGGGCCCCACCGGAGGGCGCCAGGCCAGGCAGCTCCGCCACACCGAGTGCAGTGAGCACGCTGCAGGCCATGCCAGGCCCCCAGCTCTGTATCTCTCTGATACAGGACAGTGTCTACTCTGTCTGACACACGTCCAGTATCTACCTTATCTCCCTCTGACACAGGAGAGCATCTACTTGTGTCTCTCTGACACAGGCAGCCTTCAGCCTCTCCCGACTTACGTCCACCACGGCAGTCACTTCACCCACATGCAGGACTCAACCCTAAC
Organism: Kobus ellipsiprymnus; assembly: GCA_006410655.1. Taxonomy (NCBI): domain Eukaryota; kingdom Metazoa; phylum Chordata; class Mammalia; order Artiodactyla; family Bovidae; genus Kobus; species Kobus ellipsiprymnus. Next base: position 994,597 of record SJYR01000274.1, on the reverse strand, counting down.
TCCCGCATCCCAAGAGGGACCAATACAGGTCCCACACAGAGTGTCAGTCGCTCAGTCATGTCCTGCTCTTTGTGACCCCAGGGACTGTAGCCCGCCAGGCTCCTCTGTCCATGGGATTATCCAGGCAAGGACACTGGAGTGGGTTTGCTATTTCCTCCTCTGGGGGATCTTCCCCAGGGATGGAACCCAGGGTCTCCCACATTGTAGGCGGATTCTTTGTAAGTGTTTGAGCTCTTATTACATGTATTTACATAAAATGCAAACCAGCCTTCTATCCGAAGCATCTCCTGCAGCCACTGGATAAACATTTCCAGAATTAGAACGCTAAGGAGGCTGAACAGCGATCAGTTTTCCCCACAGTGCTCTCTCCTTCAGTTCTACCCACGCTGTTTCCAAGCTTCCTCCTGGGCGCAGGGGGCCACTGGCAGAGAACCGAGGACAGGCAGTGCCAGGCAGTGTGGCTGCAAGACAGAAGGGGCACACAGCCCCCTTCCAGCGCCTGGGCTCAGGCTGCGTGCGGCGTGTCCCAAGGTGGCAGAGCCAGCCTGGGACATGGGCTGCCCTGAGAGAGCGGGGCCTGGAGCCAGATGAGACAGCCTGATGCCAGGGTCCCTGCTCAGGCCCAGGGCAGGCAGAGACGGCACCTGGGAAGCCTCGGCGTCACATGGCCACAGGGACCAGCCCAGCATGGGGCCCGAGCCCCCAGAACAGGTGGCTGCCCAGGAAAAAACCAGGAGCAGGCTGTGCTGACGGCGGTTCAGCACAGCTGCGGGGGCAGGGGCACCCCGCGTTCACCCGGCATGCAGAGGGCTCCAGCTACGCAGACCTCCGGGGCAGACGGGAGGTGGCCAAACAAAGGTCCAGGCTGCCGGGGGCATGGAGGAGGCTCTGGGGAGACAGTGGCCAGCGGCTTTTTCTCATGGAGACCAGAGTGCCTTCCCTTCCACTTGTTTTCTTGTCAGAAACTGTTTTATGTTTTGTTTCAAAACTTCTGGCTAATGAGACACTTTTCAATAAAAATGGCCAAATGGAATTCCCCACATCTAGGAAGCTCAACATGCCCCAACCTGGCTTCCAGCCTCAGGCTGACACTTGACAGACCTGAGTCTGGCCCTGGAGAACATTTCAAAGAGAGAAAGCCCAAGGGGACAGGAAGGCTCCCAGGTCCACCAGCCAGGCACCTTGAAAGGCCTGGGGAGAAGGGTGTCAGGTCAAGTCAGAGAGCAGAGGATGCGGCCTTGAGTGCGGGCGGGCACGGGAAAGCGGCTGGCTGCCTGCTTCTGTAGGTCAAGCTTTACTGCGACGGAAACACCGGTTTGTTGGCATAGGGTCTGCTTTCAAACCAGCAGTTGTACGAGCTGAATAGTTGAGATGGTTCGGCCTGTGAGGCCTACCGTGTGGCCCTTGGCAGAGAAAGCTTGCCACCCTTGCTCTAGTGGAGAAAGACTCAGTCAAAACAGGAAGACAATTTCTTCCCCTCCCAACTAAACCACCTGCAAGAGGTCAGGACGCTAACCCCATGGTAGGCAACCAGTGCTCTTGGGAGCTTTATGGGTGTATATGGCATTACTCTGCATGGGTCTGGGAAGGTGTGTATCATAATAAAGCCCCATTTTATAGATCCGCAAATGAGTGAGGGTAGAGCAGGAATGGAAGTCTCACGAATGACCTGCTTGCACTTGTAATGCCACCACCAACCTCAGAAAGAGAAACCTGCTCTCAGCCTCAGTGAGAGAAACCACAGCCCCGCCCCGTCTCCCGCTCAGCCGTCCACTGACAGTCACAGGTGTTGTGGGGACTTTGCAGATAAACTGGCGGCTTGTTCCTGGGCCAGATGGCAAACAAGCCCCTTCCACATCCGCACCTCCATCATTTCCTATGAAAAGTGACCGATGCCCCACCTACCCCCCCCCCAACCCACCCACACAAAAAAAGCCATAAATACATGACATGCCTCTCCATGGCTCAGCTGTGATTTCCCCTCTAGCCAACTGACTTACCCCTGAACAGAAGGGCAGCCAGGGCCAAGGACACATGACGGGTCCTGGCTCCACGCCCCTTGGGCTGGGGCTGAGGAGTGCCCCCTGCAGGGGAGGAGGCCTGTGAGTGATGTCAGCACCAACAAGCCACATGACAGCATCTGAACCTCTCCAGAGCCACGGCCGGGCAGTGCTGCCCATGAAAGGCAGCCTTTTTTCACTCGGTGAAATTCAAGACCTTGTTTACACTATCTCCACAAGAAAACTTTCCTAGACTCTAGAAGGATTTATGAGCTGATAAAACTCCTCTTTAAAAAAAGCAGATTTTTTTAACAACTGGTCGGCTCTGGGGAGCAGGAATCATCTTGCACTGAATGCCTGCACGGGAGGCGCGCGTGTGCGTGGCTGTCACCTGGGCAGGACCATATGGAGCCGCCGCCTTTGTGCGCCTCTGGAAGCTGTCTCCACCCCACCCTCGGCCCGGCCGCGTGCGGGCAGCCTGTGGTCACCTGCCAAGAGCAGCCTTCGTTATCCCCATGATGACAGAGACGGTGTTCCAGAGAGGACCTCTGGGGCTCACAGCACCCCTCCTCGCCTCCCTGAACACTCAGGCTCCTGCCCTGCTCCTCGGCTGGCAGGGGCAGGGGGCCGGGGGCCGGCCTGATCGCTCAGCCCATGTTCCTCTGTCTCAGGGCAGAGATCAAAGGCGGGGCCCACTCCAGGGAAGTGGCTGCAGGCTCTCCGGGCACAAGTGCCATCCCAGCCTGTCTGCGTCCCACTCAAGTGCTTAGTTCCCACACAACTGGCCTGGGATCTCCAACCGTCAGCAACAGGGAAAAACTGTGCTTGAAAACTGCAAAACCACCAGAGTCTACGAGTCTGCTTCAGACTCATCTGCGAGCTGACGACTCTGGACCGAGCAGCTCAAACTCCTCTCTGAATGGCACACCCTAAAGGCCTCCCCGGCAGACGTCCAGCTGAGCGATCTGGGGGGCCGTGGGCAGAGAGCACGCTCCTCGCTCGGCGCCCGCCTGTCCCGCCCGTGCCCCGGCCTCTCAGTCATGGGGCCGGCTGGGAGTGGGGACTGCTCCCCACAGCCCCGGCTCCGGGCCAGAGCAGCCAGCATGTGCTCGGAGGGGCTCCAGGACACTGGCAGCTGAGTGTGGAGGCCTGAGTGCGAGACAAGGCCAAGGAGCCGCAGGCCGATCAGTCTCCAACCCCGCGCTAAGCGATCCACACTGCCTCTCAGGATGCATCGCGCTGCGTCGCAGGGCCTGGACGCACTGCGGCCTGGTCCCTGACGCCGTTCCTCTGAAGCGGGCGCCCGTTCTCTGGAGGGCATCAGGATGGCTGGCTGCTCAGAACAGCCGGCGACTGCTTAGCGTTGCCAAGCAAAGACGCTGAGCTGAGGTCCCCCAGCAGCCCCTGCACACCTGCCCCGTTACCCTGTGGGTGCCATCCACACCTCCAGAACCACGAAACCGGAGCACATAAGCTCTCTTCCACGTGGGGCCCAGCACGGCTTTCAGGCAGCTCCCAAGGGCTCAGTGACTTTCCTCTCCCATGGGAAAAATAAGAGCCATTCTTTCAATTTTGTAATAAAAGAACGCCATCTCCCAGAACACGTCTTCCTCACCTAAGCTCATCAATAAATTGAAAAGGACAACACAGATACTCTCTATGAAACCAACTTGCCTCCTCTCGCTCTTTCTTAGACGGAGAAAGTTTGCAAGGGGGTTCTGCCTGGCAGGGCAGAAAAGCCTCCTGAATTATACATTTAATATCCCAGAGTAACTGCGCCATGTA
>SJYR01000274.1:884458-990695 GCA_006410655.1 Kobus ellipsiprymnus | reverse complement strand
AGAGTAACTGCGCCATGTACATTTGTTTCCTTGTCACTCCAGGCTGGGAACAGGAAGTGCGCTGCCTTTCCCAGGGCAGGGGGGCTGCTTCCCAGGCATATTAAATCACAGTAAAGCTCCTGTCACCTGGGGGCAGATCAGCTTCAGGCGGCCCACAAGTTTCTCAGAGACAATGACGACTCAAGTCAAAGAAAGAGAAAGCTCAGGAATAGTGCCTGTCCTCCCACACCCCCAGGCCACACGGACAAAGCTCACACCTGCTTCCCGGGCTGCTTCTACACTTGCTAACACACCACCACTTCCAGACAGGCTCATGTGAATTCAGCGGGCATCGCTCCTCAAAGTCCACTACTTATGCTTCTGTTCTGAAGGAAGGCTGTTCTCACGGGCTGCCAACAGTGCTGCGGCTACACCATTCAGAATGGAGGGCAGTCGCCAGTCGGGCGCAGTACTGGCCTCCGAGACCCTCACGTCCTGGTGTCCACGCCTCACAGAATCTCATTACATCAGACACAGCCCACAGGAAGCGTTGGACACCGAGGAGCGTGACTTCCAGCCACAAAGAACACCGCGTGTGCTTTCCGCTCTGCCATAGGATAGACTGCCCTCAGGCACGGCAGGCAAGCTCCGGGCCCACAGGCCACATCCGGCCTGCTCTCTGATTCTGCAAGGCCTGGGAGCTAAAGACGGCTTTTCTATCTGTGTCAATAAATGGTTGGGAAAAAAAATCAAAGAATGATATTTTACAACAAAACGAAAGCTATGTGAAATTCAAATGAAGGATCCAGACAAGTTTTCCTGGACCACAAGCACACCTGTTCCTCTGATGTCTCTGACTGCTCCTGTAAACAGCCGAGGCAAGCAGCTACAGTTGAGATCGCGGGGCCACAGAGCTGAAAATATGTACTATCTGCCACTTATGATATGTCCTTCTGGGGAAAAGGCATGCCGAGCCCTGCCCTGGGAAAAGCCAGCTGCATAGCATGACAAAACTCAGGCAACATCACAGAGGAACTGAGGCCCCGTGTAGCACCCAGCGGCGAGCGTTCCGCTTTGGACATGGATCCCAGTCTGGGTCAAGCCTTCAGATGAGTGCAACCCTGGCTGCCAGCCGGACTGTGACCTCAGGAGACCCCCGGTCAGAGCCAGCCAGCCAAGCTGCTCCTGGCTCCCTGACCTCCAGAAATGCTGAGAGATAATACATGCTTCCTGTTGTCTTAAACTGTTAGGTTTCAGACAACGTTATGCTGCAACTAAAAAAAATAACAACAGAGGAGAAGAGGGAGAGTTTCCGTGAGGGGCAAGAAAATGCACTGAGTGGCTGTCTGAGCCTCTTCCAACTTTGGGTCCCAAAGTCTGAAGACGCTGCGCCAGGCAGTCTGCGGGTGAGGGATCTGGGATGCCTGGTGCCCCCCGAGGCACGGCCTCCTGAGAAGTGGGGAGCTTCCTGTCATGGTCTGTGCCCGTCTGGGACATATGCAGGTTTCCTAGCCCGGGCCCACGCGCAGATGATCAATGGGCACCCCACCTCCACACACACACACACACACACACACACACACACACACACACTGAGACAAAGATGTTCCCTTTCCTGTGGCATTCCCTGGCCTCTTTCCTAACTCCATGGAAGCTGTCCTAGAGATAGAACAGGCTTTGGCTGAGCAAATGCTCAGAGGCAGCAGCTAAGGAGTAGGATGCCCAGCTAATGTTCTCTCAAAGCAACAGCACAGTCAGAGCCAGGAAAACAGGCCCACCCCCATCCCACCACCCCTCCCACACTCTACCTGGAGCTTAGGGATCCAGTCTTGGAAGCTACACTAAACATGCTTTAGAGAAAAACCAAAACCTTGATTTATTGCCAGGACAACAGTTTCTGCTTCCCAGGCTGCAGCTGTCAGACTCTAAGATGGTCCCCAAGATCCCTGCCCCTGCTGCAAATGCCCCATATGATCCCCTCACCTGCATGGGAGGGACTTTGTGAACGTGATGAGATCTCACTCCTTCATTTAGGCTTCTAATAACTGACTCTAAGTTAATCAAAAGGGAGATTACCCAGCATGGATGTGACTTAATTAGGTAAAGAAAAAAAAGTCAACAGCAGCAGCAGAATTCCTCTTGCTGGCCTTGAAGAAGAAAGCTGCTTCACTGCGAGAGGCTCATGGCGGGGAGTGCAGGTAGTGGTGGCAAGGACTGGGAGCTGGGAGCCAGCCAGACCCAGGGACCTCAGTCCTACAGCCACAAGGAGCCAACTCCTGGCAGCAGCCCAAAGGGGCCTGGGAGAGGGCAGCCCCTGACCCCAGATGGTCACAGCCAGGCTGACATCTTGATCTCAACCTTGTCACACTGGGCAGAGGACCCAGCATCCCCATTTCCCAATCCCCGTAAACCTTGAGAGACCAAGCGAACCGAGCCTTCCCAGCTGTTGGGCTGATTTCCCTGGTCCCCACACAGCGCGGTGCCCGACTCACGTCTCTATCATCTGACCACGATGCGGCCCTTCCCTGAGCCAGGGCTCACTCGAGGCTGGGGAGCGGGGAGGTGGCAGATCTGGGTTGGGGCGGGGTGGGGGGCCTTCCACGTGGACAGAGAAACAGCCCAACAGGTCCTCTGGGGTCCTTTCCAATGTGAGGCCAAACCTGTCCTGAAAAGCGCTTCTGGAAATTCTTGGATTGGCCTTGAGGTATTAGTGGTAGCCTGCCTCCCACCTATCGGGATCCAGAAAATCGTGAGCCTTGCCTTAAGGAGCATGTCGAAAGCAAGCCCAGTGCTCCTCACCCGTGCCTGTCTGCACCTGAAGACCCAACCGCAGCACACTGGCACAGCCTCACACCTTCGGCAGCAGTGACCGCCACAGACAGAGGGGCTTTCCCCAAGAACGCTGAGCAGTGAGGCCCACGAGGCTGCTGGACTGTTTCCCATTCCTGACGAATCTCAGGACAGAAAGCCGTGTGCCAGGAGGCCCCCAGAACTGCCTCCCAGTCCACACAGCCGCTGGAGGAGGTTACCAGGAGCCCACCCCTCACTCTGTTTACAACCTTTGTAAACACCTAACAGGGAAGAAACCTGAGGGGGATGCAGGTGGTGGCAGCGTCCTGGAGCAGCCTGCAGCAGGTCTCAGGTCACGCCTGGAGCCTGGAGGAGGCCTGCCCGTGGCCGGGGAGCAGCCTGGACTGTGGCTTCACAGGAAGCAGTGTCAGGTTGCTGCTTTTTTTTTTTTTTTAAAAACAACTCTGCCTGGAGAAGACTGGCAGGGATTGCTGTGCTCCAGTATTTCACAAAGACGTTTGGCCTGAGAAACTGCAATGCAAACTGCATTGCAAAAATCTTCCCAGGATTGAGGAAGATAGGGTGGGATAAAGGCACCAGCCCAAATGCCCAGGTTCTTCCATTAAGGTAAGCCCTTGTCTCAAGTGCTCTGGCCAGTCCGGCACCGCCAGGCCACAGGGACCTGGCACATACGTACAGCATGTCAGGACAGTTGTCCGGCTTGTCCAGAAGGCCGCCCTCCATGACAAAGCGAAGGACCTGCTCGTTGGACAGGCCCTGGTACGGCTGCTCGGCCAGCGTGGCGATCTCCCAGAGGACGACCCCGAAGGACCTGCCAGGAGAGAAGAAACGTGAGGTGCTCGGAAAGGGAGGATGAGGCCGGGAGCCTTCTCCCTTCCGGCAACTGAGCGCATGTCAGGCATGAGCCAGGCGCGGGCTAAGCGGAACAGCTGCCTCATGTGCAGGAGCCCTGGGGGCACGACTCTGCCAGCTGAGAGGATGGCGTGTTCAGGGCCTGCGAGCTCCTGACCTCTGATGGGAGCCCCGGGTAAACGGATTTCAGGGCCCTGCAGGCCACGTCTCCCAAATGTGCTTTATCCCACTGATAATCAAATACCAGTCCCCAGGCCCGGCTGGGATAGTGTCTTACTGGCCTCAAATGCTGTCTGGGATGAGCAAGCAGTTCAACAAACTTCCCGTTCTGGAAAGTTCTGCCTATGTGATTCTCAGTGCAGGCTGTGAGTCAGGCTCCCCCGTTGAGTTCTTAACACATACCAGTGCCCCGGCCCCTGACTGACCTCACTGGTCTGGGCTGGAAGCCTTGCCCTTGGGGTGTTGAAAACCTCAGTGGGGATCTTACAGGTCCAGGGGGGCCTGGGGAGAGGGGGGCCCAGCCTCACAGGTGGGGACAGCGGTGGGCAGAACTGGCTGGGGCAGGGCTCCCATCCCAGGAAGGATCCTTCAGCCCAGAGTCTAGCCAAGGGGGAAGAGGGTAGTCAAGGAGCCAAGTCAGCAAGGGAGCAGGTTCAGGTGCAATCTGCGTTGAATGTGCCTCTGCTGGTCGGTTTAGAAGATCGTACTGCTTGGAGAAGGAAATGGCAACCCACTCCGGTATTTTCGCCTGGGAAACCCATCAACAGAGGAGCTTGGCGAGCTGCAGGCCACGGGGTCACAGAGAATCAGACACAACTGAGTGACTGACAACTACTGGAAACAAACTAACACACACACAGGAGCTTCAGACCGAGGATGGTCAGGGCAGCGCTGTACACTGCAAAGCAGAAGTGCCCTCCCAGCACATGTCGCCGTCTTGCACAAATTCTCCATGGCCTATTTGCCTTTCCCTTCGGGTCATTTCCACAGATTAAAGATGGCCATTTGGCAGGGAAGAGCAAGCCTGAGGGGCTTCCAACTGGACCTTCACAGACCAGGGGTATGGGCAAATTTGCACTGAAAATTCGGGGTGTCCCTTCCTGCCCAGAGCTCCAGGGACCTGGCCGAGCAGAGCCAGGAGGGCCACGGACTTTGCATCAGAATGCTTCACTAGACCCTTCAGCTACTTTCCATGAACAAAGGGGTTTTGTTCAAACTGATGCTGAGAGCAGATGTCAGAAATTCAGAATTTTAGTCCTCAGGGGATCGAGCCACCCAAAGTCCTTCTGAACCTCAGTGACTAAGTCTTGATATTGAATGAGTCATCTATAGCAAAGCTGAAGGCCCAAGCACAATGTTCACAGGCCCAGCTGAGGGCAGTGGGCTCCCCGTCAGTGTGGGCTGAGGAATCTCAGACGGAACTGGCCTGGTCACCTAGGTCACCGCCTTGGAGGCCGCGGCACCCGACTGACCGCAAGCCTGAAGAATCACCTGAAGATGCAGCTCCCCAGGCCCACGTCTCCTCCTGCCCTGCATGCTCCTCGGCGGCACCAACGGCTGCCAGCACCCGCTGGGTGGCGCCACGCTGAGCCCTCAGTGCCTGCCGCCCCCCTCCAAGCTCGGGGCCACTCCGGGCTCACTACCTGGACGGGTCTCACCTCGGTCTCGTCACCCTGCTCTTCTCGCCTCGCTGCTGCTGCTCCTTCCCTCCTGACAGCACCCTGAGCTCTTCCTTCCTGCACCTCCTCAGAGGACCACCACGGCTTGTCCGCGCAGGCTCAGACTTGCCCAAAGGTCTGGTCCCCTCCTTCCAGCCCCCAGCACATCCTCAGTGCAGACGGCCCCCTCGCCTGGCCTGCAGGACACCTCCTTCTCGGCACTGACATCATACTTTGTGGAGCTTTACACTCTAGGTATGACGAACTTCTTTAAACATGGCTCTAGGTCCCTCTCCTGTCCAGCACCCTTGAAAGTCCCTATAGCGCCTGAAGAACTAGTCCTGAACCCCTCACACAGCAGCCAGGGCCTCACTCGCTCTCCTTTCAGCTGACTACCCCAAGGACGTCCCACCGTGCCCCACATGCACTCAGCGCTTCCCACCACGAGGGTGTCCCCCAGCGTCCCCACTGCCAAGACCCCACTTCCTCACTGCTCCACAGGGCACAGCCCATACTTCAGGATGCCCCACACCTCCAGCTCCTCTGGAAGGGGGTCCGTGAGCTCAGCCTGTCAGGGTCACTTCCTGTTCTCCACAAGACTGTTCACCAGGGACCAGGACCGTGGCTCCAGCACCCTGTTCTTGCACGCACTGAGCGCCGGGCCTGGGCTGCGTCAGCTCACACCCACAGAGAAGCACGGCAGGTGGCACGGTCGGCTCTCCCCACGGGCCTTCCCCGGAGCGGCTCTGGACTGATGTCAGTGTCACCGGCCAGTGAGGGCCACGCAGCACTGGAGTCCGGGTGCCCTGCACAGGGCACCTCTAGCTGAGTTCAGCCTGTCCCAAGCTACGGAGGCTAACATCTCTCTCTGCACCACCAATGTACCTCTCTTGTCGTCACCAGCTGTCACAGGGGCCATTTAAAGATCTGCTGAGGTCCCTCAGACATCCCCAGATAGACCTTACCTCACAGACCAGCAGCCAAAGTCCACAGATGCTCCATGATTTGGCCAAGGCCACACAGCCAGAGACACTAAGAAATATGCGATGCCTGCAGGTTTTTAGGAGCAGGTCATTTACAGTGTGGCTTGACATCAATGCCTCATATGAAGCCAAGCCTTGAATTCTGTGCACTTACTCCTTAAACATTAGGCCAATGCACTCCTGTGAAGTCTTTCCCAATTATGAGCACTGGGGTGTCTTCCCCACGGAAGGGACAACCTGGTGTGAGTCTCACATCAGCTCCAGTGCCGGTTAAGGTCAGCACTCCTCACACCAGGACAGGAACTGTCAAGGTCCCACCCTCCCGCAGATGAAACCCTACACATTCCCTGCTGATGTGGATTTGCCACTGAAGAACCAGTAACTTCAGGAGGGGGCAGAAGACTCTGGATGCTTGTGGCCACTTGGAAAGCTTCTCAGCAAGTCAGGAAACGAAGACTGCCGTAGGGCCGTGCAGTTGCCCTTCAAGCTGGGGGTTCCGCCTCCCAAGTCCTGTGTTGGGTTTCCTCCATGCCTAGAAGGCACACCTGTGTCTTCTCACTCAAAGGAGCCACTCCTTTGAGACACAGTGCTACAAGAGAGCTATAGGAGGGACAACATAGCGCCCAAAGGCCTGGGGATCATGTCTCCGAGGACAGCAGGGAAACAGAGATGTTTCAACCACAGACAAGAGACCACTTCCTTGCAACTCCAAGGCCTGTCTTACCAAAACCAGAGCATGTTGTGAACTGTTTTGCAGAGAGAAGGGCCAATGGAGTATCAGTTCAGTTCAGTTCAGTCGCTCAGTCGTGTCCGACTCTTTGCAACCCCAACAAGAGGCCAACTTAAGCAGAGCATGAGTAAGACCTGCCAACCCAAGGATGTCTTAAGGATCAGGGCAGTCTATCTTGTGGGAGAGGAATTAGCAGTACCAGGGAAATATGTGAGCAGAAGCTCAAAGACCAGCTATCAATGACACTGTAGATGGGGCTCGGGGACCAGTCCTGACCTCAGAACACCTTCTTATCCTAAAATTCTGATGTATGTCCTTCAAGGTCTATGCAGGGGTGACTCTAACTATGCAGGGGAGACTATTCTGTGCCACTGAATACACTCAGAAATGACTTTCATTCCTTCAAGAGGGAGCACTTTAGATTCTGGGCCACTGAGAAGCCCTCTATATTCTCTATCATCCTGGCCTACCCACCTTACCAGTGTTATCCTCAAGGACTATTAAAAAAAAAAAAAAAAGCTAAAGCACTGTCAAAGCCTGAACAGTGAATGGAATGAAGATGAAATTCCTATTCTTGTTTGTATATATGTATTTTTCCTCCTGGTTCATAATGTCAATGTCATCAAATGGGAGAAAAATGGCAATGAACACGCTTTGCTGCAGCTTGTCACAATCACCACTAACCAGAATTTGGTAAACTTAGCCTATGGGATATCAACAACTCTAGTTTTATCTGTCTGCCCTGCCCCTGTTTTTCTTGGCTCTCATGGTTTTCTATTTTATTGCCCTGTAAGCTGACCTCAAAGTTGTCGGAAGCAGGGATCCCAGAATAAACAGAGGCAGTGTGGACCCAGGCCTGCCCCTCTCCGTCATCTCTGTATCTAAAAATGGCGTTGAGCACTTTGATTTGACCATGAAGAGAGAAGCATCTTGAACAGACTGATTGCAAAACAGATCTCATACTTGAGCTCAAGAAGTAATCATGCTTTGCTGGGTCATATTCAAATGCTATTTCCAATTTGCACCTGTCTTCTAAACAGGATCCAAGGCCCTTGAACTGTGAAGGGTCAAGAGGTTAAAAAAAAAAATGACGTCTGTCACTGTTTAAATAACTCCTCTATGTGGTCATCCTGATGGCTGGAGTAAACAACTACCATTTCTGTAACACACCAGTGATGGGATCTCCCCAGAGGACAGCCAAGGAACTAGCTGACATTCTTGAAGGCAGATGTGCCAGGGCCTTCGCCTGCCAAGAACCTCAGTCGTATTTCAGAACCTGACCGCCCCTCCACAAGGCTGCTGAGGAACTGCAACAAACACTGTGAGTGACAGGCTTCTGCATCCTCAACTGACGCTCTCTACCCCGAGATTCGGCCATGACCGAGGGGGCATTTTGCTTTCCACACCATCCCTGGGTCAACAACGATGACCCCCTGGAAGACCCATTGGAAGAGGACAGACAGCAGATGGGACCAGCAGGAAAACACATCAAGACTCAAGCTTTGGCTCTAAAATAAGCAATGTTTGTAATCTGAAGGTTTAATTAGGTGAAGCAACCCCCGCCCACCCCACCAGCCCTGACCCCACAGTAACTATCTATTGTGAAAGAAAATGAGAGAAGGCAGGCAGGGGATGAAGCAGAAAAAGGTGATGTTTTCTGGCTTGTCCCCACATCCCAGCCTCTGGGGTTGTGTCTCTGGGTCTCCTAACAGCCTGGTGAGCAGCTCAGCACTGAAAGAAATACTGGTCCTGCAAAGTCTTTAGGTCCCACAAGCGTCCACTGACAACAGGAACGTGTCCACAACGAGGGGGTGGACCGCGTCACACTCAGCCAAAGCTGAACACGAGCAACAGGGGACAGAAAACGGGGGGACAGGACAGGACTCGTACCAGACGTCAGAGTGAGTGGTGAAGACTCCGTCCTTGAGGGACTCGGGGGACATCCAGCGGACGGGCAGCAGCCCCTTCCCCCCCTTCCGGTAATAGTCCGTCTCATAGATGTCTCTCGTCATCCCAAAATCTGTGAGGAGGAGAGAGGGCATGAGGTTACACTGGGTGAGCACTGTGGGGCAGAAGTGGAGAGAACGATGATGGCTCAGAGAGGGCCTGTGCCCGCAGCTGCGCCAAGGGGACGTTCGTGTAGGGGTCCCTGCTGCCATCTGACGAGGGTCAGTGAGTCACATGACAAGCAAACGCCCAGATATCTCTGCCTGTAAATATATTTATATCGTAGTTCTGTTAAAAAGTTAGCTTCCTCATTGCATTTAACATGAGAGGCATCATACAAATTATCAAGACCCATAGTTTATCAGGAAAATACATACTGTGTAGAGCAAAGGTCATGTATCTGTGGCTTAAAAACATGATCAAATAGCCAGGAGCATGTTGACTTTTATTTACTTGGTAGCACTGCCTCATTATCAGAGGAAATGAAAGTAGTTTCACCATCTAATAACGGGGAAAATATTGAGAGTACCAATTCATGGTGAAAAAAGTCCACAGCAAGCTGCCTAAGAGATGCTATTTACTAGGCCCTGAAGCTATTACTCAATAATGTTTTTCAACATAATACTCCCACTCATTTTTGAAAATGTCTTCCATTTTCCATGACTCTAGAAGAAGTCACATAATTATGTTTGATGGCAGGCTTGCTTTATAATCCTAAATTATTGCTTCTTTGTCAGAGTTTGATTTTCCACTCAATCATGTAACCTCTCCTTACAGGGCTTCTTCCGTCTCCTTCTCAGGAGAAAGGGCCACTCTCCTTTTTAAAATGTTCATTTATGTCTCTAACTCTGCCACAAAGAGGTAAGGCTACAAAGCAAACACAGAGAACAAAGTTCCTTGGATGCTAACCAACATAATTTCCTTGTCCTATGCTAAGGGCCATTGAACTGCCTGTGGTAAAATTGCTTGCTGTATTTGTAATCCATCAGACACTGGGTATTAGAAAAACATTTCCGAACCCTTGTGAAGAATGAAAATGACGAGCTGAAGTCTTATCTCCAAATTAATCCAGTGACATGCAAATTAGAGGATTTGCTTTTACTTGTACAAAAAGTGAAAAAAAAAAAAAAATCCCAGAAAAAGAGCACAGACTATTTCTTCCTTAACTCAAAAGAAAAAGTTCAAATTTTAGGAAGAAAAACACAAGTACAAAGAAAATGTCACTATAGATATGCCACCTGATTAAATAGCAAACTGAGGCCTTGCTGATTTGGACTCTCAGCGGCCAGTGGCACAAGAACAGCCCTTGGGGGCATTCTCAGTGGCACTGCGGGGCGGGCAGAACCGTGAGGGAGCAGCAGGGAGTTAGGACATGCCCGCTCCAGGCACTGAGGTGGCCTGGGCCGTCCTGCATCCAGTCCCTCCAGCATCTCATGGCTCTCTTACGATCATGCCCCCTTCCGAGGTCAAGACACTGAGGCTCACAGAGCTCAGGACACCTGCCTCAAGCCTCGAGGCTGCTGGTGGTGGAACCAGGTTTCTTTAGTCAGCAGCTGCCCAGCTCCGCAGCTGGGGAAGAGGAGCTGGTGAGCATCCATGTGGGAATAGTCTGAGTCACCGCTGAGAAGGGAGGCGGCACACAGAGGAAGCCCTGGCAGCGGCCAGAGGGTCCGGCCCCGGGGCAGGACAGCCTCTCGGACTCTCGGGGGCATCAAAGGGCCAAATCTAGGGACACATGGAGTAATTGATGGCCAAGTATATTTGCTCTGTGATACAGCTCCATCCATCACCTCAAGCTCCTTACAAATGAAAGATAAAGACATCCTACTTGGGAAACCATTCTAGAGGGGCTACTCACTGTTTATCAAAGGGCCAAAATATTCATTCAAAATCACTGTGTGAATAAAAAAAAACCACAGCTCTGCTAAAGGAAGGTGAGCACTTCCAGAACATGGGCTAGGCAAAGAGGCTAATTTTGAATAGTTTTTGAACGTAGGGTTTTCCTGCGGCTTCTCAGAAGAAACATTTAGCATTTTTCTGAACCATCGTCATCTCACAGTGGGAAGAGCAGGTGGTTCCTAGGCAGCCCTGACATTACATGTGTGTTGATCAAGCAGATTCAAACACCACAGTTAAAACCAAGCCTAAAGGCCGAAATAAACTCCTAACCAGTGACCAGAAATGTAATCCACTCCACATTTTTGCTGTTATGGTGGGCAGTGACAACAAGGGTTCTAAGGAGCAGGCTGGTTAGATACCAAGTCAGGGTTATGACAAAGATCCCAGGTAGGGCTGGAAGAACCCGCCTGCCAATGCAGGAGACATAGGAGATGCGGGTTCGATCCCTGGACCAGGAAGATCCCCTGGAGAAGGGCATGGCAACCCACTCCAGTATTCTTGCCTGGAGAATCCCATGGACAGAGAAGCCTGGAGGGCTGCAGCCCATAGGGTCACAAAGAGTGAAGCGACTTAGCAGACACACAAGGATCAGGAGCCCAGAGGCCGATCAGCTCAAGTGTGGGCCCAGAGGCCGATCAGCTCAGTGGTCTTCCCCCGCCGAGGGACCACCTGCCCCGTCACCACCTCTGCTCTGCGCATGGGGTTCACCCAGGGGGCCTCACCTCTTAGAAAACTCCACGGAGTTTGGAAAACTCCTTGTAAGCTGGAAAACTGGAGGACATACTGGTAGTCTGGATGGTGACTTTTATGTCCAAGTCAAAATCGCCTGAGGACATTTTCTCAACTATTTTTGGAACCGGTGCTTATAACTGTTCTGCTGAGAAATGCCCCACTTCCCAGGAGAGGCACCTGCAGAGATCATAGCCTCAGCTCACCCTTGCCCACTGCCTGGACTGCTGTGCCCAATTGCCATCGAGACTGGAGCCAGCCTGGCTGATTGACTACCAACGGGACACAATCACATTACTCCCAAGAGCAAGTCTCTGCAGTCACAGGATGTGCAGGAAGACCTCTCCCCGGGCAGGCTAATGCCCACGGAGTCCCTAAGACACGTGCAACTTTAGCTCAGATCTGAAAAGCTAAGAACACACCTCCAATTTTGACTGTGAAATCTTCGGCCACCATGCAGTTCCGGGCAGCGAGGTCCCTGTGGACAAACTTATTGGCGTTGAGGTATGCCATGCCATCTGCAATCTCGCCAGCCATCTGGATCATTTTGCTTAGGCTGGGAGGTGCTAGGACTGGATTATTCTGTTGGAGAATCAAAAAAAAAAAGATACACGTGAGAATTTAGGAATTCTCCCCACCCCACGCTTTCAGGGTTTGTTGATCCTCTTTTGCTCTACCTGAGCACCCCACGTCATTCTTCGAGGAAACCAGGAATGGCTCAGAAGGAGGCCGTGGCGCTGCCCTTTGACCCAGTGCAAAGCTGCAGAGAGGAGCGCCTATTAGCTCAACTCGGACCAGCACCTTTGGTGTTGCAGTGGGACCAAGAGCATTTAAAGTGAAGCCAGGAATTTTTGATATTAAGAATTCTGGATACTCAAATTACAACTAGTCGAAGTCTTCCTTTTATGTCTACAATTCAAGTCCATACAGGGAAAAGGAGGGAGGGAACATTATAAAGGCTGTGTGAAAATAAGCAAACGGCCCTGCATGGACACCAGATACATTATTTCCCAAGAAAGCTTTGTTATAAATTACTTAATCCTTCTCTTTCCCTTCCACTTTCTTCTAAAGTACAAAGACATCAAGATTAATTTGTTCTCCTTACAGAGTGGCATTCCTTGGATTATAATTTTCTGTGTGTGCTGTGGAAAGCAAGCCCTTGACAGTTCATTTAAGTTCAGCGGGCGCCTACTCTGGAGGGGACCGATGTCCAACAAGTAACATGGATAAACATTCCTCTTTGCAGAGGAGGGCAACATACTGACTTCGGCACTGAAAAGAAACACACCCAAATAATAAGTCCACTTAGAAAAACATCATATAAAATGTGTGGCCAAGCTTCTTTATCCCAAAAGGTTTCTGTGATGACCATCTCTTGCTTGCGTGAGTTCGACACTCTACCTCGGTTTCCCTGACGACAGAGCACCTCTCGCGACATATAAAGCCCTCCTGCTTTGAGAGGTTCCGTGCATGCCCTCCCCAGCTCAAACCCTGGGCC
Source organism: Kobus ellipsiprymnus (assembly GCA_006410655.1). Lineage (NCBI taxonomy): Eukaryota > Metazoa > Chordata > Mammalia > Artiodactyla > Bovidae > Kobus > Kobus ellipsiprymnus. Next base: position 977,609 of record SJYR01000274.1, on the reverse strand, counting down.
AGGAGAAGAGTGTGCACTGGCTCCTGCCTGGGCTCTTTCACACCCCTGGGGTCAAGGCGGGGTCACTGCTAGGAGGATGACCGGGGACCATGCCTAGGGGTTGCTGGCTTTACCCAGTGAGGGGGCAGCTTCTGCCCCAAAGCTGGCTTCTAGAAGTAGGGTAACAACTTTCCAAGTACTTATGGGTTGGGTCCCTACACTTGAATTCTGAAGCTACTATCAAGAATGTCTGTAGTTTAAAATCCTCATCACTGAGCTGCCTGGGGAAGTGATGAGATGGCCCAAAGGGTAAGCCAGAACACCCCTTTCCTTTAAAAAGGGGCTTTGTGTGGATGAGCCTTTCCAGGGCTTTAGATGTGCCTGGTCTGGTACACTAAGAAAATGCAGGTATAATGTTAAGTTTATGCTCAAGAAGTTGTGGAGTATTAAGTTAGGTGCTTATTAGAAGTGGCGACTCATGATTAATATGACAAACAAAGAAGGAAATGGCAACCCACTCCTGTACTCTTGCCTGGAAAATCCCATGGACAGAGGAGCCTGGCAGGCTACAGTCCATGGGGCCATGAAGAGTCAGACAGGACTGAGAGACTTCATTTTCTTTATTAGAAGTGGCCATTCACAATTAATATAACAAACAGAAGCAAAGAAAGGAACCTGATTTTAATTATTGAAAGAGAGGGCTGACTTTCTGTCGGTTCACAGTGCTAATACTGCCATGCTTTCAGATGTTTTAGCGAACAGAAATCTTTAATTTGCTTAGAACTGCTTAAGACGTGCTAACAAGCGCATCCACTGTCAGCGAGGGAAACGTGTGAACCTTCGGTGCAGGGGGAAGAGGGTGCTGTGCAGAACATACCAGAACCACAGGACAAGCACACGCAGCTTTATACTCGACATGGGTCAGAAAGGACCACCTTAAATCTGACAAACCTACAAGCAAAATTTTGATATGAGAAGGACCAACCCTCTTATCCACAGGGAAGGAAACCAAGGCCCAGAGCCCGAAGCCGCCGCCTGAGACACAGACAGCTATGGCAGAGCCAGGCTGAGGGCGACGAGCTTTTCACTCTGCGTCTGAGACTGGGGACGGGAGCAGCCAGTGCTTGGGCTCCTCAGAGGTGGCGTCCATGAATCTGACAGGAAACACGCTGCCACGCCTCCAGCTGCCAGCTGATGGAGCCTTTGTCCTTTGTGCTGGTCTGGGTATTACAGAGCGGGCCAGGGCAAGGCACTGAGGTCCAGGGGACCTGGGCCCCGAGAGGAAGAACAAAGGGTGGGCGTGTCGCAAACCTCCCTGCTCGGGGCCTCGGTCCACACGGGGCTCCGTGGGCCTCGAAGAACCACACCCATCGGCTGCGAGTAAAGGAAGCCACGTGTGAACAAGTGCTTGGAACAAAAACTAAGGAACTACTATTTGGGAGAAGATCCAGTTGCCCATTAAATGAAGAAAACAGAGAATTAAGCTCAGAGACAGGCTACAGACATTCAAAAAGGGTAAAGAAAGGGCAGGATCCACGGCTCGTACAGCAGACCCCACGCTTCCTCGATAGGCAGCAGAGTCAGGATCCCAGTGAGGCCCAGCGAGGCAGTCAAGTGGAAGGCAGACGTGGCTAGTGTTCCTTCTAAGTATTTACCTCGCAGTTTACTCTTAGAACTACTCTCTTAAAAGTCATGCTTCCAGATTATTAAAAGCTGGGTTCACGCTGCCGAAGGAGAGACAGCGCGGTGATGAACCTGAAACTTGTAATACAAATTGGTATTTTTCCCGAGACTAGGAAGAGATTATGGTTCAGCTGAGGCGATGATCATTCAGAAGCTCAAGCAAGACGCTGACTGAGGATAAAGCCAGGAATGCGGATGCAGGAGGGGAGCCCCATTTTCAGAAATAGGGCTCCCTCGGCTCAATGGCTCAGACTGCCCACAGGAGGGGAGAAGGCGCACGTGGCGCGTGGGCTTCTGAGGGAGTGGGAGTCTGTGCACCAGCCTGGGGGAAGGCATCCCGGCAGAAGAGGCAGGTCAACCTGACCCTGAGCTCTGACAAGCGCGGCCCAAGAGGGGGCAGCAGAGATGGGTACCCCAGACAGAGTGGGGGCAGGAAAGGCTACAGGGAGGCAGTGGTGTGGACAGGTCTGTCAGTGGGGATTGGAGAGACGGTGCTGGAGGAGGTGACGCAGTGGGTAGATAGAGTGAGGCAGCAGCAAAATCCCACAGGGGGCTGGTTAACAAGGGCCTCTCACTGAAGATCCAGGCCTCTCTGTAGTCAGGGGACTCCTCTGTATAAAGCAAGAGTCCCCAACCTCTGGGCCGTGGACCAGTACCTCCTGTCAGATCGGCATCGGCATTAAATCAGAAATAAAGTGCACGGTAAGGGCTTCTCTTAAGGTGACTCAGTGGGTAAAGAGTCGGTGGACAATGCAGGACATGTGGGTTCGATCCTTAAGTAACGAAGATCCCCTGGAGGAGGAAATGGCAACCCACTCCAGTATTCTTTCCTAGAGAATCCCATGGACAGAGGAGCCTGGCAGGCTAGTCCATAGGGTTGCAAAGAGTTAGACATGACTGAAGCGACTTAGCATGCATACGAAGTGCCCAATAAATGTAATGTGCTTGAAATATCCCCAAATCATCCCCCAGCTCTGGTCTGTGGAAAAACTGTCTTTCATGAAAGCGGTCCCTGGTGCTAAAATGGTTGGGGACTACAGCTTATTATAAAGGACCGAGAACCAAGCATGCAGCAAGAAAAGTACAGGAATTTAAAGACACCGTATCTTCTGGGGAAGGTTCTAAAGGAAAGGGAACAGATGACATGGGATGCATGAAAATCAAAACTTACTTCCATTTCTGGTCTCAGAGACCGGAGATAACTCTTAAGGTCCCCCCGGGTCATCAGTTCCATGATGACCAGCGTCGGCTGGCCCTGGGACACCACGCCCAGCAAGCGCACCTGTGAGGACACAGTGAGAAGGGCTGAGTGGGTGAGGACCCCCCACGATACAGCTCCCTGCCGCCAGGACCACTGGGCTGGAGCAGAGCCTGGATGACAGGCCCCGGGGCTCAGGGGCGGCCCTGCACCGCCTCTGGAAACTCCGTGTGCACAGCATCTAACGAAGCAGCGGGGTGACGGGGAGCCCCCTGGAAGCCAGGGCGAGACGGCACCCCCGAGTGTGCGGCCCACACCCAGGGCCCCCTCTTACCACGTGGTGACAGTTGAACTCCTTCATCACCGAGGCCTCGTTGAGAAACTCAATCCGCTCACGCATGCTGGCGGCCTCGTTCACCGTCTTAATGGCCACCCTGGTTTCGGGCTCATCCTTGACCACGCCCTTGGCCACGCCTTCGTAGACCATCCCGAAGGAGCCCTGGCCCAGCTCGCGGCTCATGGTGATCTTCTCCCGGGCCACCTCCCACTCGTCAGGCACATACACTGAGAAGGAAGAGGCTGGAGCTGAGCCAGCGGGACCGGGCTGGGCAAGACGCGTTCTGGGCCAACTCCAGGCCAAGGAGGGCAAGGTGCCATTCCCTGGAGCCCACAGAGGAGAGCACCGGGGGACACGGGCATTTGGCTGGCTCTGGAATCTCCCACAGGCTGGGGATTTCAGCAAGGCCACTGTACAGTCAAACATTAGAATTTCAAGTCCTCACGGATTTCTAGATAATTCAAAGATACCAATGGCAAGGAAGAAAAAGAAAGTGGTCTAACTTCGGATGTTGCTATCCATAAGTATAAAATCCACGCTGGATTTCAAAAAATAATGTTAATACTTCAGTGACTTTTATACTGACTACATATTAAAACTGGTAATACTTTGGATATACTGAGTTAAAGAAAACGTTATCAATGTGTATTTCACTGGTTTCCTTTTCCTGTTTTATATGCGGCTACTAGAAACATTTCAGGTTTCTTATGGGACTGGCATTAACACTTCCATGGGTAGCTCTGCTCTAGCCTGGACAGAGTCAGAGACCCTGGGGCACTGAGTGAGCTACGGAAGTGATGAGCTCTGTCTCACTGCTCATTCCTACCGAGGAGTAGTCAGTGGTGACCAGCATGCAGGAAGGGACAGCTGATGAGCAGAAGCGTCTCCCTAGGACTTAGGCCTGGGCTCTGTGAACTCAGGGACCTCCCACCACTGGGGTGAGGGGCTGGGGAGTGAGGCTTGGCGATGACTACGCCTGAATATGATTTCCTCTCCAGCCTATGCTTCTGGTCAGATTCAAGCTGGTTTAAGAAAATAAATAAATAAATCGAGCCAGGAGGAAGGAGAAAGAAAGAGGGAAAGGAAGAAGGGAGGAAAGAAAGAAAACAGAAGAAAATCCATCCGACCACTCTGATGGGTAGGTGAGGACTAAACTAAAATGTACCTGTTCCACAGATCCATAAGAAATTTCAATTATAACTGTATTCTTCTAATGTTGTGTGCTCATGTGCTTGTCTGAGAGGAGAACTCCTGGCCAGCTCTACTGATTGGAAAGAGATGGCCTTGGCTCAGAAATGCAGAAAGACTGGGAACCTGTGTTTGCCTTTATGCTTTTAGATGTTAACTATGGGCCTTCGGCTGGATGTAAGAGAAGAAGTGGGTTGACAGCTGTATTCTGACACTCTCGTAAAGTAAAGATGTCTATGAATCAGGCCCAGGAGATACCACCAATTTACACCTCTAAGGAATGTCCAATATGGACTATACTAATCAATATAGAATTTTCTTTCACGTACATTTTTGTATTTCATAGTAGGTAGGTATGTGTTCAGGAATGTCACAAAAGGAATTCCACCCTCCATATGGCTTAGACAGTTTATAGCCTGGAAGAGGAGGCTGATGCTTGCTTAGGAGAGTAAATACACAAGATACCCCAGTAGGTAAGACTCTCTGATACTCCTCAGAAAGTATAAAGAGACAGTCTATATCCATTTATCTCTGAAAATCCAAGCTTGCTTTTAATCAGAATTAGCTATGTAGCATACCACGAAACATGGAGTTAAAACCAATCACATTCATCCCTTGGAGGTGGCTGAAGTCAATACTCACAATCCCTTCTCTCAATTCAGCCCAACAGCTCTGACTTTAGCCAGCAGCCCTAAGCCCTCCCGGGCAGCAGAGGCTTATGTGCACAATGCTATCAGAGTTTCCCCGGAGGGGATTTTCAGTGTGCTTGGAGAATGGTGACATGCAGATCAGCTTTCAGAGAGAGAAGTTTTTTAAGCATTTTTGAACTGCGATGTCATTTTGTTGCCCCTTGAGGAAACTAGTTATAAGATGCTTGTCCAAAGGCCAAATAAATTAAGTTTAAATAAGGTGACAGTATTTCTACCTGTTGGCCTGAGTGACAGTAAGCTTTGTTTTGTTTTTAAAGAATCAAGAGATTATATTATGAAAGCACTCTGGAAAGACACAGAACTTGAATTCAAATCGCCATCAGAGTCTGATTTGATTGTGCGCTCTCAAACTTCCTAGATACTTCATAGTCAAAGCTGCAAAGGCCAATCTTCTATGCTTTATTCTCTACAGCAGTCTTACTCCAAACCGAAAGAGCAGGGAAGTGGCCTTGCATTTTCCTATATTAATAATAAATTATAAATAAACAATAATCTATATTAGATTAATTGATTAAAAACTACATTTACATAAACAATGCATTAAATCATTTTTTTTTTAAAGAAAAAGACCCTCTCCACAATTACTCTTTTAAAGTTTGGCGTGTATCCTTCCAGAACATTCTTTGTGCCTTATACGTACACACACACACACACACACACACACACACACACACACACACACATGCATAGGTATGTGTGTACGCATATATGCCTTTTAGTTAAAAAAAATTATCCGCTTTATTTCTGGCTGCGGTGGGCTTTGTTGCAGCATGCAGGCTTCCTCTGGTTGTTGCGGGCGGGGCTACCCTGTTGCAGTCTGCAGGCTTCTCGCCACTGGCTTCTCTTGTGACAGAGCTCAGGCTCCAGGTGTGTGGGCTGCAGCGCCCATGGCCCGTGGCTTTGAGAGTGTGTGCTAAGGAGCCGTGGCTCAAGGGGTTAGCTGCTCCCTGGCATGCGGGATCTTCCTCGACCAGGGATCAAATCAGTGTCCCTTGCATTGCAAGGCGTATTCTTAACCCCTGGACCACCAAGGAAGCACATATATGCCTTTTAAAAATACAGCTTTGCGAGACCTTTATAATGTCCTCATCATTCTACATTTGATTCCCATTCAGAGGACTCTGCTTTTGACTGATTCCATTGTAAACACAATTAGAATGAGAAATTATTAAAGGAATCGCAGTAATAAAGATCACATACTTATATATAGTGCTTTTAATTGTTTCCTCATTTGATGAGGATGAGCAGTTAGAATAATCAGGGCTCTTTTATTTCATATCTCCTGCATACACACTTCTATCTGAAGCATGAGCGAGTCAAACAATTTTCTGAACACATTAACCTAATTCCACTCTTTATGCATTTGACAGACTGGGTCCAGCTCCTTCCACGGGCCAGCTTGCCTGCAATACCCCCAGAACCTCCCAGTTCTTCCCCACAGCAACTGCGTCACACGTTAACACAGTGCCCAGGACTGCTTTACCCTGACTTCTCAACCACCTAGTTCTGTGACCTGGGTGTGTTTCTTCTCTGAGCCTCATCACCCAACAAAGAGACAGAGAAGCATCAGAAAATCCATTCTACAGGGTTTCTTGGTGGCTCAGATGGTAAGGAATCTGCCTGCAATGCAGGAGGCCAGGGCTTGATTCCTGGGTCAGGAAGATCCTCTGGAGAAGGGAATGGCTGCCCATGCATGTTCTTGCCTGGAGAATGTCATGGACAGAGGAGCCTGGTACACACACACACACACACACACACACACACACACAGATGCATAGGTATGTGTGTACGCATATATGCCTTTTAGTTAAAAAAAATTATCCGCTTTATTTCTGGCTGCGGTGGGCTTTGTTGCAGCATGCAGGCTTCCTCTGGTTGTTGCGGGCGGGGCTACCCTGTTGCAGTCTGCAGGCTTCTCGCCACTGGCTTCTCTTGTGACAGAGCTCAGGCTCCAGGTGTGTGGGCTGCAGCGCCCATGGCCCGTGGCTTTGAGAGTGTGTGCTAAGGAGCCGTGGCTCAAGGGGTTAGCTGCTCCCTGGCATGCGGGATCTTCCTCGACCAGGGATCAAATCAGTGTCCCTTGCATTGCAAGGCGTATTCTTAACCCCTGGACCACCAAGGAAGCACATATATGCCTTTTAAAAATACAGCTTTGCGAGACCTTTATAATGTCCTCATCATTCTACATTTGATTCCCATTCAGAGGACTCTGCTTTTGACTGATTCCATTGTAAACACAATTAGAATGAGAAATTATTAAAGGAATCGCAGTAATAAAGATCACATACTTATATATAGTGCTTTTAATTGTTTCCTCATTTGATGAGGATGAGCAGTTAGAATAATCAGGGCTCTTTTATTTCATATCTCCTGCATACACACTTCTATCTGAAGCATGAGCGAGTCAAACAATTTTCTGAACACATTAACCTAATTCCACTCTTTATGCATTTGACAGACTGGGTCCAGCTCCTTCCACGGGCCAGCTTGCCTGCAATACCCCCAGAACCTCCCAGTTCTTCCCCACAGCAACTGCGTCACACGTTAACACAGTGCCCAGGACTGCTTTACCCTGACTTCTCAACCACCTAGTTCTGTGACCTGGGTGTGTTTCTTCTCTGAGCCTCATCACCCAACAAAGAGACAGAGAAGCATCAGAAAATCCATTCTACAGGGTTTCTTGGTGGCTCAGATGGTAAGGAATCTGCCTGCAATGCAGGAGGCCAGGGCTTGATTCCTGGGTCAGGAAGATCCTCTGGAGAAGGGAATGGCTGCCCATGCATGTTCTTGCCTGGAGAATGTCATGGACAGAGGAGCCTGGCGGGCTACAGTCATGCATGGGTTTGCAAGGAGTCAGACATGACTAAGTGACTAACATTTTACCTTCATAAGGATGTAGGGATCAAATGGGTTGGCATTTGTGAATGCCCCTAGCAAAGGGGCAATTAGTGACACCCAATGGCAAAGGGCTCACCCTGACTTACTTTGAAAAGTTTGGATTTTGGCAAACTAGGAAGACAAGATAGCAAAAATGGGGAAAAAAAGCACAATCCAACTTCCAAGTCAGACCTTCTCAGCTGTTTAAATTAAACAGCTCTCATGAGTAATTACCAGAGGGAATTTGAAAGGGCCATGGAGACCCTAGTCAGGAAGGAATGAACAGAAAATCTCCAAGATACAAAAAGCTGAGAAGCCGTGGTGATCAAAGACAATTTTAAAGACATGGAACTCAAGGTAAAACTAGTTTAAAAGGACTGCTTTGTCAGCTCCAGCATATCTTCAACTAGATGTTGACAACTACACAGCTTTTTTCATTCTAGCATAAAATTTCAGGCAATTAAATAAATGAATTACTGTGTTGGCCACATTCATCTCTGAAGCCCGTATTCTCTTGGGGCAGCTCAAACAGTCCTAGAATTTCTGACATATACAGTGAATTGCTCAAAACTTTGGTTTTTTAAAAAAGACAGTATTAATGAAGACAGATCTGAGGTCAAAGGTACCTCAAAACAACGCAAACGTCTTTCCCTGAATTACTAACACTCAAAAGCTCCCGAGGGCAGGACCTCAGGCAGGGACTTACCATCAGCTGCACTGAAATACTCCGGGTTCACAGAGGCATACAGCACTCCATTTCCCAGCCTGCTGTTATTTCTGCCAAAAAGATGAAATTTAGGTTAGAAGAAAAAAAAAAACAAAACCCACACATTTCTGTTTGTACTTTCATCTGTTTTATTTGTTCTGATTCATTAAGGACCAGGAAGAGTGGGGGAGGGGAGTGCCATCAGGACAGCTCACCCTAAAGCCTCTCTTGGCTTCCTCCTTGGCCTCAAATTAGAAACATTTCTTTCTTTACTTCATTGGAAACTGAAAGCTTATTTTATGGACAGGGTTAAAATACAATGTTTGAAAAAGCTTTGCAGAAGCAGCAATATCTGTGATGGGTCAACCAGACTCCCAAAAAAAAAAAAAAAAAAAAAATTTTCTGCTGTTGAATCATTAGAAAATGTTCTCTTTTTCTGTAAAGAACATTTGACTGGAAAATCAGATTTTCTGATCCATAAGATATTTCCTTAAACTCCTCAAAAAGTTCATCTTAACTCAGGTTCAAATCATCAAACCAGTCCGAAGCAGCAAGTGTCTGAACTTCGCACCAAGGCACTCACCTTTTTCTATGGAAGACATACAGCATTATAACCAAGCCTCCCACTATCAACAGAACCGCAATGGGCAGAGCGATGATCAGGTGGATGAAGTTCTCATATGTCGCTGCAGAAACAAGCCAGAAATGAGAGCATGTCAGGAGATGAACATATTTCATATTTAGTTGAAAGTATAAAAAAAATCCCTGAGAATTCCTCTATTGCTTATCACGAACTAGGAATTCTAGTCGGCTATAACAAAAAAAGAGAAAGAAAACCAAGTCATTTGCAACAATATTAAAGAAGTGCAGACTGAGAAATAGTCATTTTTATTGTCGACCTAAGTATATTCTGAAATAGTTCAAATGATGGATTCAAGTAAAATAATCTCTGGTGGCTCAGTGCTCAAGAATCCACCTGCAATGCAGGAGACCTGGGAGACACAGGTTCAATCCCTAGGGTAGGAAATGGCAACCCATGCCAGTATTATTGCCTGGAAAATCCCATGGACAGAGGAGCCTGGTGGGCTGCAGCCCACAGGGTTGGAAAGAGTTGGATACAACTGAATGCACACACACAGACACACACAGTTAGACGACTATTAATGGAGTTGCATACATTTGTTAAAATAAGATGAATAGATTTTAACGTATATAGTGCTCAAGCTCAATCTGTCTTAAGACACTTCCACAGACAACTTAAAAAAACAAGAGTAATTGGATGGCACCCTTAACCAAAGCTGCTCTGAATTCTCCCCGAAACATCAGAGGCCGCAGTTACAGTCTGAGACCACAGAGCTCACCCCCGCTCATTACCACGCTCAGCTCTTAGATGACAGATGACAGGCTGGACACTGATCCACACGCTTAGAAAATTCATCCAGACGCTGGCCATCAGTATGTCCACAGGTAGCAGAACCACCAGACAAGTGGACTACACACACTGCAAGGAGGCAGGGAGGAAACAAAGAGCGTGGAGGGAGTCAGGAGAAGCTGGCCAAGCACAGCACGGCTGGAAGTGACATGCAGAGAAGTCAGGGCCGGCTCCCAGGGCCCTGTCCAGGCTAAGCAGCACAAACTACACTCTGCAGATGAGGAGGGACGGGGCGCCCTCCAGCCCTGCAGGAAACTCGATGGCACTTGGGTGGGGAGAGCTGGCTGTGCCCGAGGACAGCCTGAGCGGCTGGCGGTGGGGAGGGGTCCTGGGCACGTTCTGCATTGCCCAACTTGGACCTCACGAGGGAATCACTTCTCCTTTTCTATGAATGACCGAGACTCACAGAGATGAACTGTCCCGCGCAAGGTCACGCAGGCAGCGGGCTGGCCTCGGCACCTAGGCTTCCTGTACCCCAGCTCGCACTTTCCCCACGAAGTAAGTGCCTTAGAGGCTCTGAGCTGGGGTGGTGGTGGCGGCTACGGAAGCTGGACTCCACAGAGAACACAGAGGCAGAAAAGATGAGACGTGGGTCTGAATGAGAAGTGGGTGGCAGGAGAGAAGGAAAGGGGAGCGTTGGCCGCGAGGCTTCTGGCTTGGGGAATGTGCGGGTTACGGGGCCACAGACTGAGCTGAGGAATGGTGGGGGAGTGGAGGGATTCTGAAGGTGCCAGCTGTGATTCTGGTTTTGTGCATGAGGCATCTCAAGCGCCTGTGGGATATTTGGGAAATGTCTATGTGGAAATGAGGGTGGAACTCACTGGGGACCCAATTACATCCACTAAGCCCCCCCATCAATAATTATTTTGCTACTAAATACTACTATTATTACTCTGTAAGGACTATTAAACCTATTTTAATTTTTAAATTGAAGTATTTTTATCAAAATGCTCTAGAAATGGATGCAGGCTCCTACATTTTCTAGTTCTTGAAAACAGTTGCAAGTTAACATGGCTTTTGGGAAGCTAGTGGAGGGTTTTTTTTTTGCTCCCTGAGGACTATTTATTCTATTTGTATCACTTGTACTACTGGTCAGGCTGTACCATGTTCTTTTTGAGTTTCACATTTCAACAGGGACATGGAGAAACTGGAACACATCCAGAGAAGAACAAAATGATTGAATGGCTGGAAAATTGGTTTCTGAGACTGGCTTATGTGAAAAGGGCCCAAAACTTGAGATTATTTAGTCTGGAGAAGAAAAGCTTGAAGAGCAATTTAATAGTATTCAAGCACATGAAGGGCTCCTAAAAGGAGAGCAGTTGCCAGAAAGCTTCCAAAGCTTCTGTCTCCTCTGAGGACTGAACAGGAGAGGAGGTTCAGTCATAGCAGGAGGGAATCAGGTCTGACACAAGGAAGAGTCTCCTGAGAGTAAAGCAGGCACACAGATCCAGTTTCCCGGTGGTGTTTGCCAACTCCTGCCGGAAAGGTGCCACCAGAGGGGCTCTGGGTGTCCCTCGGGCTCCCAGGACCCACAGGGTTAAAGGGGGGGTGGGGAGGTTGGGCGACAGCAGATAGGACAGCTTCTCGCCAACAAGCCAAGCTCACCGCGTCAGAAGCCCATGCTGCTGTTTCAAAGAACACAGCGCCGCCCGAGTCCTCTAAACCTGGGCTCTGTTCCTGAGGATGGATGTGGACAGGGAAAGGCCACAGAGCAGGGCAAGAAGTCGCTTCTTTGGGGAGGGCTCTGGGAGTACGGAGAAAGTTCCCTCGCTGGAGGGCATGGCACCTACCAACTGCAAAGAGCAGGTGAGGCGGGGTGCATTCAGACCATTTCAGATGATGGAACGACCTGTTTAAGCATCTGTTTTGGCTCATACAATGATGCCTCAAGGTTGGCAACTCTATTTCCTCCCATCCTTCTTTTGATATCTGTCACGCCGTAGATTTCTAAATATCATGCGTGTCTTGGACTTTCAGGCATGAACCAGATGGACTGCTGGATCCATTGAATCCTGAGTTTAATAACTCAGACCAGCACGGGTGTGCATGTCAGAGGGGACCAGGGCAGTGGGAACTGCCCACTCGACCCAAAAGCAGCACCACTCAGCACACGGGGGTCACTTTTTCTCCAGCAAGCAGTCAGGAATAGTGTTACAACCAGTCTGATCCCATTATCTGAACATGAAATAATCTTAAAAATCTGGTTTCTACTACAAAATAGTACAAACTCAAAATGGAAATAACAAGGAATATTTATGTCACCAACCGAAAATACTGAATTTTCTTGGCCGAGCAAGTACAATGCCCTTGTGCTCATACGTTTTACAAAACTCAGTTTTAAAATCTAAAACCCTCACATAGAATGGCCTTCTAAGAATACTGTCATGTTGATGGTTTCAGCGTAAACTGAACACACGGCCCAGCCTCTGTGCCAAATGGGGAGTGTGTGTACGCATGCGTGCTAAGTTGCTTCAGTCGTGTCCAACGCTCTGCAACCCCAAGGACTGCAGCCCGCCAGGCTCCTCTGTCCATGGGATTCTCCAGGCAGGAACACTGGACTGCGTTGCCATGCTTTCCTCCAGGGGACTGTCCTGACCCAGGGATCGAACCCGAGTCTCTAACATCTTCTGTACTGGCAGGAGGTTCTCCACCACTCGCGCCACGTGGGAAGCCCGTCGCCACACAGGGAGCACTGCGCACTCTCAACGTGTGCTGCTGCTTTATGAGCGCATCTGTATTTTAGCGGTGACCAGTGACGGGGTGCTGCCTCGGCCTTGGATTCTAGCATGTGACAACTCCTGCCCTAAAGCAGGCTGCACCAGAAGGCCCCCGGGTGTGTGTCCCCCCTCAGGATGCTAAGCCCTGAGTCTGAACCCCAACCAGCATCCCTGACGAGGCAGAAGGCAGAATGGTCAATTCAGTACTTTGTAAAACGTTCTGGACGTAAATCAAGCTGAGAGCGAGGACCCCCTTGCTGACTCCCTCAAAAGAGGGTTCCTAAGGCAGGGACTCCACGTGCAGCAGCTCCCCAGCCTGAGCTCCCAGATGGGGTGCCTGCATTAGTGTGCCTCTCCTCAGTGGTGGGTGATGGGAACCAGAAAATCAGGCTTCCCCGGTCCCGGCCCCATCAGCAGCTCCCACCATGGCCTTACTCTTGGCCTGAACGTAGAAGAACACAGGATCCGTCCACGACCCATTCCCAGAGAGAGAGGTGGCCTGGATCCGGGCTGTGTAGTTCCCTGGGTTGAGCCGGTTTAGCTTGGCTCCTCCATACTTTCTGTACTCCTGTCTGGACACACATTCCCGCTGATCCTGGAAGAAATAAAACACAGGTGTCAATTCCCCTACGCATGTTGGAAACGGGCAGCTGTGGCTGCCTGGCTGCTCGCCTCCTGCTGAACGCTGATGCCGACTCGCAGGAAAAGGGCAAACACCGGCTCTACGTGGTGGCAGGCCTCCGGTAACTGAAAGCGCACCCAAGCGCTAACCAGACCTTATTTCTTTAACCAAAAAGAGTTTCAGAAAGATTAAGTTATTAAGACCAGTCTCTAGGCCAAAAGATCACTTTCTGTAAAGAAACAGTTTTTCAGGGAGTGAGGATAAGCCAGCTCCTTGCACACTGTGAAAATTCCTCAAAGAGCAGAGAGCTGCTAGAAAGACCTAAATTCTCACTGACTCACTTCCTTATTCCATTTTTTATTTGGGGGGGGTGGTGCCCTGTGTTTCAGTGTAACGTACACCACACCTGTAACAGAAATGCACCCACACATGCCCGGCGTCCAGACTCACCTCTACTTGGGATCCATATTTTATTTCATACATGAGGATCAATCCGTTGGGATTCTCAGGTTCTGGCCATTTTAAAAAGACGGAGTTCTCAGGCCTTGGCTCCCAGGTCACTGGCCCAGGAATGTCATCTGCTCCTTCTGTGCAACAATTGAAACAGGCGAGAAAGTTAGTTTCAAGCCCCCAGGGAGGGACAGAAACACTGGACTAACTTAAGAACGGCCTCCCAGCCCCTCACACAGGACAGTGGACAGCAGCCGCGGTGACTCCTCTTGGCCTAGCCATGCACACACAGCAGGGGTTTTGGAATCGGAACAACCTAATGATTGTAAGTCTCAAGATGCCACCATACCCTCCCTTCCCACTCTGGTCCCTCAACAGAAAAGCCTACTCTCGAGCACAGGAGGACAATCTGGGCAACTTGAGTCACTCAGGTCTGGTTCTCGGCTTCTACGCGATGCCATCGATACCAGCAGCATGGAGAAGGCACGCCATGAGCAGAAGCAAAGGCCCCAGCCTGCAGGCGGGGCCCTGGACCCTGTGCTCTGCGCCTGCATGCGGCAGATGCAGCTTCTGGGCAGGTGTGCAGGATGGTCCTCAAGCCTGCCTGGGAGGAAGCTGCCAGGAAGCGGGTGCTAAGCGCAAGCTCACTGGGGTGGAATCAGCGATTCCTCCAGCTGCCGGCGGAGGCTGGGGTGCTTGCTCTCTTGCTTTTGTTTCTTAAAGTAGTAAGCCAGGTGGGGAGCAAAGTCACTGCAAGTTCCAGCTGGGAAGGGCTCTGAGAAATCAGCTGGGCTGTGTCTCTCCTGGGAGGGTGAGGAGAGGAAGGCTGGGTCGTCTGGCAGAGGCTGGAACCGCACCCAGGAGGCCCCATCCCCAGACGCAGACACTCTGTGTACCCTGCCAGCTCTGCAGGGAAGCGAATGCTGCAGTTCGCCCATCCTGAAAGGCGGATGTGTGGCTGTCTAAGCCATAGGCAGCTTCTAACTTATAAGGGGAAGGTGAAGACTAAGCAAGCAGGACCGAAGACTGCACAGGAGCTGCCCCTGAGGGGTGATGCTCACTCTGAATCAGGGCTGCACACTGGGGATTTCACGGAAACTCAGGGAGGGGCCTGGCAGAAAAGGGCTGTGGGAATGCATAACGCAAACCCACGAGAAGGAGGAAAAGAGTCGATCCTGAATCAAGCTCCCTGCTCTCAAAATACTTTGCATGGAGAGACTGGGGTGGGAGTGGGGTCGCTATGCATGGATGCCATTCCCTGTCAGGCTTCCAAGCCACCTGCAAACGACCACTGTTCTTTAATCAGCAGGACAGACTAAGAGTGTCAGCCTCTGTCTCTTCAAATCAGTCTGCTCCACTAGGCTGGGTGTGGGTGAGCTGGATCACACTGTACCTGCAGGCATGGTTCTTGCAAAGACAAAGTTGGAGGCGCTGCAGCCAAGCTTCTCAGCCTCATGGTTACAGCTGTGGATGTCAATTCGGTACAGAGTAAAAGGCCGGAGGTTGGAGATGACAGTTCTCTCCTTGTTGTCCACTCTGCTCTCGAAGAAAGGGTACTCGGTCTCAAGCTCTTCCGGGTCTGTGATGTTGTAGGTGTCCAGCACCGTAGTGTTCCTGCTCCGGCTGGACATGGTGGTGTTGGCGATCTGCATGACCTCCCTCCGCTTCCGTTCGGGTCTGCAAGGAAGAGAGAAACGTGGCTTGTGAGTGAGGGCTTCTGCCTCTCTTGTCTTTCCTCTGACTTGAACCAGAGTGAGAGGAAGAAAAGAAAAATCTTCACCTTGGAATAAAAGGAGCTATTCAACCCCCTTGTATAACAACCAACAAATTATATGGGGATTTCCATCCTGATCATTTATTTTGCTTTCTTTGCACTGCAAACCTCAGTCTCACCATGCAAACCACCCTCTTGCTCCCTGAGTGGTTACTCAATAGCTGTTGTTCAGTGGCTCAGCAGTGTCCAACTCTTTGCGACTCCATGGACTACAGCACGCCAGGCTTCCTCGTCCTTCACTGTCTCCTGGAGTTTGCTCAAACTTATGTCTGTTAAGTCAGTGATGTCATCCAGTTATCTTATCCTCTTTTGCCCCCTTTTCCTCCTGCCCTCAATCTTTACCAGTATCAGGACCTTTTCCAATGAGTCGGCTCTTATCATCAGGTGGCCAAACTATCAGAGCTTCAGCTTCAGTATCAGTCCTTCCAGTGATTAATTAGGGTTGATTTCCTTTAGGATTCACTGGTTGGATCTTGCAGTCCAAGGGACTCTCAAGAGTCTTCTACAGCATCACAGTTCAAAAGCATCAACTCTTCAGTACTCAGCTTTATGGTCCAACTTTCATATTCATACATGCTACTGGAAAAACCATAGCTTTGATTATATGGACCTCTGTTGGCAGAGTGATGGCTCTACTTTTTAATATGATGTCTAGGTTTGTCATAGCTTTCTTTCCAAAGAACAAGCATCTTTTAATTTCATGGCTGCAGTCACACAGTCCACAGTGATTTTGGAGCCCAAGAAAATAAAGTCAGTCAGCTTCCACTTCTCCCCATCTATATGCCATGAAGTGATGAGACTGGATATTACGATCTTAGTTTTTTGAATGTAAAGTTCTTTTTAAAATTATTTACTTATTTATTGGCTGTGCTGGGTCCTTCCTGCTGTGTGGGCTTTCCTCTGGCGGCGGTGCTCAGGCTTCTCTCGCTGCAGGGCATGGGCTCTAGAGCGCAGGTTTAGCACCTGTGGAGCATGGACTGAGTCGCTCTGCAGCATGGGGGCTCCTCCACGATCATGAATCAAACCCAGATCTCCTACACCGGCAAGTGGATTCTTTATCACTGAGCCACCAGGGAAGTCCAAATGTTGAGTTTTAAGCCAGATTTTTCACTCTCCTGTTTCACCCTCATCAAGAGGCTCTTTAGTTCCTCTTCACCTTCTGTCATTAGGCTGGTGTCAACTGCATAGCTGAGGTTGTTGATATTTCTCCCAGCAACCTTGATTCCAGCTTGTGGTTTATCCAGCCCGGCATTTTGCATGATGTACTCTGCATATAAGTTACATTAGCAGGGTGACAACCTATGGCCTCATTGTACTCCTTTTCCAATTGTGAACCAGTCCTTTCCTGGTTTGTTGGGAGGAAGGCCCAGGCCCCAAATTCACTGTTAATGAATACGGATGGTGGAAAAGCCACTGAACCTGGGTTCTAGTTTGAAAACATCTTTGAGATCTTTTCTAACCTCCCTCAAACTTCCTGATTCTTGAAAGCATGCACAACATACAGAACATCTCGTCTAACATGTGAGCTGCAGCCCTACCATCCACTGTGAGCAGAACATGTCACTGGTGGGGCAGGATGGGAGGTGCTATGGTTTCAACTGCAGGAGAGGAAGGGAGGGGAAAGAAAGCTGTTAACCCAGAGTTTACTCTGGAAAAAAGAAAAAGCTAGTGCTTCCACTTCTAAAAGGTCTTGATTTCCTGTTTTAAAGACTTCTAAAGTAAGATGTCTATCTTTGACTAGTATACAAATACCAGGAAGGTCACTTGACAGAAAATAGAAGTCTCTCTCAAAACCCTTGGTTGCTACAACCTAAGAGAGCCTTTGAGGGCAAAGCAAATGCAGCATAAACAGAAGCCGGGGGCTGCTGGTATCCCTGCGGGTGGGGAGCTGGGAGAAGACCCCAGGAGAATGTGCTGGCAACAGGGACACCACAGGGTTGAGGAAACGGGCTTGCAGGTAAAACACTGGCCTGGATCCTGCTCCTTTTCCCAGATTTCAGGCACGAGGTTGTTTCTAAAACCTGTGCTACAATTTTTCAGGAAGAAAAAGGCACTATCAGCCACCACTCCATTTCCATCTCCTTCCCCAGACACTACAAGGCTGCCCTGTTGAATGTCCTTCTTTTTTTTTTTGTTTTTTTTAAACTATTTTTTGTTGTGGTAAAACAACTTTTTACAATAAAAAAAAAAAAAGCTAACAAAACTTTGTAAGTTTAACCACTTTTAGGAGTAAAATTCAGTGTCATTGATGACATTCATAATGCTGTGTAACCATCACCAAAATCTTTCATCACCCCAAGGAGAAGTTCTACACAGAGTAAGGAATAACTCCCCATTTTCCCTCTCCCAGCACTTAATAATCTGTAATCTACTTTCCGTTGCCATGAATTTGCCTGTTCTGGATATTTCACACACATGGAATCACGTAATATCACCCTCTGCATCTGGCTGCTTTCACCCAGCATAGTGTTTTCAAGGATCATTCGTGTTGTTCAGAATTTCATTCCTTTACATGGTTAGGAATTCCTTTACATGCAGGGAAAGACCACATTGGCTCATCCCTTCAACTGCTGGTGGACACACGGGTTGTTCCCAGCTTTTGGCAACTTGAATAATTCCGCTCTACACATTTATTTTCATCCATTTTGTCCCCACTTGGCAGAAGTGGTGGCTGGAGCAACAGAGAAGACAGATGCCCTGGGGTCGAGCTGTTTGTCTTGGAAAGGCTGTCTTTGGCACGGCTTCACAAACTTTTTCAAGGGACCCTGTGGTGTTCGGTTATGCTTTGAAGTGGAGCCCCTTTCAACACTGACTCTGAGTTTCTCCTTCTCACTTCGCCCCTCCTTGGCCAGGCTGGGGGAGTCCGGCAGGGAGGCGCAGGAAGGACCCAAACCCCGGCTCCTTCACTGGCAGGTGTCTGCTCGTGGCCGCTGCTTGCCGCTCCCTGACCCACAGCGGGCTGGCCGGCTGTCACCTGTCGCCCGTCACCCTGACGGCCCCCACAGCGCAGGCTGCGAGCTCCTGGCCCATCCGTCAGGGCTGAGTGCCCACCTGCCCAGCCAGTCGCCCGCCCGCCCAGCCAGTCGCCCGCCCGGGGGTCTCTCCGTGATGGCCCCCAGGGCCTCACTGCCGGGCTATCAACCTGCGCATGGGGGGCTGGGGTCGGGGCGCCGGCACTGCGGACGACGGAGGGCCCGGGTGCAAAGATGGCGGTGCCCGGGCACCAAGATGGCGGTGCCGGGGCGCCAAGATGGCGGTGCCCGGGCACCAAGATGGCGGTGCCGGGGCACCAAGATGGCGGTACCTGGGCACGAAGATGGCGTTGTGCAGGAAGTTCTCGAAGACCTTGCGGTACTCGGCCTCCTCCTTCTCCGCCTGCTTCTCAGCTTCGGTTTTGGGGCAAGCGCAGCACGGCCCTTTCTCCCCACCGCACACCTCGGTCTTGGGGTTCTCCGTCACCTCCTCAATGTCGATGGTGCCGTCGGCGTACTTCCGGATGGGGATTTTGTCTGCTCGGAACAGAGCGGCCCGGGCGAGCCGCGTTACTCGGGCTGCCGGGAGGGGGAGCCCGCCCGCTCGGGACGCCGCTGCGCTCACCGCCCGCGGGCGCCGCGCGGCCGCTCACCTTTGGAGCAGTAGTTGTGCCGGTACAGGTAGCTGTCCTGCGGCTGGCGCTGCCAGCGCACGATGTAGTAGCTCAGGTTGCCGTTGGGCAGGGAGGGCGGGCTCCACTTCACGATCAGCTGAGAAGAGGAGTTTGAGGCCGAGAGGACATCCAGCGGGATGGAAGGAACTGGGAGGGGGCAGAGGACTCGTCAGAAAATGCAAGGAAGCCAAGGCCCAGGCTGCCACTCAGCGCAAACCCACCAGAGTGTGGCCTGGACAGGACGCGGCGGTGGGCACAGACACGAGGCGCCACGCGGGCCTCCTCTCCCACCCGTCTTACTTTCCCTTTACAGCATCTGTTCTCAGGGCATCTCCGTGGGGACACACGTGACTGCGCAGTCCACGGCAAAGGGCGGTGGGGACGCAGCCGGGGTTGGGAGGGACGACTTAGAACCTACAGTTAATGCAAATGCTGGACTGTCCTCATGTATCAGCGCTGCCAGCCTCCAAGACGTTTAACTCGGGCAGTGTCAGCAAATGGTAAGACCAACTGCCTTGTGTGTGTACTGTGTGTGAGGTGGGCGGGTGGTTCAAGGGGGAGGGGGGCAGAGGTTTACCTATGGCAGATTCGCGTGGATATATGGCAGAAACCAACACGATATTGTAAAACAATTATCCTTCAATTAAACTAAAGCTTTAAAAAAGTAGAAAAAAGAAACTGAATGACTTCTATTTTATTTGAGGTTTTGAATCTCTGATAAAAAAGGACAAAAGCCAAAATGAAAGGGGGATGTAAAAAGGGTGATGGAGGGTGTGGGGTGGGGCACAGGGGGCTCTGGAGAAGGTGATGAAAAAGGGTCTGTAAATCTGACAACTGTATAACCACAAACCAGTGGAAGTATGGAGTTATGACTATGAGAAGTCTAAAAATATCTGGAACACATACAAAGCCCTGATTTCAAGTCATGGACTCTTGTTACCATCAAAAGAATATCGATTTATAGGCAAAGCATAAGAATCTGGTCAAAATGTACTCACTATTGCCCCTAAATCCCAAACCCAGAGCTGAATTGTGTATAAAGGGCAAATGCATCCAGGGACCACTGAAATCTTATTTTCATTAGGTTCACAAAAAAAGCATTGATTTTGGTAGGTTTACCAAAGTGCGAAAAACACCTTCGCTGTGTGCCACTTAAGCTATGTGGTCGTGTAAGCTGCTTTTTTTTATTTAATTGGAGTATAACTGCTTTACAATGTCGTGTCAGTTTCTGCTGTACAACAACATGAATTAGCTGTTTGTATGCATATGTCCACTCCTTCTTAAGGCTCCCTCACACACCCCCATCTCACCCCTAGGCCATTACAGAGAACCAGCTTCCTATGCAAGCTGCTTTTCACATTTGAAAGCTTTAGGGACAACATATACATGAGGTTCTGAAACTTGTAGGGAAGGATGTTAGGAAAAAGTTATGACTAATGCTAACTTTCTCTGGAAAAATGTTTAACTACTAAATGCTAGGCCATTTTAGCGCTTCCTAGAATAACTGTTTCAGAAACACACAGCTGACCCCGAGATGTTTTAGTAACAGGTGTCACAGAAACACTGGAGCCGAGGATGAAGCCATTCTCCGACACCTGTAAGGATGGGCGCCAAATGGAGCAAACTGACTCAATTTGTGCAGCGCTTTGTTTTCCATTTTTGGGGAAAGGGAACAAGTTTCTTAAGAATTGGTCATAGCAAAGAAAGATTTTTATTTTCCCTAAATTAGTCACAATGAATTACTTCCAAATTTTTAGGCTGAACAACTTGTTCTGTTTCCTTGAGCCTCTGCTACATCCTCCCAGGCCTAGAATCAGAAGCCTGCATCACATTTATTGATACAAATGCTGTACCATCAGTAACATGATCATAGCCACTTAGAAGAGCATTGGGATGGAACAGGGGAGGGGAGGAGGAGGCAAGAGAACATGAGCAAAAGGATTTCCTGACCAACATTTTTTCCTCTCCCTCTTTGCCATTTAAATTCACTCTGTGCTAGCTTATATGTGTTGTAACAGCCTACGCATTGTAACAATGGCTATCATCAAAGAATGTTTAAGTGCCTTTTAAAATGATGTGCATTTCCCTACTTCTAACCTGGTATTTATACACTTGGAAAATTGACACAAACGTTTGCTCTCGTTAGTTTCAGACTCTGGAGTTGAGAAATGAGGTAGTTTAGAAAATGGGCATGGGGGAGAAGGAGGCACATTTTCATCAGCAATCATTTGCAGTGTCTACCATGTGGTTCCTCTCATGCTTTTCAACTTGTGTTTGTTTACTTGGAACCCTAGGCGCTACAGGATGAAGGTGAGAAGCCAGTGAGCCCGAGATAAACTGGAACACCAACCAGCAGGGCTTCAGTTCCCAGAGGTCCAACTATCCAAATAAACAAGAAGGGGAGCCCAGGGGACTATATCCCGTTGGGGCCTCCCAAAGAAACCAACCCAGCAGCCTGGGGGACCTGGGCTCACTGGTCCAGGACAATCAGAATGATGATGGAAGAGGGTCCCAAGTCCAGAGAAGATGTCTTGGAAGAGGCTGGGGTATTGGGAGTAGGGGGAAAAAATGACACTGCTAAGGTATTATACTGATATACTAAGAAGGCATACAAATGAAAGACACACTGGCCCAGGACGGGGGAGACAATGGGCGCAGCTCAGGGACAGCCCCCTGCGCATATCTTGTCGTGAGTGAGGAACGTGAACTGATGAGGCGGGGACTGCGGGGGCTGTGCGTGGGTACCTGATGCATTGGTGCGAATGTACAAGATCTCGCTCTTGGCCCCACGGATGTGGTCGTTCTCCACCATGGTGAGGGTCACAGCCTTCACGTAAACAGCGTACTGCGTCCAGGGCTTCAGCCCGTGCAGCAAAATGCCGGGCTCCACGTCCTTGTTGGGCGGGAGGTCCACGTCCACCATGTTCCAGCTGTTGGAGCCGCAGGCGTCCTGCCCGTCATACTCCGTGACGTTTTTAAAGGGGCTGAAACACAGTCAACGAAGCTCAGACAGTGCTTTAACGTGGAAGCTCTAAGAAACCTCCCCCGGGTGTCCCCCTTCCACTTTCCATAATGGGGATCATAATGGGGATTCTAGGTAAAACATATCAGCAGTTAGATCTTTATAGAATCAAAGTAAGCTACCGGACTCCAGGTCTCACTTGGTTCTCTATATACTATAGAATCAAACCCTCTGCCTCAGGAAGAGTAAGTTCTGTAATTACTGGGATTGGAAACAATGCTCCTGAAGAGTATATACAAATACTCTTTCCCTCTCTTCCCACTGTGGCGTTTTTTTTTTTCCACCATAAAGAAAAAACAAGGGCAGTCACTTAATGCAAACATCAGTTATTGATAAGAATAACTTCTGGAGGAAAATGCCTTTGCCACAGACAAACAGCTTCTCAAATACAGCCTCCAAAATCTAATTTGCTCACAAACAATTCTGATTGCTTAAGTATTTTTATCACATTCAAATATTTAGTTTCCCGGTTATCTCAGCCACTAACGTCAACGCCTTGGTGAAAGTGCCAGCCAACCCTGCCAGAGCCCTGGTAGGACTGTCAAAGAGAATGGTGGTTCTGCACAGATGCGGAGCTGGACAGGGATCCCATGCCCCTCAGATGGAAGGGCTGGACAGCCACTGGTTTCTGAAACCGGCATTCACACACCCCTCCCGATCATCGTGACGGCGGATGAGTGACTCCCGCGTGCAGGGATAGTGAATGCCTGAGAATCCTGCCTCTGGACTTTCTCATGGGCACGACACTCCCAGGGCCCAGCTGTGGCAGGGGAAGGGGTACCAGATGCTGCCACCATGGCTCTGGTTCCAGCTCCAGGGAAGCCAGGCACCCGGGAGAGGCATCAAGGCAGGACCTGGGTGAAGAGGGTGCCTAAGAGGCCCAGGCAACCACCTGGATACAGGAGGCATCGGAAGGGAGGGGCGGACCAAGAAGACATCCCTGCCATCAGGAGAGATGTGCCGGCTGCCCGGGCAGGCAGGTGTGCCCTGAAGGACAAGAAATGCCCCTGGCAGATTCTGGGAGAGATCCTGAAAGGTTCGGGACATGGAGGTCAGTCTCTCTCCAGTCTCCATCCCTAGTTTGGAGGGTTTACGATCTACAGTGGAGGGCCATATCTGGCGAGGGGCCACAGAGAGTGACGGGAGTAGACTATGGACTCCTCTGAGGGTCACCTCGAGGGGGGCTGAGCACCCCGATTCGGGTGTCTGTGGACTATGGGTTAGAGGGCACCAAGGCTACCATGATGCCGCAACCACACACTCCATCCCAGCTTCTGAATGTCTGGACTGACCTAAGCCACCAAGTTTTTCGCTTTGGACTTTTTAAATTCAAGCATCTCTAAACACCCACTGGAGGAGGAAAGGTGTTGAGAAAACACTTTTTCATTTACAGCTGTCACTGGTGGTTGTGGCTTCACGGGACAGCGGGGGTGGGGGGGGGGGGATGAAGCCTGCCCACAGAGGGACGTCCGCAGCGCAGACACTCACGCTTCCTTGTAGTAGACAGTGAAGCTGATGAGGTCCCGGTAGTCGGGGGGCCGGTACCGGTGCCAGGTGATGATGATTCGGTTCTTCGACGTGGTGGTGGAGGTGAAATGCAGGACATCACTTTCACCTGGGGCAGAGGCATGTGCATGAGGGACAGCGATCTCTGCCCTCCCCTCCCACGCACCTGCGGGCTCACCTGCCCAGCCACGGCCCTCTCCCCCAAAGCTGGCTGTGTGTGCAAAGCCCCTATTGGAACGTCTCAGTGACTCTGCTGTCTCCACTAAGAACCCAAACACTGCGCTACAGGGCCTGCAAGGGGCTCCATCCTTTGCTTTTGCTTACGCGGGGGCCCTGGATGTGAACCTGTGGGCGGTCCTTAATAACCTGGAAGAGGACTGCTGGCTGCACCAAGGGAGCTTGCCTCTGCTCATGCCTGAGATGCGGGCCACCGAGGGGGCTGGGGACCTTGACGCTGGAAGAGTCTTCTTAGACAAGGTGACACCTGTCTCACCACTGTGGATCTGCCTGGTTGCGTCAGTAACGGGGCAGGTATGCCACGGGAAGGGAACTTTACTTCGTCTGAGCTTGGTACTGACACCTTCCTGCGCAACACCTCCAGGAACTCTCTGGAGGCTCCAGCAGTGCCGACGCGTAGCAGGGAATGGACTGCGCACTAACAGAGCCCACCTCGCTCGGCAGGGCTCCCGTCCTCTGTGGGAGGAGCCTGGGCCGGGGAGTACCACAGTGAGGCTGTTCCAAGTCCCCTCGTGTTCCCAGGCCAGATTCAAACTGCTGAGAACTCGGGGAGGGTTGCGGAAGCTGCCCGGCTGAGACCTGAGCTCTCTTATGAATGGGCCTTCCTGCCCCCGGCCCTGTGTTTGCCTGACTCCTTCCCACCGCACCCTCCACCCTTGGGAGGTGAAGCAGAGGCCAGCAACAGTTACAATTCAAGATGTCTGTGGGGCAAAACGTGATGGATTGAGATGCAGTTTCCGCTAAAAGGTTATTTACAGAGGAAACATCATTTTTTTCCCCCAAAAGAAAATAAATGGCTACTGTATTCATGATCCAACAGGTCAGACTGGCTGCCTCTGAGCAGAAAAACACTTTGAGAGAGCTATGCGACATCCACTCTGCGATGGTTTAAACAGAAGTGTGGTGAGAGGGGCGTGTGGCGTTCAGGGAGAAGGCCCTTCAGCTCTGCGTCGGGTTTCTCTTCTCTAAAATCCCTTCCTGGGCAACTCGAGTGTCTACAGGGTGAATCCCAAGCCCACAAAATGAAGTCCAATGCTGACGGTCTCTAAGATTCTCTCTCACCAGTGTGTGTGTGTGTGCAAACCACTCCAGATCATAGGGGTTAGTCTGTTTTTTGCATACTGTCTCTTATCAAAAGCCAGTGGTGGAGAGAGCATTTACTTTCATAACCTGATCCAGCCACACAGAGGCACACCGTTTTTAAAAACAGTTTTACATACAAGGTTAGGTGAGAAACTCACCGCTCAGTGGCAAAACCTTCAAGCAGAAGTCATATAACCAATATAAGATTATAATTATACTGTTCTAAATTTAAAAAGCAGTTATCAATTCAGGGAGGCAGTCTCTCTCCATTTTTCATGCTGTGCTAGGACCAGGATCCAGGTTGGGGGCCCACGGCCACAGGGGCTACAGCTGACCCTCAGACCTCCCCTCCACCCTGGAGACTCAGGGCCAGGCTCACTCCCTGCCAGGGCTGGAGAGGACCAGCTCTCCCCTGGAAAACAATCCAACAGCTCTGTGTGAGCATAAAAGATGCTTAACTCTGTGTATTCTGTAAGCACCTCTTTAAAATCTGAGTGAAAAGCCATTTATAAATGCTTATACACAGATAGATGCTACGGAAAATTTACTAATACGAATCTTCCTCACTACTGCCTTTGAAGATGTCCAGGTGTTGGTTTAAGAGGCCTGCGTGAAGTGAGGAGGGGCCACGAACTGAAGCCACCGCGCAGTGTGGGAGGTCGCACTCACAGGAGGCTCTCTCCCCGTTGTTCCTGGTGTTTATGTCCCCTTTGCTCTGGCGCCCTTTAGTCCCCGTCACTTCCTCCATGCGGTAAATCTCGGAGACACACAATTTGGGATTGAACGCAAAGTACATTTTCCCAGCTTTGATGGTCAGGTTGCGGTGGTCCCAGTCCCATAGCTGCTGCAAGTTCTGGTTGTCAAGGACGTAGAAGGAGTAGTTCCTGGAAGCAGAGAGATCAGCATCAGACCATTATCCTTTGCCTCCAGCCACCCTGCTCTGGGACCCTTCGACACCTGGCTCCAGAAAACACTGCCTCTGCTGATCAGAGATGGAATTAACAGTATCTAAGCAGGAAGAGTCTCTGTTAACAATAGCAACGAAATGATTCAAGGATAATGTCAAAGCAGATAAAACACTAATTTGATGACCCCGATTACGCTTTTCACACTAGAGGCTGCTACTCAAATCATTCTCTAGAAACGCCTCTGGTCATTTCTCTCAAGCAGAGCACGTACAACGCACTTGAAATCGGTCCGCGGGAGAACAGATACGCTCTGTTACTCAACCGGAACAGCTTACATATTTACTGTAGAAAGCCTGCCATTATCCTCGGGGTTAAATCCTATCCCATCCCCTCTGTGCAGCTCAGCGGAGAGGAGAGAAAACGGGACAGGCAGATGGGTCGGTGCCTCCTCCAGATGCAGCCCACCCTGAAAAGTTTCAGCTTTGGTCACTGGAGAAGGTGGGGGAGAAGAAATGGCCCCGGAAGGGCAACTCCCCAGGCCACCCATCCAGGTGACAGCAACTCAGTGTCCAACAAGTTCAGGGCGCCAAAGCTGATTTTCAGAGGGCTGGGGGCTGAGGCCTGGGGGCTGCGCCCCACCCTGGGGTTTTCTCCTGAGCAGGCAGAGGGGGTAGAGGATCTGCTTTTGACCAGCTGAGGGGACGCTAACGCTGTAAGTGCTGGGACCACACCTGCAGAGGCACTGGTCTAACAGATGCTGAGTACCATGAGGGGCGGGGGCTCCAAAGCTGACCAAGCAAGACGTCCACCCCGGTGGGTGGACCCAGAAGCAACAGACATGGCCACCTCTGAAGGCGAGGCAGGAGGACAGCCAGCATCGGCAGCCACTAGCCTGGGTCCCCCTAGAAACCATCCCCCGCCCCCCACCACCTCGGGGCAGCGGGTGAGCGGACAGCTCCAGCCCGGGACCTGCATGCCTCTGCACACCAGGCCGGCAGGGTCCTGGCACTGACAGGTCTGCTCCCCGGAGACCTCAGGCCCTTCCCCTTCCTGCCCCCGCCCCGCCTGTTTCCTTCTGGGGTTCGCTCCAGCGCCCTCTACAAAACTGAGTCTAGGCACTGGTGCCACCTTGTGTGCGGTTTCCAAGACCCACTCAGGGATCCCACACACACACGGCAGAGATGGACGGACCCCGGCCCCGTTCCCAGAGCCAGGACGGACCAGGCGGAAGCCCGGAGCGCTCCTCTGCTCTGGGGCGGGGTGCGCCGGGCACTTCCCGGCGCCCGGTGAGGTTCAGGCCTCTACCTGCCAGTCAGCCCACAGGCTGAGCTAAGCGGAAGCCCGGGTCCCGCCCAAACGTCTCCCCGGGAGTTCCGGGGCATTCCGAGAAGGGGTCCAGGACGAGCGGTGCGGTCCACGAGCTGCACGCAAGTCCTCAGCTCCCTCTGTAGTTCCATCCGTCACTCACGGGTCAGCAGGCGGAGGAATGGCGTCACCCGATCGCCCTGCGGGTCTGCAGGGCCCAGGAGGAGCCGCTGCGCCCAGGGGGCACCTGCCCCGGCCTGAGGCCCAGCCCCTCGGGAGCCCTGGGCTGCACCCTGCGGGCCCAAAGGCGGCAGCTCGGAGCCAAGAGGGCTCCTCTCAGACCCACCTGAGGCCTCAGATACATCCAGGGCCACCAAGTCAGGAGGCAGAAATGGGCAGGCCAACAAATCCTTTCCTTCCAGCGAGAGCTTGCTCCCCAGCATAGGAATATGCTGGAAAATGGATGTGAAATATTGTCCAAAGGAACCGAGGCTCAGGCTAGGCACCGCAAGGCCACGTGTGCGGGCGGGTGGCCGGGACCGAAAGGCGGAGTTAACTGCGCCCCTCCTCACTGTGTCTGATCCCTCCTCTCCAGGCTGCCGGCCGCTGCCCGGCGGCGGGGTGTCCGCAGGTGGAGTCGGATGCCTGCCCTCACGGGCCATCGGGCTAGTCTCAGCTCTGAAGGACGCTCTGCGGTGTCAACACAAACCCCGTGGGTCTGGTGGCTCCCAGGTGCCCAGGTCTTAACCGCGAGGGACAAAATCTCCCTGTTGGTGCAGAAACCTCTGAGCCGGGAGTGAAGGCCAATTACCCAGGTCACACTTCTGACTCAACCTAAGATGAGGCTTTTATTTTAGTAAACTAATTTCACTAGCAGGGAACATAACCCGACTGAAAATACCTTCTGAACAAAACATCTTCTCCCCAGGGAAGGGAGCATGAATTATAAATCAGGAATTTGACAAATGAATGGCAGGCACACTGAAATTCTGTGTATGTGATTAATCACTTTGAAAAGCGAGATTATCTTTTTACAGTAAACATAAACATTTTTTTTTTAACAACACTGAGAAGGCCTGGAGCCAGGATACCAATATCAATAAAACCCGGTCGTTATGGAGCTGGAGTAAGCGACAGAAAATAAAAATAAAACCCTCCTCACAATAATAACCAAGCCATTCACGAGCTGCCCGTCAATACTGTTCTTGTTTTCCCAACCCCAGCTGGCGCCCCGCTGCCCTCACATTCCTGCCGAGATCAGGTGAGGATTAAGAGGTAGGAAAAGGCAGAAACTTGTCTGCACATCTTCCACACACATGAACACACTTAGATTTTATTGTTTCCTAAAGGAACTGGCTGTTTAACTCCGTTGTTCCGTAAATGTGATTTCCTAACTGTTTCTAAGATGACTGCCTTTACATTCAAAATGTATTTTTAAAAACTATCTGCTTATTTTTCTGTCCCTTAGGCAGACTCCGTGGTGCCTGGATTTTATCTGTGTTAGTGTCCTTTCCCCAGCTCTTCTTAAGGTTGCAAAAAATGTTTGTTCCTGTGCTTGGGGTGGGTCCCCCGTGGGAGGTTATCTCCTTGAGGACATCCACATATTACCTGCATCAACATTCTAAATGCCCAGCACATATTGTACACCTAACTGTTTTATTTATGGCTCCAGTCTCAGGGCTGTCTTACCTCTGAGTTGTCAACACCACCACCTCCCGCCTGCTCAGATGAAGGGCAGGAAGGACCGGGAAGCAGAGGAAGGCACAGTGCTGGGGATTCTACTTGTACTTAGAAGACAACGCCAGGTCCAGGGCTGGAGCGTCATCTCCAGTCTTACTAGGCAGCAACTCTAGACAAAGCATTTCTTCAGCTTCTCCCCAGCTGGGATAGATGGGGGCGGGGGGGGAGGGCGGGGCAGGAATGAACACTCTCCCCCTTTCCAAACTTCACTGACAGACTGGAAAAAAGCAATCACCATTCCCTTTATTTCTCAGAGAAAAAAACCACAGCCTCTTCCCTGCGGTCCCTAGGGGGCATCAGAACCCAACACATAGGGGCCGTCTCCAGCACTTCACAGCGGGTGGAGGGCTTGGTCTTTGCACAGAGGCTGCCACTAATCCGTCTGCAACAGACTGCTTTCGACTACGCCCAAATCTCCTCCGAAGTTCAATATTTACACCAGCCTTGGGGGTTCAGCAAGGGTAGGAATTTATATTCACGTGTCTCGAGAACCAAACAGATACTCTAAAAATGTTTCCTCTTTGAGTGTTTTAACAGCTTTACTGAGGTATAATTTATCTACCAAAAAAATCCAGTCATCGTAAGCTCTTACAGTTCCGGAGCTCAGTAAACTCACACAGGGGTCCAGCCATCCCCAGGAGGCAATGTCGGAGCCTCTCCAGCCCTCCTCGCTCTCAGCACTTCCAAAGCTCTTCGTTCCCAGTGGTGCTCAACCTCTGATTCCACCCCCAGCCCTTCACGGCTTTCTGTCTCCACGGTTTCGCCTTTTCCAGAAATCACCCATTAATGGAATCTACAACGTGGAGTCTCTCGTGTCTGGCTTTTTTTCACTTAACCTGATGTTTCTGAGGTTCGCTCATGTTGTGACATTATTGTTGGGCAGGAACCCATTGTGCCACGTTTTATTTATCCACTCATCTGCTGATGGACATTTGGATTGCTTCCAGTGGGGCTTTTATTTGCTGTGGGGTGAGGGGGGATGGTATCATGAATAATACTCCTATGAGTCTTGTGGGGGCATGTTTTCGTTTCTCTTGGGTAGATACTGGGGTAGATCCTGGAACTGCTGAGTCACACGACTGAGTGTACATTTTTTGGAAGTGCCAAAGAAGTGTTAAAGTATAGCCATGTTGCAACCTAATCTTAGAGTTGCAAGAAGATAGAATAAAGCACAAAGTGTTGCAAAGCCGAGTGGTAGAGACTTGAGTAGAGACGCCTGACTGCATCTAAGACTCAGATCCTTATAACCCACCACCGCCGACTAACTCTTATTCTTTTCAGGGCGACTATCCTCAGTGGCACCAACAAATCTGAAATTTTAACTCATTTATCTGATGCTATCACAAAACAGGGTTGTTCAAAATCAGGGAATTTTTTCAGATAACAGAAATATCTTCTTTTTCAAGGGCTTACAAATTAGCCATTTCATAGAAATCTTGTACATGTGTATTCCAAAATCCACTTCCTTCCAAAACAGCAGAACTTTGGTCTTAATGTCTAAGGTTATTACTCCAGAAACACACCACCTTACACAGAGTGATGCCCTCAAGGAAGCGCTGGCCATCTGAATTCTGCTGGCTTACCTGTGTTGTCTGGCCCCTTTATCCAGAGACAAGCAGCCCTGCTACCTGTTCCCATGTGATTTTTCCCTGTGTCCATCACGGTTCTGGACGTCAGATTCTAGAATCAGCTCACTCTGAGTGAGGAATAAGAGGTCTACTCCAGGTAACATTCTTGAATTTCACATTCTGGACCTGACTTTGTAGTCTGGGCTACTCAGGGGACATTTGGGGACAGGTCTCAGTTGCAGTTTGGAAAGCAAAGGGTGAGACATAAAAAGGATGTATGTACTACCAATCTGTCTGTTCAGCATCAAAACAAAAGGCTATAAAACTTTCTTCTCAGTGGACCAAGTGGAAGCACTTATTTGGTCATGAGAGGTATAAGAAAAATCATACTTTAAGACAACAGTGTGACAAGAAAATATCTAGGCAAAAAATAAAAGTTTTGGGGACATGTTTATGAGAAGAAGAAATAAAGGGGTAAAGCAGTGGTTTCCAATTTGCTCACACTGAAATTACCTGGCAATCTTCAGAAAAGCACTGATGCTTGGATCCCAACCTTAAATGTTCTGACTGAACTGGGATGGAGTATAACTTGGGCATCAGGATTCCTTAAAAAAGTCTCCGGATGTCTCTTATGTATAGCAAAGTGTGGGAACCCCTGGGGTAAAAGTCATCTTGGCTTATAGCAAAAGCACATGGAAGTGGAAGGTTCTACTGACACTCGGGTAACTCAAACGTCCTGAGTAGGCTCCACTGCCTATCCAAATTATAACCTCCACACCTGGGTGCATAGCAGCTTACGTAATCCTAATGCCACCAGCATTTTTTGCCAAACAGGTCCCAGGACGCCCCAGCTCGTTGCCTCTACTGCTGCTGGCCTGAAACGCCTTTCTTCACCCTCTGTCTGCTCTCTGAGCGTTTCCAGAAACCCCCCAAGGCCCATCTCCAAAGCCACCTCTTCTCAGAAGCCTGTCTGGTCTTTCTTAAGCAGATACCTGACTCTTGCATGCCCACGGCATGCGCCTTTTCTTTCCCTGGGGCTCTCTGCAAAGTCCACTCAGCACTGCTGGCATTTATCCATTTATCATCTTCCTTTCTTTTCTGCTTCCTTTGGACTCTTCCTTTTTCTTTCTTTTTTAAGGTTTGAGTGGAAGATTGGCTCTTTTTAAAGTTTATTTTGCATTCTTTATAGTTTTAGGTGTACATACAGTGATTTATAGTTTTTCTGGTTCACTTATTTTTTGGCCATACCACATGGCTTATGGGATCTTAATTCCATGACCAGGGATCAAAACTGCATCCCCTGTATTCCTAACCACTGGACCACCATGGAAATCCCCACAATTTTTAAAGGTTATACTCCATTTGTAATTATTATAAAATATCAGCTATGTCCCTTGTGTTGTACATTTTATCCCTGTAGCTTATTTTATATGTAATAGTCTATACCTCCTAATCTCCTATCCCTATGCTCCCCACCCCTTTCCCCCTCCCCTGCTGGTAACCATGCATTTGTTCTCTGTATCTGTGTGACTCTTCTTTTAGGAGTGAGAGGAACAGGTGAAGAGGGTGGACCTAACCTCCTTCCTAAGTCTGAGGAGGAGAAATACAGAACTGAGTTGCTACTGGTCACACCTGACCCAAAGCCAGATGCAGGGCCACTCATCACAAGCATGGTTCCCCAGAGCATTTTGGTCATGGGTGAGGAAGGCAGTCAAAGGAACACAGCTCCTGTGAAGAGAAGCTAGGTTCTCAAGTGCTCCAGCTACAGAGAGAGCCCCCAGCAATGGCAGGAAGAAATCCAAGGCTGGACGCTCAGTCTCCTCAGAGCTACCAGGGCTACTGACGATCAGCAGGCTCACCACTGCCATCCCCTGACAAATAAAGTACTAAGATCAGGGGAGGCCTGAAGCTTCGCTGAGCCTGGAAGTGGCCCAAACACCTAAGAGACGACACGCATCTATCTGTAAGAAGACCCCACTGGGGCTTCAGGCTTTACACAAGATTCAGATAATAAGAAATACATCATAAATATTTTTGCAAATAAAAGTCACACTTCAATTTCAGCTACACTTGAGTGCCTAATACTTTTAGTTAACACACAACTGATAGGTAATCACGTCATGTAATAATTCCTAATAAAAATTAATTGAACTCTCCTGCGAGCTCTCCCCTCTATCTATATCACTTGCTCAACCTGGGGGAAAAAAGTGTATCCTCAAACAGAAGGAAAACTTGCAGGTACCAATATGCTAAAGAAAAGATGCTTACCATCACCAGAGTTTTCAGAAAAACCTACTTGGAGGAAAAGGAAAATAGCTGTGCTAAAATTCATTTTAAAATTTACTACAACCAACAATAACCATCACCTCCAACTGGCAGAGCCTCGGCTTGCTATGTTGGTGACCTGGGACATCGGGCTGGGCACAGCGGCAGCCTCAGTGGATTCACCAGGAGAAAGACATGTTTCTAAAGAAACAGGGTTCCCAGCGGGGAGGACAGTGTGCTTTTCAGGGATGGAATGAAGTGCTGCCCCCTCTCTTTGGCTATATCAGATGATGGAATTTTAAGAATTTAAGACTGACTGAGAGTGAGTCTGAGAAAAGCAGGAAGGCTGTAAGGAAACCCTTATGTGGTAACTTTATCCATCGGGGCACATAAATCAGCAAAGACAACCTTTCCCATGGCCTTCCCACCTCTCGCTTTCCTAAATTATTTCCCCAAATTCTCTTTAGAAGGAGTTAACTCATTAATGGATGTCTCCTTTTATTTTCAAGCATTAGCTTAAAGCAATGCAAGAATTATATTTAAAGGGGAGCCTGTGAAGAGAAGCGCATGTGCAAAGGAACACCTGGGCTGAATTCGGGAGGGAAACTGCCCACGTGTGCCATTTTCATTCCTCAAGCGGTGGATGGCCTTGGGCGAGGCTAAAACCCTTATCACAAAGCGAATCTCTGCAGAAGGCAAACTTCTATCAGTAGCACAAATCCTATGAGCTGATCAATAGAAACAATTCTGTGACTCAAGATCTCTTTGTAACAAAATGAACTGTTCACACGCCTCCATATTTCTGGCGTTCCAACACATCTGAAAAGGTGGAATGGCTTTTACGCAGTAGCCCACAGCATCCCGAGGGAGGCAAGAGCGCAGGACAGTGGTTTCATGGAGAGGTGAGCCATCCAGCCCCCCTCTCCCCGCCACGTCGCCGTCTGCTTTTTTGCCAGCCACAGGTAGGTAGACACCCATCCCCGGATGCGTCAGGACCCAGGAGCGAGGATGGAGAATCTTGACTGCAGGAGACTCCCCGCGAGGAGGCGGCCCCCCGCAGGGTGCCCCCACCGCGAGCAGGGCTGCTGCTTTTCAACGCGAAAACCTTAAAGGCAGCACGGAACGTGGCGGCGGGAGGGCATCGGCTGCGGCAACGCGGCGCTCTTACCCCTCTAGCTGCTCCTCCCCTAGGATGTGGCGCAGGCTCTTCAGGAAGGACAGGGAGACCAAGGCGTGGGAGTGGCGGATCTTCACGTAGCCCGTCACCACCTCGATGAGCCCCATGAAGTTCTCCAGTTCCGAAGCGATGTTGTCTGTGGCAGGGGGACAGGGTTACTGCATGCCTTGTCACCGGGGGACACGCATGTTTTCTCGCAGACCCGTGTGGACAGCACTTTAGCGCAGGTCTTGTTTCCCTGGTGCCCCGAGACACGAGGCCTCCCAGGATCCCTGCCCGTGGTCAAAAACGTGTTTCCCGAAGCGTGGCTTTCAACTCCCCATGCCTGGGATGGGCCCCCGAGGCGGGGAGAAGGCAGTTTCGAGAAGCCTGAGGACTGCAGCTCCCAGGCTGATTAACAGAATGTAAAATCGTAAACACCAGACTGCCAATTAGCTAAGGCGGACACATCCAGGGAACGTCTCTAATATGCTCTGTCAACAGCGCTGCCTCCACTGTAGAAGGGCATGACTAAACAAACAATGTTTTCTCAGTCTCACTAGGAACTGCTTCTGCTGCATTCCTAGTTCCTAAGATACAGGGATCTATATTTAAAGACTATCTTACGAAGACTGCAAGAAAATGCACCAAAATATTAACAGTGGTTATTGGCAGGTAATTTTCAATAATTCACTTCTATGCTTCTAAATTTTCTATAATGCACATACATGATTCTCACAGGTGGAAAAGAGCTGGGAACATCATTGCTAACACATGGGCAAAAATGACAAGATGTGTGAACAATGTATTTTCTTTACTCTTACAGCCTTTTTCTCATAGTAAATAAAAAGCATAAACTTCAGTTCAACTTATGCCAAAATTACAAGGCATACTATAATGAATTGGGTGTGGTTCAACCAATGGAATGATACTGTGTATGACCTGTGAAGGCTTAGTTAATGAAAGGTTCTGTTTTGCTTTCAACTGATAAACATCAAAGAATAAGGGTACTGTCCTCGAGGGCAAGGCCTTATGTTTCTGGACAGTGTGACGGTTTTCCAAGAGAAATGGAGAAATTCAAGTTGTAAAGACTAGCATTTGCCTCCAGTTGATGTTTCAAGGAAAAGATTCTGAATTAAACACGTGGTGGGACTCACGCCTTTCAGTGAAGGCTGAGGAGGGGCCTTTCCAATAAGATGTCCAACCAATTGCCTGCAGTGGACATGAACTGGAAGCCACATTGCATGGTCACACACAAATATGTACCAATTTCTCCTCAAACTATACAGCAAACTATATTCCTGATTCACGAATTAAAGTCTTTAAAACATATTTTGAGGAGGCATGTGTGCATGCTCAGTCATTCAGTCATTTCCAACTTTGCAACCCCTCTTGATGAAAGTGAAAGTGGAGAGTGAAAAAGTTGGCTTAAAGCTCAACATTCAGAAAACGAAGATCATGGCATCCGGTCCCATCACTTCATGGCAAATAGATGGGGAAACAGTGGAAACAGTGAGAGACTTTATTACTTTATTTTTGGGGGCTCCAAAATCACTGCAGATGGTGACTGCAGCCATGAAATTAAAAGACGCTTACTCCTTGGAAGAAAAGTTATGACCAACCTAGATAGTATATTCAATAGCAGAGACATTACTTTGCCGACTAAGGTCCGTCTAGTCAAGGCTATGATTTTTCCTGTGGTCATGTATGGATGTGAGAGTTGGACTGTGAAGAAGGCTGAGCGCTGAAGAATCGATGCATTTGAACTGTGGTGTTGGAGAAGACTCTTGAGAGTCCCTTGGACTGCAAGGAGATCCAACCAGTCCATTCTGAAGGAGATCAGCCCTGGGATTTCTTTGGAAGGAATGATGCTGAAGCTGAAACTCCAGTACTTTGGCCACCTCATGCGAAGAGCTGACTCATTGGAAAAGACTTTAATGCTGGGAGGGATTGGGGGCAGGAGGAAAAGGGGACGACAGAGGATGAGATGGCTGGATGGCATCACTGACTCGATGGATGTGAGTCTGAGTGAACTCCGGGAGTTGGTGATGGACAGGGAGGCCTGGTTTGCTGCGATTCATGGGGTCGCAAAGAGTCGGACATGACTGAGCGACTGAACTGAACTGAACTGTAGTTCACTAGGCTCCTCTGCCCATGGGATTTCCCAGGCAAGAATCTTGGAGTGGGTTGTCATTTCCTTCTATTTTGAGGACAGAAATATGAAAATAAAGAAGGGTTAGGCACTTAGTAAAGAATCTGCCTGCAATGTAGGAAACCTGGGTTCGATCCCTGGATTGGGAAGATTCCCCTGGAGAAGGAAATGGCAATCTACTCCAGTATTCTTGCCTGGAGAATTTAACAGACTGAAGAGCTGGTGAGCTACAGTCCACGGGGTCACAAAGAGTTGGACACAACTGAGCGACTAACACTTTTGGGCACTTAAAGGGTACGTTCTAGGAAATGAAGAAATCTGTTTGAGAAATTAGGAAATCTAGTAAGAGCAAAAAGAATAAAACTTCAGAATACCATGAAAGTAATAAAATTCTAGCTGTGTGGAAATACAGTTATCTTTGTTGTGAAGGAGTGAAAGGTGTTGTGAAAATCAAAGGCTATCCAAAATGCAAAAAAACTAAGCAGAAAGCTTGATGCTGCCATCTCTAAATCCTAAGAATAGCACTCACTCATTGTACAAATAGTATCAATATTAAGGGAAAGTAAATGCCCAGAATGCTGTGTGCTGTGCTGAGCCGCTCAGTTGTGTCCGACTCTGGGTGACCCCGTGGGCTGTAACCCACCAGGCTCCTCTGTCCATGGGATTCTCCAGGCCAGAATACTGGAGTGGGCTGCCATGACCTTCTCCAGGGGATCTTCCCAATCCAGGGATGGAACCCAGGTCTCCTGAAATGCAGGCAGATTCTTTACCATCTGAGCTACCAGGGAAGCCCCTCAAACCATATAATTTTTTTTTTTTTTTTTAAGAATTTAGGAAAAAAAAGTCCCTTTAAACCTCAACATCTTACTATATTTCTCCAAGCTTACGAAACTATCAGTGGCTTCATCAAGTGGTTCCAGTGGTAGAGAATTTAAGGCACTATTACTAGAAGCCTTTGTCAATTACAGATCAGAACTGAAAATATCACCAAATAAGTCAACCTTCGGAAATGCTTTGCACATGCAATTGCCCGGAACACCATCTACTGCAAATAGTGGGGAATCCTACAGAGGGTGGTGAGACTGAAGCTTCAAATGCATGCTGACATAAGATACTTGTACCCCCTCTTGGTTGTCAGAAGTAAATTTGGAGATGGGCCAGTTTTGGACTTAATAAACTTTAAACTGATATCATTAAACCCTTCCCTTGCTCATTCTCTTCCACATATCCAAGGAACCAAGACTCTCTGGACTTAAAGCTCTGAGGCCTTGGCTCTGGCTGGAGACTGCGGAGTCACACCTCTGATCCATCCGTCTCTCCTGAGGTTTGCATGTGTTGAGACATGAATATCCTGCATAAGATGTGACTTAAGAGAGATGAGGGATGACCGTATGCAGAAACAAATGCTGTGCCCATGGCTAAAATGCCAACTAATCTCCTGCTCTTTTTTTAATCTTTGAGGGACGCTCAAAGGAGCGGCCCTGAGCATGTGGCTTACACACCATGTTGTTTTTCTAGGCCCATAGTTTAGTTGTGAGTCATGGATGAATAGGAAAAGCTCAACAAAAGAAAACCAAGAGGTCTGGCCCTCTCTTCCAGGAAGCAGGAATACTTACTGCCGCGTCGGATGTTGATGAGCAGATTGCCTTTGAAGATGGTGCATCCTTGGAGCATCTGAGCAGAAGTGACAGAATCAATGGTCTTTGTCTTCTTTTCTTCCTCACACACTTTGGGACAAGGGCCTTCGCAAGGGATGCAGTACATGCTGTTGAAAATAAAACAGCCCAACACACTGAGAGCTGAGTCTGTCTTCCTACATTACAAAAATTCTTACAAGATATGCTTTTATGCCAGGTGTCTTTATAGTCCACATTACAGAAAGCAACTGGCAGAAGCAAGTGGTCGTACTGCTTCTCATTGCCAAGCCTCCCCAGGGTAAGCCACTCAAATGGCAATCAAAAGGAGAAACTGCCTACAAAGGAAAAGCGTGCTGCCTGTTTCCAGACAAAACACATGATACACCCTTGAGGCATGTGTGTATCATAGGCTGAGGCTGGTGAGCCAGCTGGTCCCACGTGAGAGAAACAGCCTTGCAGAAGGGAGACACCAAGGGATCCCAAGAAGAACAGAGCTGCTCTCTGAGGTCGTGGGCCCCACTGGCGCACCCCGGAGGAGAGTGGACGGGGATGCTGAAGGGACAGCAGTGTCCCCGCGCTGACCGGAAGCTAACTCCTGCAGCCGGCAGCCCAGTGGGGGATTCCCGAAGGCACATGCTATAGCACAGATCCATTATTTTCTTGCTAAAGCACAACTGAAATAATTTCTTGACAGTGTTTGGCAGAAACGTGTAAATTGATCCAAATGTTGTTTTTGCTGCATACACAATAAAAACAGGAACTTCCACTGCTTTGTAATGAGCTCCTATTTCACATGCAATCTTGAACATGCCACAAACCCACCAACAGCCAGGGGCTAGCGAGTGACCTTGGTACTCTTCCTTATTTAGGGAATAGCGGACAAAACACTAATCCAACTCTGAACTGCAGGAAGCTGGGTCAATTTCCAAACAGAATAAATGATACAACATTATGGGATGTGTGTGTAATAGGATGGTGAACTGGAGAGCCACTATATTTACATGATTATTCTTGAATGATCTTTCAAACTTCATGAAGATAAGTGAGAAACATCCAGGAAAGCAGTGTAAGTTAAAGCTCTTAGCATTAAGCACCGGCCTCCATCACTGAACTTTACTGCATATCTAAGGCAAAGATGAAAGGCTTTGTTTAAAAGCTTATAGATAAATATAGTTTCCCTACTGTTACTGTTTTCTTATTTCACGTTGGGAAAACAGGAGGGAAGGTTTCCAGAGGAAATGGGCTGACCATAGCAATGGAGGTACCCCCTTTCTCTGACATCACAACATTTTCACTTCTAGAGTCTGCAGCAGATTTTCCTCAGCATTCCTTTTTGGTCTTTTATTGCTTCTCACTTACCTACATACCATATAATGCCCCAGTTCCCTTTTTAAAAACTTGGTGTGAAATAATTACAGACAGACAAAAAATTACAAAAGTAGTAAGGAGGGGTTCTGTGTACCCTTGACCCAGTTCCCCCCAGTGGCTCCATCCTGCACCATGACAATGCAACATCAAGCCCAGCAAACACACAGGCACGACACACTCCCATGCCACCTCATCACTGGCGTAATCACCGCAACGAGCCAGCCCGTCCCCGGCAACACCTCCCGGGTGCTGCCCCTTCGGTCATCCTGCCCCCATTGACAGACAAAAAATTACAAAAGTAGTAAGGAGGGGTTCTGTGTACCCTTGACCCAGTTCCCCCCAGTGGCTCCATCCTGCCCATGACAATGCAACATCAAGCCCAGGAAACACACACAGGCACGACACACCCCCATGCCACCTCATCACTGGCGTAATCACCGCAACGAGCCGGCCCGTCCCCGGCAACACCTCCCGGGTGCTGCCCCTTCGGTCATCCTGCCCCCATGCCTCTAACTCGGGCCGCCACTCACCTATTCTCCATCTCGGTAATGATACTATTTTCAGAATCTTATATAAATGTAATCATCTGGTGTGTGACCTTGCGAGACTGTTTTTTTGTTTTCCCCCACACAGCATAATGTCCTTGAGATCCATCCGTGTTGTGCGTGTTTGAACAGTTTGTTTCTCTTTATTGCTGACTGATATTCCATGGTGTGATAGATCACGGTTTGCTTGGCCATTTACCTATTGTGGAGCATCTGTGCTATTTCCAGGCTTTGGCTGTTAAAGCTGCTACTGACAGCTGTGTACACGTTTTTGTGGGAACTTAAGTTTTCGTTTCTCTGGAATAAATGTTCAGGAGGGTAACTTCCGGGTTGTAGGTTAAGTGTGTGTTTTGTTCCCCTGACATTTTATTCAAATAGCAAATTCTGAACCAAACACCTTTCTTAAAATGTCTAGGAATCAGCTAGTACTTTAAAAAATGTTTTTCTAAGGAAGTGCTCTGATTACATGTTTATAGTTTAAGCTTCCTCAAGTTCATTCTGGTACAGAGAGGGTATAAACAGTATTAAAAAATAAATATTTTAAATAAGTGTCAAATAGGCCTTAAAGGCTGGGGGGCTGTTATTTAGTTTTTGATGGTGTTTTATTTTAAAGTGAAAAAGGTAGATCTGTAACTCTGAACTGACTGCAAGCATGAGTAGGAAAAATAAGAGCTTAATTCTTCAAAGAATGAATTACAGAAGAGGTCATGGGGCACAGCGCCCCCCTACTTCACCCACAGGTATGGCAGCTGCAAACGACCGACGGCCTCCAGCATCAAAAGAAACACATCAGTTGTTTTATTTTAAAGTGAAAAAGGTAGATCTGTAACTCTGAACTGACTGCAAGCATGAGTAGGAAAAATAAGAGCTTAATTCTTCAAAGAATGAATTACAGAAGAGGTCACGGGGCACAGCGCCCCCCTACTTCACCCACAGGTATGGCAGCTGCAAACGACCAACGGCCTCCAGCCTCAAAAGAAACAAATCAGCAGGGCAAAGCAGCTAAGAGCCCCGGGGCCAAGCACCAGCTGCCCCATCTCAGCCCCCAGCTCGGGGAGGAACTGCAACCGTGGCGACTCAGCGGCTAAAGTTGCGTCCGAGTCCTGTGAGTCTGGGCAGGAACCATGGCGCAGCCTAAACTGGGTTCCAGGCACTGCCCAGGGACTGGCAAAGCCTTTTTAAGTTCTAGGGCTGCCAATAAAATGTGAGCAAAATGTGGCAGACTTATTTTAGGTGGAATATGTATACTCCACAGTTTACCAGTATCCTTGGCACATTTACCATTTTAAAGTATTTAGAGTAATTTTTACTATTATAATCGTTACAGCAATGATAACAGGCAGAGTGTTCTACATTTAATATTATGGAACAACGTGAGCGTTATCTCTGATTTGAAGTTAAGTCTATGGAAGGAGCAACATCTCCAAATATTACACCGGAAACAGATGCCCCTTTACCAAGACTTGCTTGAGGAGGTTTGCAGAAACAGAAGGCAGCAAACAGACGGGAAATTACACATTACACTCAAAATGAAGATTTCTTTTTCCAGCGGTATTTTATATTTGTAGAATAGCTTTATTTTTTAAGAACCCGAAATGGAAGGCTCCTCTGGTGTAGTCATGAAGCAGGCATTTTTAGTCCATTCCATCAGAACTCCTTGAGAGCTCTCTGCTCTGCTCCAGAGGCGGGACCAGCAACCCCAGGTCTCAAGCCTTATCTTTTTTGCAGGGTTGTAGTCCTGTCTTTTGTAAGAACCCTGGCATTGCTTTTTCAAAAACTTAAAACCAATAACAGCTTCATAAAAGTCGGGTTGGCATGCACGAAAGGGATGCTGTTTGCTGTCAGCAACTTCTTTGCTTCCAAAGCTTAATGTCCAGGAAGGAAAGTGAGACGCAGAGAAAACTGAGGGAGCGTGAAGGCTATGTGCGTAGCAATGGGACAAAGCACATTGCTTGCTCCAAGAGGAGGGCGGAAGCCAGCGCTAAGGTGTGTGTGTGCAGCAGTGTGATGGGGGGTGTGTGTGTGTGCAGCAAGTGATGGAGCACACTGCTTGCTCCGAGTGGTAAGAGCCTAGGCCTGCTCACTGCCTCACGGATGCTGGTGGGGTTACTCCGTCTTCCCTCCCGCACGTCCAAAGCCTTCATTGGTCTAGCGCTGAGCAGCCCTGGAGGTGAGAAAACCTCAGTCTATAGTCTCTCCTACCCACGGGCTCTGGGGGAGAGCCCCGCATGCGCACAGGGAGTCAGGGCCCTCCTGGGACCTGAGCCCGCAAATCTGGTACTTCACTCCAACCGTCCAGGCGGGCTGCTTCCCAGCCAGAAGACCTGCCCATCGCGCCTGGCGCCATCAGCAGCCGCGGTCACGCCGGCCCCGCAGGGCCCTGATTCCCTCAGCCTCCCCCAGGCCGCGCCTTCCCGCGCCCACACTGACCTCTGGCTCCCGTTGCGGATGAAGCCCGACGGGCACTCCTGCATGCACTCGCCGTCGTGGATGACGAAGCCCTCGGAGTCGCTGCTCTCGGCGTTGGGGATGTTGGCGCAGAAGTCGCGGTCCACGCAGCGCCAGCCCTCGAAGCGGTACGTGTTGGGCGGGCAGCTGGGCACGCAGACGCCGGCGTAGTAGTAGTGGCGGCAGGCCACGCAGGCCGTGGCGTTGTCGGGCGCGCTGCAGCTGCCCAGGCACTCGGGGTGGCAGCACTCGTGGGTCT
Source organism: Kobus ellipsiprymnus (assembly GCA_006410655.1). Lineage (NCBI taxonomy): Eukaryota > Metazoa > Chordata > Mammalia > Artiodactyla > Bovidae > Kobus > Kobus ellipsiprymnus. Next base: position 935,091 of record SJYR01000274.1, on the reverse strand, counting down.
CCGTGCACGCTCGCTTCCCGCACGCGCTGGGGCACACTGTGGGGACAGGCAGGGCGTGAGGCCGCTGGGCGCCGGGGCCCCCACCCGGCACCCCCCGAGCCACCAGCCACCCGCGGGGGGCCCAAAGCTTGAATCCCCAGTGTCACAGTGTTGAGAATTTCGCTGGGGCAGGGAGCAAGCACTCTGCAGTTCGAGTCAGGTGAGAAGGGTTTAACATCCAGCCTCTCCTAGTTGGCTCTGTTTGGTCTTGGAGGAGTGCTTAATGATCTCTGACCTTGATCCTCTTTCTCATCTACAAAACAGGGTAGCAGCCCCCATCCTGGAAGGTTACTTGTGGCATGGGTGATACCCTGGAAGCCCTACGCGGACGATACAGTTTATTGTTACTTTAGAAGGCATTATATGCGCTACTCAATCTGCATTTTGCATGTGTTCCTTACCGAAATATCTTTAACTATTTCTGATATCTGTAAATATCTTTAAATAGTGTGCAGAAATGCTCATTTATTTTTAAAATGACTAAAACTAGACTGTGCTAAAGATGATACTATATCGGTTGACAAATTGGCTTTAGAAAGTTTGTATCTGCTTGTATCATACCAAAGGTCTTACCCCAGATAAACAATGATATTAACATACTCATGTACCACAACCTAATATATCACAGAGAAGCCCCCATGTCTGATGGTTTTTCTCACATATAAGAGTGGATGGGTGGGCAATGTCTCCAGCCTAGAGGACCATAAGATATCATTACAAACCATCTCCTGTGAGCCCTTCTATGTTAAAGATAAGTGAAAGGAGTATCTAAAAAAGCTAGAGAACCACAATTCTTGTCCCAAATAGATGAGCTGGCATTTATTTCTATAACAATGCCATAAGGATCACACTCTAGGGGCCTTAGAGCAGTGTGCCTTACTAACAAAGGTGCCTTTCTAACTCTCCGTTAGCCTTACTAGTGAATAAAGTGTAAGTCAACAAAATATGAAATCTGGTTTACATTATCTGCTTCCTACTTTTTCCATGAGTTGGAAAATACAAAATTATTTAAATATGTAGATTATTGACTCTGACATGCATTTTTTTCTTTTTTCTTTTTTGAACCCCCCTCCCACCACCCTCCACATATCATCTCCCTGGGTCATCCCAGGGAAACATGTGTACTATCATGTAAGAAACGAATTGCCAGTCTCGGTTCGATACAGGATACAGGATGCTTGGGGCTGGTGACATGCATTATTTAGTGAAGATTCTATTACTGTTTTTCTTTATAATAAAAAAGATGAAGAGAATCACAAATTAGATTAAAAACTACATTGAACACCTCGTCTGCCTGTCCACAATGGCACTTTATCAGTACCTCCATGAAGACTCCCCCACCAGATCATTCTGTATGCGTGTGCATGCACACACAATGTAAACATCTATAAAAAGGGATCAAGTCATTCTAAAAGCATTTTTTGGCATAACATACTGTGAATTCGACAATAATTTAACAGCTGCATCACATCCCCTAGTATAGTACATCAAAAGTTGTAATCAGTTTCCTATTAGCCATTTCATTTATTCCCAACATTTTATTAGGACAATGAGCAGTCAGTCTTCATGAGAATTCTTAATTGTTTCAATGGAATCAATTTCCAGAGTTAGCCTTGCTGGGTTGAACTGTCCTCTGGGAAGCTGGTACCAATATACACATTTGGTAGCTGCATGCAGGAGTACCTATTTTATTGCCAAAAGGTGCATTTAAAAACAGCTGTCAGAACTTGGACATTCAAATGAATACTGTCACCTTGGAAGAAACAAATTCTCATGATACTGTCAGGCTTAAAAATTTTTTTTTCAGGTTTCTCCTCTGATCATCTTTTGACTGAGACAAACAGGTGACCTTCCATTATTCATTCTTATCTGTTCTGGTAATAGAACCTTGATTTTTCAATTGGGCATTTTGCGACCTAGCTAGCTATTACATCTCCCGGCCGCTCCTGTAGCTAAAAGCAACCTAAGTTCTAGCTAGTGAGTAAACATTTAGTTTACTCTAGCTAGTAGCAAATGTTTGGGGTGGAACTTACTTCCCAGAAAAGTGCTTCACACAAAGCGGGTGTGCCCGTCATCCTTGCTGGCTAGGATACAGGTATAAGGCCTGGAGCTCAAGCAGCCGTACCAGACCATGAGGGGGCCCATTAAGAACAGTGCGGCAAGATCAAAGGGACTTGGTCCTTCACGACTGTGCAGCCAGTAGGCTGACCCTGGACTGCTTACCTCCAGACTTCTCTACAGGAATAAGAAAGAAACTTGGGTCGTGTTTAAGTGCCTGCTATTTGTTAGACGCAACTGAACAAATGCCAGCTGAGAAGTGCCTTCAGAGCCACGTATGAGCAAAGAAGAAGACAGTGACTGTTGGTTGATGTCATTGTTGTTTACTAGACTTGCCTCTCAATGATTTCTGGCTGTTTCCAAAAGCTAATCTGCCCAATCAATTACAAGGAGTAACTATCTCCAGTCATATCAAAAAAGCATGTTCCTAAAAGGAGTTCCTAAAATGCCGTGTCTATGGAAGGCATCATCTTGAAGCTGATAACACCAACTTGTATCTGAAGGAAATGCACACACACAGGCCACACACTTGACTCTCAGATATCACATTTGATCTAGTAATCACAGATTAAATGACTATTTAAGTTCAAAGTATCCAGGTAACCTCAAGGCCCAAGATCTAGAGAAAGAATAACTTTGCAAATCCTAAGTTCAGGTTTTTAAACTAAAAACAAGGGAAAATAAGTCTACCTGTCCTTCATTGAATCATCTACCTAGCAACTATTTATTAAGTGTGCACTGTAGCTGTGTGCCAGACCCTGTTCTTAAGGGGTGGATAATATACCAGGTAAGCACAGGAGTCAAGTGGTGGTACATAGCCTGCCTTGGGCACCTGGGTGCCCAGGAAGGCTTCACATAGGTGTGAAAGGCTGGAGCTGAAAGCTAAAAGCTGAGGAACAGATGAAATCATGTGTAAAAGCAATTAAGTGGCTGCGATGGGAGAAGTGGGTGCTCATGAACATGGCAGGGATCCAGTAACAAGTGATGCTGGGAGAGAGGAGGAGGGCAGCTCAGAGAGGCCTTGGGAGCCTGTCCAAGGCACTCGGGCTCAGTGTGGACAGTGGGCATCCCTGAAGATTTCGGGCAGGAGAACACAACGGTCTGATTTTCATGGTAGAAAGAGGTTGTTCGGCAGCAGCACAGAGGGTATGATAGCCAGAGGGGGTTGTGCTAGAAGAAGCGGGATCAAGCCAGAGGAGAAATGTTCTACCGTCCCTACCGAGTTCACGTAATACAATCGATCTGTGAGGTTCACAGGGTTAAAGATGAAACTAACTGTAGAAACCATGCTCGTTTGTCGTAGCACAGACCTGCCATGTTGAGCACACACTCCCCGTTCAGAGCGCTGAAGGCCTCAGGGCTGCTCACTGGCCGTCAGCCACCACCAGGCTTGTGTTTGGAGGAGCGAACAGTGGCTAAGAGTATTATGCTCATCATCAGAGACTAACTAGGAACAATATCTACTTGTAAAACCCTTTTTTCCTTGCTTACAATTTAAATAAAATGTTACATATCAATAAAATGATGAATAGCAGACATCAATATCAAATAGGTATTAATGTAGTGCTAAAGACTAAAAAGCATATAAAAATGCCCTGTGTACGCTTAGACTCAAACACAAATGCTGGGCATTTCCAGTACGAGAAAGAGGAAAAAAAAAAACCTAACCAAGTATCTGTGGCTAATGTTTTGCACTCTGCTCCCTGTTCCACTGGAAATGGCATCTCTGGGCAGTGGTCCACTGCAGCATACACCCCTCCAGGGGTGCACTGTATGGAACTGCACCGTTAGTCAATTCCTGCCACAGCAACACACGCGCCAGGGAGGTAGGGTTTTGTTTCAGCAATGGGAGCTGCCTCAGAAGGAATTTCGGTAAAGCTTAAATTAGGTAAAATCCTGTTCCTAGACAGAACAATTCCTCTTAAAGGGATCACAAATCACAACCACAGATCTTTCACGTTACATGACGCCACTGTGCACAAATACGTATCAAATACTTTGGGGGAATAAAAACAGGGTGTGATGAGGGGAGAGAGAGAGAGAGAGAGAGAGAAAAGGGACCATTTGCTGGAGGACAAACTCAGGGGTGGAAGCCAGAGTTCCCCTGGCTGCAGCACGATCCACGAGGGCTCTGGGAGGCGGGCAGGAGAACCCGCGGAAGTTCAGGATTAGAGAGTCCTGGAGCCAGCCCCAGAAGCCCGCTGTAAATTTTGCCTCATCTCAATGTATATAAATATTATTAGTGTTCAGGACTATTAAGGGATTTCTTGAAAAGCCCCGGGCAGTGTGTCTAGCCAGCAGACGGATGGCTGCTCCACACGAGTGCCAAAGCTTAAAATTTTAGTACAGTTACCAAATTTCCAATCGCAGAGCTATGGGAGAAAGGAAGGAACGTCTTCCTTGGCTTCCATGAATAAGGAGCACACCTAGCGTGATGAAAGGCATTTCTGCTTCTAAGAATACAAGGGAAATGGAAGGTGCTATAAACTAACAAATCCACACAGGGGGAAGCAAATGGATTTTGCCCGTGAGATCTTTCTAGTCACTGGAATTTTTACAATGACCAACAATAAAAACAAACGCCTATGTAAACTGTTGAGAAAGCTAACAACAGGTCCCACATCTGCACTGAAAGGATTCGTTCAGGGCCACAATCCCATAAAAATGAGGCACTGCGTTTAAAAGCTCATTTTCTTCATTTTGGGGAACAGGAAAAAAGTCACATACATCAACCTTTAACTCTCTCCTTCCCTCCCTGGAGTCCTTGTACTTATTAAATTCTTTCTAGGGATTTTAAAAACGTTTCTTTCTTTTCTTGCCAATAAGCTCTTTAACAATCTTTACTTCAGAGTAACTATTTTTAAAAGCATATTTTGGAAGAGAAGAAGAACTCAACCTCTTCACAGAAGAAAAAAATGGGAAAGGGACCACTTAGTCACACGAGTTTAAAAAACACAAACATTTTATCCCAAATAATTTCGAAAGGACAGAACCAGTTCGTGGACGCTGAAATAAGGTCAAGTTTCTGTATCAAAATCCAGACTAGTGTAGGGTTCTCTTAGGTATTTCTGGATACCCTAAGGGACATACCGCAGTTCTGCATAAAAAGAGGGTGCTTTTCCTAAGAGACAAGCATCACTCTGCTTGTGAGTGGGTTGGTGAATGGCTAACTCCAGGAAAGCACACTTCAACTTCCCAAGTCCATCCGGGAGACATGTGGTCCAGAGAGAGTTTGTGGTTTTCCTGCCTGGCCAGGAGAGGAGCTGATTCCACCAGACACCACGGGGAGGGGAAGGGAGGAGAGCCCCGGTTGCGTCCGCTGAACTCACAGCAGTGCCCCATTCAGCATAGCCAGAAGCCCACCCAAGGCCTCTCCCCCAGAGACCTCTAAGCCAGCTCGCTGGGAGGATGGGCAAGCCTCCTTTGACCGTTAAAGACATCAGCCAGGCCCGGTCCTGCAGGTAAGAGAGCCCAGCTCCTGAGGACAGCAGCGGGAACACGAGAGGGGCAAGCAAAGGGCTGGTGAGCCCTGGCAGTGGCACGGACAAGGGGCAGCAGCACGGATGGGGAAATCCTGGGACTGCGTGGATGCTGCACCCTAGGGCCCGGCCAGCGGGTGGACGCAGAGGAGCCGGGCAGGACCTGGGATCCGCGGGCCTCCACCACCCATGGGGCCCAGCAGCGCCTAGAGTCCCTGCGCCTTTCCGATACCTACGTTCTCTTAAAATAAGCTCCCCACGTGGATTTCCGTCTATTCACCTGTGAATTCTGGGTCCCACGTTTCTGGTCTTCCCTGCTCCACTCCTTGAAAGACCTAACACAGAGCTCAGGCTTAAGTACAGATAATAATGCATTTACAGAATTCCTCTTCTAAGCCTCACAAACGTGATCCCAAGGACCTACAGGCGAGACTGGGCCTCACTGCTTCCTCTTCGCTCATCAACTCAAGCAGCACGAGTTGAGGCACAAGGGCGGAAAGAGGCTCGCCCCCGCGGCTGTTTCTGAGGCCCGCAGGCCCTGCCGCTTTTGGAGCTCCATGCTGGTCCTTTCAGCCACGAAGGTGGGTGAGCCACCTTGAAGGGATGTCCCAGCTGGACCGAAGGGTGTCCCATCTCCAGGAGCTGTGAGGGACTGCAGAGAGGGTCAGGGAGAGCCCACCTCGGGCCACGGGGCCTTCTGACCTCAGGCACACACTCCTCCCCACCCACCAGTCCAAGAAGAGAAACCATCAAAGAGGTAGAGAGGAGAGGAGCCATGAGGCTTCCCGGGCTCAAGATGAAGCTATCTCACCCCGGTGTTTTAGTCTGGAGTTCTCTAAATACGTCAGATAGCGTGGAAAAGCAGGCTTACACGAAAATGCTAAGACTCATGAAATAAAATGGAAAATAAACGTGGCACAACAGTGTGTGAGCTCCACTCACAAACATATGTATCCATGTGTATAAATATTTATAAATCATACATACCTATAATGAGTAAAGCACAATTTTCTCAAAAGGAAGATAAGAAGAATCTGTCTTGACCGTCTTGAAAACTGGTACTGGAAAACTCCGGAGAATCACTGCCTAGAAACCCCAGTTCATTTCAGCCGGCTTCTCTGCCTGGAAAACTGTAGCCATTAAGAGGAATCAGGTGGTAACCCTGGTGTCTGAAACATTCAGAAAGAAGAGCTGCATCCCCTCTAACCTTTCTCTTCTCTAAGCCAAAGAAACCACCTCCTGGGCAGGAAAAAACATTATATCATCGTAGTGGCCAGACTAAGAGAAAACGTAATGGTTAGAACCTGAAGATAACTTCAGTTTCTCTGCTGGAAGCATCAAGGCTAGGATGAGCACTAGAGCATGCGGAAGGCACCCAGGGGCACGCAGGAAGACCCCAGAACAGAGCTCTCGGGAGCCTGCAGAGGCTGGTTAATAAAGGGAGACCACGGCTCCCGAACTGATTAGTGAGCCTGAAAGCGCTGTGTTTTCCCGAGTCCAGAGTGCACAGAGGAGTTCCTCCTTGCAGTCTTTTAAGGGGTTTTCAAGACTTAGTTTCGAGTCCTCTTCCTTCCTAAGAGGAAGGGCCCTGGACTGAGCATCTTTGGGTCAGCAGATGGACGTTCTGCAGCACCAAGGCACGCAGAGGGGGCAGGAAGTGATACACCTCCCTCCTCACCCCTGCCTTCCCATCAACTGTCTTCTCCAGCCTTCACTCCTTCCGAGGGGCCCGGAGGTGGCTTCAGAACATGCAGGAGCAGAGACCCTTCTGCGGGAAGCTCCCGGAGCCCTTAGATCTGCCCCAGTTCAAACACACCAGGGCTTCTGCAGCCACGTTCTGCCTTTCATCAAGCCCCGATCCTTAGAGATGAAACAAAGTTAAGAGGCCATCATCCCGTGCGTGTCTGAGGCACTGCTCTTCAGAAACCTATGCGAGCCTCACAGCAGTGCTGCAGGGAGTTCTCCCTTAGAGAAAGTGCTACTGCCCCACCGCACCCCGCTTGACCAAGCTCCCCCTTACCCCCACCCAGGATGCGTTTTCCTACTGGGCGCTCCCCCAGGGCCTCATTCAGGTGTCTGGAACTCTTAATAGCCCTGCACAATGGCTCAGCCTCAAAATTCCAAGGCTGTGATCCTGGCCTCCTCCTGAAGGCCATACTCAAGCCACAGTTCATTCAACATACACGAACATCACTGCTCCTTACCACCTGTCCACAACCTACCTAAGGCTGCAGAAGCCGTCTGAACAGTTGCAGCACCAGGGCACTGAGCCCAGCGGCGGGCTTCCATGACTGAGGCGGCATGCTCGGGAGCTTTCTGTATGCCCTTCATGGTAACTCCCACTGTCACACCCAGCTAGCTCATTCCGGCCATCTAACCACCTAACGCACCTGTCCTCCTTTCACAATAGCTGCTGGAGTCTCTCCTACATGAATGCGTTCTGAGTCTAAACACAGGACTCAATCTTATATATATTATTTAACTTAATGTTAACGATCACATGGGGCAGTAGCATTATGCTCATTGGTAGATGCCCACATGGAAGCACAGAGATTTTATAACTTTTCAGGGCTATTAACCATCCAACTGAATAACTATCAAGCTGGAAACCTGGGCTTGGAACCCAGATCTATCTGATTGGGTGACAGGCTCTTCCCCTGCTCTGCTCCATGCTGGCATGAAGTTCTCGCCAGGCTCTGCTGTCCAAGAGCAAAAGGCTAGGGGGCTCTTCTCATGCCACTTTTCTCTGTAAGTTGGCATCCACCAGGAAAAAATAAACCACCAGTCTCAACATCCTCTTCTTCCCCCTAAGGTGAACCACTTAGTCTGGAGGAAGGACAAAACACAAAACATGATGCTCTGGAGAGGGGCAGCATGCAGGTGATCGTAAGGATGAGGTACCCACTAAGCATTCATCATTTATTTGCTGTGTGCTAAGTTGCTTCAGTCGTGTCTGACTCTTTGTGACCACGGACAGTAGCCCGCCAGGCTCCTCTGTCCATGGGATTCTCCAGGCAAGAATAATGGAGTGGGTTATCATGCTCTGCTCCAGGGGATCTTCCTGACCCAGGGATCGAACCCACGTCTCTTAAATTGTCTGCACTGGCAGGCAGGTTCTTTACCAACAACGCCACCTGGGAAGCCCTCTATTTATTCAGTTCAGTTCAGCTGCTCAGTCGTGTCTGATTCTTTGAGACCCCGTGACTGCAGCAGGCCAGGCTTCCTTGTCCATCACCAACTCCTGGGGTTTACTCAAACTCATGTCCATTGTGTCAGTGATGCCATCCAACCATCTCATGCTCTGTCATCCCCTTCTCCTCCTGCCTTCAGTCTTTCCCAGCATCAGGGTGTTTTCCAGTGAGTCAGTTCTTCCCATCAGGTGGCCCAAGTATTGGAGTTTCAGCTTCAGCATCAGTCCTTCCAATGACTGTTCAGGACTGATTTCCTTTAGGACGGACTGGTTGGATCTCCTTGCAGTCCAAGGGACTCTCAAGAGTCTTCTCCAACACCACAGTTCAAAAGCATTGATTCTTCGGCGCTCAGCTTTCTTCACAGTCCAACTCTCACGTCCATACATGACCACTGGAAAAATCAGAGCCTTGGCTAGACGGACCTTTGTTGGCAAAGTAATGTCTCTGCTTTTCAATATGCTGTCTAGGTTGGTCATAACTTTTCTTCCAAGGAGCAAGCGACTTTTAATTTCATGGCTGCAGTCACCATCTGCAGTGATTCTCTATTAACTGGGTTACAGCAAATAAAACTCTCAAAGACATTCTTCTCTCTCTCAAAGGCTGAGCCCTGACGAGTCTATCAGCAGCCCTCAGTGCTTAGTTGCAATGGAGAAGCGGCGGCTCCTGGTGTAGAAGGCGCCGAGGGCGCGTGCTGTGGGGCAAAGGCGGCCACATAAGTGTGTGCTGTCAGGAGCCAGAGCAGCCAGACCCGGGGAGACTCAGTGACCGGCAGAACCCTTCTCACCCAAACAAGTCTTACTCATGAGATTAGATAACCAGAGTTCACTCTCTTCGCCAACGGCTATGTCTCAGCAAGGCTCCAACCTTGGTCAGGAAAAAGAAAAAACAGGTCTGTGCCTTCCCCTTGGATGGGCACATAAACATATATAATCTAAGGTCACAGAAATAGCCAAGTTCCAAGTAGATCCCTACTGACTAGCACACACGGTACACAGGTAAGCTACGATGTTTACGGATATGTTTCATCCTAGCTTACTAAAGGCATCTATGAGGATTTCATTAATGAGCAAAAGAAATGATCATCCGCAGAAAGTAACACTGGACCAGTGTAGTCTCCAGGATCTAATATGCAGTGCTGGGCGGACTATTGAGAAAACAAAAAAAGGAAGAAAGGCAACCAAGAAACCAGGAGGGAGGTTATTCAGGGCACCATTATTAAATAAAAATGTCAAGAGCTAATTAGGGAGAGTAAAGGAAGAGCAGTCATCACTGCAGACACAGTGCAGGACTCCAGTTCACACCAGAAGCTAAGAGAGGAGCAGAAGGCAGGCCAGGAATCTTCCTTTGGCTAAACTGCTGGTTTTGGTTACTGTGGGTGCTGTGATTTTTTTTTTCCCTTCTCTCACAATTTTCATAACAGCTTAACTGAAATAGAGCTCATACACAATTTCACCCCTTTAAAGTGGACAAATTGATGGGTTTTTACCATATTCACAGAGTTGTACAAACAGCACCCCAAAGAGGAAGCTGTCTACCCCTCCCCTGCCCTGCTGCCCCTCTCGGCCCCAGGTGATCACCGATCAACTTTCTGTTGCTACATCTGCCTCTTCTGAACACTTCATACCAACCAAATCATAGATTTCACCAGGGATGCCCAGCCTCTGGGGTCTAACGCCTGATGATCTGAGGTGGAGCTGATGTAACGATGGTACAAGTAAAGGTCACAATACATGCCATGTGCTTGAAGCATCCTGAAAGCCGCCCCCTGCCCCGCGCCCAACATCCGTGCAGAGTGTCTGCTCCAAAACTGGTCCCTGGGGCCCACGTGAGCCTCTGGGTCTGGCCCTCCCACGTGGGACGACATATTCCAGGTTCGTCTGCGCTGTGGGGCGTCAGTCCCTCACCCCTGCATTTCCTTCCCGAAGTTTTGACTTTGGTGACCCACAGGCACCAACGCTGGCCCCACGAGCCCGTCTGTTCCTGTGCAGTGACAGAAACACGGGCATGGCGATCAGAAGCTGATGTTTCCATCAACTGTTTGGACTCCAGGATCTATTCACGGTCTGGATCTATTCTAAAGGGAGAAAGACTTGAACCTGTCACACTGACTAAACTCTGTCATCCTCTGATAGTAGGAAACGAGAGGAGAAGCCATGCAATCTGTGGAGGAAGGGTCCCCAAGTTTGAGAGCCTCCCGCCAGCTCTGCCTGATGGAAACGAGGTGTCCTCACGATCCTCACCTCTGGAGGAGGGCCTGGCAAATGGAGCTGATGCTGTCTCACAGAAAGGCCTCCAGAGAGTAGAAGGAAGAAAAAGGAAAGGAAGAAAGTCAGGTACTAAGACGGGAGGGCGGGCCTGATTTCCACTGCTTCTGTGTTTATAAAACAGAATATACTCTTTAGAAAATCAAACTATCCTAATGTATTCTAACATCTCCCAAAGATTCCTTCTGCTGAACTCACATTCGAAGCCTGTATAAAAAATTTTTACAAATACAGACAAGTTCTAATAGGAGGAAAAACCAGGGAAAGAGATGCGGGAGCACGGACCTGCCCCTGCCCTGGGGTCTCTGCCGGCTTCTCCACACGGGAGCACAGGGTCTCTCACACCCCTCACCCCTCCTCCAGGTCTCCTTGAATCTTTCTCCAAAAAGGAGGAGAAACATCCCCACCTGATGAGGAGTTCTTCTGAGACTCTTCCCCAGTTCTGTGACCACCAGGCCTGAGCACACGAGGTACCTGCTGTCACAGACGCGTAAATGGACAGGGTGGAAAAAAATATATATATATTCTTTTCACACACTTAAAAATTACTCCAGGTTATTTTAAATTTGGAACTGTTTGTATATTCCTTATAAGTTTATAAAACTCACACTGTCCCCTCATGACTAACTGAAGAGGAATTGAGAGAGTAGTCTATATTTATAACTTGTCTGCTTGTGCGTGCTCACAGCCCTATTTCCACTCCCCGTTACTGTACACAGAGTTATGTGAGGTATTGTGGGCTCCTAAACTTTGCTGATTTCCAAACAAGGCAGGCCTGTGCCCCGCAGGGACAAACTGGGGGCTGTTTCGTCCAAGTGGAGACCAAGCTTGGAGGGAGAGGCCTCCAGCTTTGTGGTTTTAGCTGCATCTCTTAAAATGGGTGTTAGGGTCCATTTCTGGGCAATTACACGCCTTCCCAGTGTTGACCAGTATCATTGCTACTGACACTCTGCCTACCGCACACGCCCATGAGCAGCCCCAGGCTGCACAACTGCGGCTACACACTTCCCTGCTGCCTATTTACTTTGGTAGAAACTGCGAGTCCAAAAGGTGCGATGCTTCAGCGAAACATGAAAAAGCCCCTTTCCATATGCATAAATATTTATGTCAACGTAATTTAAATGAATCAACTGAAGGCAGCCACTCGCAGGGAAACTACTATTTAGAAACCAGCAATGTTTTGGATGCAGTATGTCAACAACGGAACCGCTCACCAGGAGACAGTGATAACAGAATGAGTGAGGTCGCTGTGGAGGTAGATTTTTACAGTCTGTGTGGATCGAGACTGGGACACGCAAACCTGCACACGTTGATGAGTTGTGCGGCAGCCTCTTGATAAGTGTCGAACGAGTCCCTCCAAAGCTGCCTCCCTTGGAGCCCACCCATCTGGCCGAGCACCTCACAATTTTGCAAAGCCCCCTTGGAAACCTCTTTTAAAAAAAAAAAAAAAAACTCTTCTGGGGACCATAGTACCATCCTTTGCTACAGCCTCAAGGTGGGGCATGTCTTCTTAAAATGAGGGGGAAATGATCCCTAATTACATTTTTTTTTTCCTTTCTTTCCTGATGTCAGAAGGGGAAAAAGGCATCTCCGCTCAATTCACTGGCTGCTAGTAAGGTTGGGTCCCTTGGGTCACCTGGATTCCACCCTCATCCCCACCCCACCGTAGTACCTCTTAAATGAATTGTCTCTCAACATCTTCGGTCCATTTTCTGCTTGGGAGCTTAAGTTCTGAGTGCATATTTAACTTTGTTTAAGCCCTTGAAGCTGTCTGTGCTTTTTAAACATAGCATTGTGCTTTGTGAATTGTTTTTAGGTGACTAGAGAGAAAAATGCCTGCCCACCCCTCCCCCTTTTCTGTAATTAAATCCACCCGAGGAGCATGAATAACAACCACTACAGATCAGAACCTTCCAATGATTTATGACCCTCCAGCCTCTCTGGTCGTTTTTTCCTTTGATCTTGCTACTTCCTGGTGGCACACTTTTGGACTTGTAAACATGTATTTTGGAGTATATTGTTATGCTAGAACACCACATTATTCTTTTCCGTTATCTAATCTGATTGCTGGCTCCATTTCCTGGAGTTAAATTATTTTTACTACTGTGGAGAAACCACAAAAGCTCCACCAGACTTTCAAAGTGCAGTAGACCCTGTTAAGTCATATATTCTGGTTAATGGAATCACCACACGAACTTTATGAGAATCACTTTTTGGAGAACTGGACACACTGACACCCCCAAATTTGCAGAACTTACATTTAATCTATCTCATGATTCCAAAGTGCCTTGAAAAAGCACACAAATGTTGGCATGTCCTTGCAAAGATTACTATTCAACAAAACTTGCTGTTCTCATAGAATATGTTGGCTCATATTTATATTTTGTTTAGTTTTAATTTTTTGTGGGTGGTGGGATAGCACATTTAATAAAAAAAAAAGTGTTATGAACCTGGCCAGAATGTATGCAAAGTGCTAAGATTTCATACTGATAATCAATTGTGTTAGAAACTATCATTTTCTCCATTTCAACCGAGAAAAACCCGGATTCAATACTTCAGAAAGGGTGACTGCAGGATTCTTAAGTTTAATAAGACTCCTCCCCATTTTTAAAACGCTGAGTTGAGGTTTTTGGTTTCTGCTCTCTTTCGTAAATAACAGGTAATACTCGATTCAACTCAAGTGCCATCACGGGCATCTCCTGCACACACTGCGAGCTGACAGTGTTTCAGTTGTAAATACCCAGCAGAGATGGGCTCACAGGTGTCTTCTGCCTTTGCCTGTTAATTAATAAAACATCTGAGAGTGAATTTTTATTTGCTCTCTGAGCCATTAAATATCTAGTATCATTTTCCCCTTGTATCATTTCCGATTTGGGGTGCCTGTTTTCCCCCAGAGTGTTATCAAGATTATAAAGTGAATGGTTTTGCTGCAGGCCCACCCAACATCACTTAGGGCTCTAAGAAAGCTGAAATCTGAAGCAAAATATGATAGAGCTTACTGTGAGCTCTGAAATGCTGGGTGGAAATTCCATGGATTTCCTTTCAGACACTGCCACTCATTCGCCCCGCCATCATGGCAAGCACCCTGCCCACCAAGAGACAATCCACAGCAAGCCTGGCTTGTGCCGGGAGGTGGGTCCTGTCTCCCGCTCCCGTTTGACTGTTTCAGCAACCTTTCCTGCATCCCACGTCTTCATCTTTCAACTGCCTCCTGAACATTATCTGTTGTATCCTACAGTCTGATTTCCAGGGTTCAGAGGAATCTGCTTTGAAAGATGAAACAACTTAACACTCAGGCTAACTTTATCTTAAAAAAACAAGCAGGGCAAGGCAAAACATAAATGAGGCCCCAAACTTGGAAATCACACCCGAGGATCATTCCTTCATTCTGCCCTTGGCTCGAAGACTAATTTGCACGAAAAGTCCATAAACATAAAAGGGGTCCAGTTGCACTCAGGCTCCAATGAGTGTGCCCATGACACACATGCTTGGCACATGGCGGGAGTGTGCAAAGCATGCCTGCAAAGGAAGGGGTCAGCAGGGAACAACTTTGGGAACACAGGATTCTCCTTCCCCAAGTAAACTTCTTAACCGTTTCCCTAAAACTACAAAACCTCAAACTGGCCAAGTCACTTAAAAAAAAAAAAAGGTAGACTCCTCAAGCATAAATCTTTTCTTCCAAAATTTTATCCAAAATCCTGGACTTGAATAAAGCAAAAACAAAGATCTGAAAATATTAAATAAAGAGTCATCTGTTTTCTCTTTCAGTGGATTAAGCTCTGTAGCAACTTCCTCGAGTTTCCTGTGAAAACCTGCGTTCCGGGGCATCCTCACCTCCGAGCAGTGGGCTGGGGGAGGCGCGGAAGCAAGCCACCGCCGTAGCTGCAGATGGCCCACCAGCACATCCCTCAGGACGCTGGTGCTCTACTCACAGAGAGAACAAGTGCTGGCAAGTGACAAAGAGAGAACATGTTTTGCAAACAATCAAAGTGACCTGAAACCCAGGGTAAAGGCTGAAGTCAGCGTTTGCTCATTGCCTGAGCCAGGCTCTATGCTGTACTTCTTAAGGGGCAGGCTCGGGGAAAGGCAAAGACCCCTTGGTTTCTGTTCACCCAGGAGGACCCCTCACCTAGGGCTCACACCCCACTCCCAGTCTAGGCTGCATGCCTTTGCTTCCCTACTGAGCTGGGAGCATCTCTGAAATGAGACAAACGCTCAAAGGAAGGAGTCTTCCTCATCTGCTGGAGCTGAAAGCATCTCTAGAATTCAGAGTTCAGATCAATATCTGGCTTCACTTGTCTTCAACCCAGAGAGCTGATGCCAGGACCTGGGGCCCAGGGCTCCAGTCACCCTCTGATGTGATGTTCCCAACCCCCCAGCGCAACACACACACTCCCCAGAAAAGAGAAGGATCTCAAACCTTAAAAGCACAGGACCCCTTGCCATAACCCATCCACAAATCTGCTTTGATACTACCAGAAATTTCGAAATGGCTTTGTTCCCCATTTTCCAATTCTGAAACTGCCTATTCAGGTATTTCCCTCCCAATTGCACACGCCTCCCACTGAACAAACATACCTCTTCTTCTCTAAGCAAAACCTGTTAAATGTATTTTCATCATCCCCCCCACCACCACCCTGCCCTCTCCCCACCCCCTCCTAAATAAAAGCATCTAAACTGTCCTCCAAATCCACTTTCTCTTGCTCCACAGATGGTAAGAGCTTATCTTCCTAAATTCCCATCCTCAGCCCACGCCAGGGCTCTGCAGGAGCACAGAAGGTAAGTACTGAACCTGTTGCTTCCACTCTCCTGCCAGCTCAACATCGCAGGCTCCTAATTCCTCCCTCCTCAACCCCCATCCTTTGAAATTTCTAAACCCCCGGTAGAGGAAGCGCCTCAGGCTCTTAATAAGCTCAGTCATGCTCGAAATATCCGTTTCACCCACGGGGTGCTCTCGACAGCAATTCCAACCGGAGCACACATTCAGGGGAAAGATGATCCTTCCTCAAGACTCAATATTTGGAATTCCTAAAAAGGCCATTCCTATTAATTTTCATTAACATACCTGTGAACCTGCAACAGTCCAGGGGTTGAAAGGACACCTTCTGTAATAGCCTGTATCCGCCCACGCCATGGTAATGGTAGTGGATTGAGCAATCCCCTTCATGTCTCTGTGACCACAGACGGCACACGCGCAACCCCCCTCCCCTGGAACTTGCAAAACTTAACTGGAAATCTTCTACCGCCTACATGGAAAACCCACTGCCAGAAAAATGAAGTATAAACACTTCATATTAAATTAGCCAGGTGTTTAAAAAAAAAATAACATTATCCCAATCCAATACTTATAAATCCTGGCTGGCTTTCAGGTCTCACATATGGGAGCAGAGGAGCAGTGGCCACACGGCTTTGCCCCTTCGTAAGGGGCATGTCTTGCTTTTTTGGTTAATACAAACAATCTGCAAATTAGTGTACACCGAAGGCAGCCAGGAGAAAGCAGCCAATGGTCCTATTTCCTTTATCTGGGGCTTCTTTCTTATATCTTCACACTGGACAATGATGGACATCAAGAATATAAATCTGCCTAAGATAAGTCTTTGGGCTTCCCTGGTGGTTCTTTGGTAAAGAATCCGCCTGCCAACGCAGGAGATGCAGGTTCAATCCCTGGGTTGGGAAGATCCCCCGGAGAAGGAAATGGCAACCTAGTCCAGTATCCTTGCCTGGAGAATCCCATGGACAGAGGAGCTTAGCAGGCTACCGTCCACTGGGTTGCAAAGGGTCGGAAACAACTTAGCAACTGAGCAACAACAAAGATAAACCTTTACCTTGGTCTTAAACCTACAGGGGATATTTTGACACTTGAAAGAAGCATCAGTGAAAATGAAGAAACAGAACAGGAAAGAGTGGGAAACTTCAACACTTCTCAGCTTATATATTAACACGTCACGACATGTTTGTGAGAGACTCGGCAGCAAGTCCACCAGCCCTGGAACACCGTCATTTATCCCAGTCCCTCCCACTCAGCAATCCCTGGCTCTGGGCACACGTCCCCTGATGTGACCCCAGGACACCCTTGGTTTGCCCTCAGGGTGGAGCAACACAATGGCATGTGGTAGCATTTCTCTCCACATAACTAGTGTCAAAAATATATTACAATGCAAACAGGACTACCAGCCAAGAAGCTATGCCGGCAAAATTTAAAGCGAAAACTTAGAAACCGCCTATGCCCATTTATGTGCCAGGCTGGCCACATTTTTAAGGGCCTAAGTCATGTCTATCTATCTACTTTTTAAGTAAATTGGGTTTAGGGAGAGTCAGTGTTTAAAACTGTGAGATGTTCACCCTCTGTTTTGGAGACACAGCAAGAATGAGCAGACCAGCGTTCAAATTAGAGAACAACAGGGGTCCTGGGGTTACACAGAAGTGAGTTTATATCCCAGCTTTGCCATTTATTGGCTGTGGCATGACAAAGGGACTCAGTGTCCTCAGTATACACTGAAGACAAATAGTACCACCTTGTGCTTTGGTGCAAGATTAGATGTGGTAAAACCATGCAACTGTACTGAGCATTTTTCCCAGCATGTCATAGGCCCTCTGTAAATATTAGCCATGACAGTTTGGTCCCTAGATTGGATTTTAAGGTCCGAGGGTTCTATCCTGGCTCTGCCAACTATCCGCCCTCTCAGCTGACCAGTGAGTGCATGGGGTAGGAGAGATAAGTGGCCTCCCATTGTGACCCGAGTGCCTCTGTCTAATCCCCTGGAGGTGCCTTATGGGCCATGACGTGCTGGGAAGGGAAGAGAGAAAGAGACCTGGTTTCAGACAGTGCAGGTCACACAAGATTTTGTTTCAGAGGGACGGTTAACGTGGCTAAAAAAGAAAAATGAAAGAAAACCAAGAGACAGGATTCTAAAATATTTCAAATTTCATCTCTGCCCAAACAAATTAAAATGTAAATTCTGGATTAGCTTTAGCATCCTATTCTATTTTTTTAGTGCTGTTCTGAAATCCATTTGCTCCAAAATAATCTTCATTAGCACAACGTAGACAATGACTTACCTAAGACTACATCGTTTGGGGTCCAATGCAGTTTCAGTTACTATTTTAAAGATGAAGATCTTTAAAGATGCAAACAGACGAGGGGTGGGTGGGGTTGAGTGGGTTTGCTGAGAGCCAAGGACACATTCCCTGATAGCTCAGCTAGTAAAGAATCCACCTGCAATGCAGGAGACCTGGGTTTAATCCCTGGATTGGGAAGAGCCCCTGGAGAAGGGAAAGGCTACCCACTTCAGTAATCTGGCCTGGAGAATTCCATGGACTATATCGTACAGAGTCTGACACGACTGAGCGACTTTCACTTTCACTTTCCTGAACAGATTAATTCATAAGCATGGATGTTAAACTTCAACTTTTACTAAGCAGTAAGCTCTGAAAGCTTTAGGCAAGAAAAAGAAATTTTCTATGTTTCAAAAGACTTCATTTGAGTCTTCAAAAGAGTCACAAACTGCTTCAAAATAACTTAATACAACTTTTTTTTCAGGTTAGATGAAGACTCTTGAGAAGTAGCAAAGAAATAAAACAAGCTCTTTCCTCCATGGGAAGGAAAAAACTCCACATAAGCAATAAAGAAAGATGAGGCAGCATCTACCATGCTAATTTCTGGGCTAAGGTAGACGAGGGACAGGAGGAGGGGATCCCTTTGAGACAGGCATCACTGATGCTCGAACAGGCAGTGCTCAATACAGATATTCAAAAAGGCTCTGCAAACTAGGGCTCTCTAGTTTCCACGGTCCATCTTGAGGTTCCTCAAATTTATGGGTTCTGCAAGAACCACCTGGGGGCTTGCTTGAGAGCTGCGTAAAAATATCTGCCGCTGCGATTTTCCAAGTCAATGGAATCTCTTCAGGATCTTCAGGCTAGACCTCTGCATTGCAACTGACAACATGCGCAGGCTGTTTGAAAAAAAAAAAAAAAAACACAAAACACTGGCTTTGCACACAGGCAGCCTGGGCTGGCTCGTCCTCTTGGAGGTGGGGAGGGCGGCCAGCTGGCCGGAGCACCCGTCAGACTGTCCAGTTCTCACGCCACCTGCACCTCCCTATCTAGAACCCACTGCTCCGGCTTCACAGAAACAATCCCGGGCGCCAGTGCCGTGGGGATATTCCTGCATCCTGACCCCCCCTTCCAGGCCACCGCGCTGGGAAGGGCAGCCGGGAGCAGGACAGCCACCTGCTCCTCCCAGAGCTCCCGCCTGCAGGCCTGCAGCAGGGAGGAGGAACTCGTTCGTCCATGCAGTAAGGATCTCTGTGATTTCCTGGCGCAGGCGCTGCCTGGAGTTCTGGGATGCAGCTGGGAGTTTGGGGTCCAGGCTACTGAAAAGCCACACACGGCCCATTTTAATTTAGTGCCAGCTCGGGGGCAACTTTACTGAATTGTGACAGAGACACCAAAGCACACAGACACACTGAACTGAAAACTTCTGCCCTTCTGGCCCCTGCTCCACATGCACTGCCTTCTTTTTCCTTTTAGAAAAAGGCAAACCTTTGGAGCCTCTGGGCCTTCAGACAGGCTGTTCTTTCTCCTGGCTTCTGCTTCTTCCCACCCTCAACCTGCCTCCCCCACCTGCAGCGCTGGGCCTGGCTGTCTTCATCCCCCAAAAATCTCTCCTGAGTGGGGACCATTCCTGCTGCCCCATCGATTTATGTCACAGCACCCTGCTCACCTCCTACAAAGCACTGGCCACGTTAACAATCAAAGACTTTTTTTTGGTTAGGGGCTTACAGGGAAGGGGAATGGGGACTTACTGTTTAATGGGTATGGAGTTTCAGTTGTGCAAGATGAGAAGCGTTCTGGGTAGTGGGCACAGGTGCACAACAATGTGCATGGACTCCATGCCATCAAAATGTATACTTCAAAATGGTTTAGGTGGTAAATTTTATCTTACATGTATTTTATAGCAGTTCAAAAAATGGACTTAATTTTGTGCAATGCCATTTCCTCTTTTTTCCACTAGTGTACATTGCACCAGTGTGGGAATCTATTTTTTTTTTAATTTTTATTTTTTTACCAGAATATAGCTGATTTAAAATGTTGTGTTGGTTTCAGATGCACAGCAGAGTGATTCAGTTATACGTAACATATATCCATTCTTTTCCAGATTCTTTTCTCATATAGACATATAACATTGAATAGTGTGTATACATTAATCCCAAACTCCTAGTTTATCCCCCTTCACCCTTCCTTGCCCCCCAGAGTAGGAATTTTACATTTTTGCATCACTGTGTTTCCAGGGCCATGCCTAGAATCTGGCCCATAGCAGACGCTAAGGGTACACTAGTTCAATGGCTCATGACATACTCACGTGTTTCCTACTCAACTGTAAGCTCCCTGAGGGCAGGGATACCATTCCTTAATCATATTTGTCTCACAGCTCCTTCCAGAGGGCCTCATACACAGGTAGAGGTCAGGTGCTAATTTAACCCTGGACTGTTACTTATGCAAACTTTGCAAAAACAAAACCCTTGGACTTTTTCCAAAATAACTTTACTGATTGATTTATTTTCGGCCGTGCTGGGTCTTTGTCGCTGTGAGGCCGTCTCTTTAGTTGCGGAGAGCGGGGGCTACTCTTCATTGTGATATGTGGGCACCTCTCCTTTCAGTGGCTTGTGTCGCTGGGGAGCACGGCCTCTAGGGCACCAGTAGTGCTGTCGCGTGGGCTCAGCAGCTGCAGTTTCCAGGCTCTAGAGGACAGGCTCAAGAGCTGCGGACTCGGGGCTGAGTTGCTCTGCAGCATGGGGGGGTCCTCCCAGACCAGGGGCTGGGTCAGTGTCCTGCACTGGCGGGTGGACTCTTTACCACTGAACCACCAGGGAAGCCAAAGCTCTTGAATTGCATATAAAATATGTATATGGGGTAGGGCATATATGTAGATATATACAGATTTGACTGTATTTCCTCTCTTGCTTTGACTGCCAACAGTCCCAGAGGAACTAGATTGCAGGAAGACTCTACTACAGTCCTCCTGGTGTGGTATGGGGTAGCTTGCTGACTTGGCCATTCAGGTCTTCTGTCCCCCAGACGGTTTTTTTTTTCTTTTTCTTTAATTGAAATCAGCCTCAAATTCTAATTGTCTTGGGCATTAGAGCATTAGACAAAGTATAAATTGAAAGCAGATAAGTAACAGAAGAGTTTCCCACAGGATAAGTACTTTTCTATGTTTTGATAGTGAGTTGTTATTAAGCAAATAACAATAATGACAAGAATCATATGAAAAACTACTCTCTTCGCATCTACCTAAAAAGGAAGAAACATGACAAAAATCAGAGGAGCCTCTTCAGATAATGAGAAATAAAATGAAATAAACCCATAGTCCTCCGGTTTCTTTCTCGGCTGGTTTTCCCCTGGAATAACCAAAGAAATCATCTGACCCAACACCAAGGTTTTCTAGGTCATACATGCTTCTGGGCAGACGAAAAACTTTTGATGGAAACAATTCTCTCTTTCTCTCAAAAGCTTGATGAAAGTAAAAGCTGAGGGTGCTAGGTGGTGAGGAAAGCCATGACTGTTATCATCACAGGAAGGCACTTGCATTTAGGGGGCACTCCACGTGTGCGCCCATTTAATCTCCGCAGCTTACAAAGGGACAGCCATGCTACTTTCCCATCCTCTGACCCCAAACTGAAGCGAGTAGAGAGCAGCTTGCCTCACAGCCTGAAAGACAAAGAGGTAGACATTCCAACCCAGGATCTTCTACCAGGATCTACAGTGCACCCTCCGCTGTAACTCTCATATAACACACTCGCGTAACTCATTGAAAGGAAGCAGCATTACTTCACTGATGAGGCAACAGAGAACCAAAAAGGCTGTGGCTCAACAGGAAGTCAGTGGTGATAAGCAGAAAAATACTCAATGCCAGCAGCTCAGCACTAAGACCACCGGAGGCTCAGTTTTGTGCCTTACAGATTTATTAGAGCCACTCTGGGCCACCCCAAAGGCCCCAAAAGCCATGATTTTGGCTATCTAAAAAAAACTGACAACTTTATTGCTGTGCTTAATCTAAATTTATATTTTTTCTCAGTTATTTCTACTTTTCATGTCATAATTTACACAAATTGGTAGGGCAAAGAATTAGTACTACCCCAAACACAGTGTTTAGTAACAATGGCTTTTTAGAAAAAGATGTCAGTTTTTATGGATTAAATATTTGTTCATTTAACACCTGGTGGTTGGGATTTCCCTGGTGGAGTGGTTAAGAATCTGCCTGCGATGAAGGAGACCTTTGTTCGATCCCTGAGTCAGGAAGACCCCCTGGAGAAGGGAATTGCAACCCACTCCAGTACTCTTGCCGGGAGAATCCCACGGACAGACGAGTCTGGTGGGCTATAGTCCATGGGGTCACAAAGAGTCGGACACGACTGAGCTAACACTTTCTAACACCTGACTGCACGTGTCTGGAAGACACACCAGGCACTGTGAGGGCTGACAGAAATGCATACAGCCTTCTGTAGGCAGGCTCTGAAGATGAGATGTACACACAGATAATAATTTCAAGGCAAACACTCATGTCATACTCAAGATACACATCAGAAGGACAAGCATACTTCCATTGTGAGGATCGTGGCTTGGAAGACAGAAGCAGCTGAGTAGGAACTCTTAAAGCGGGTAAGGGAGCCTGGGGTTTCAGGGACTGGGGCTGGGGGCAGGGGCGTGGGTGAGGGCAGGGCTTCTCGTATATTTCAACAGGAAATTACAGATTGCCATCTTTATTAACATGTAACTTAATTAAAGTTCTTAAAAACGACTTCAGTGCATTTCTGCCTTTAAGAAAGATTCTAATTAACAAATCAAATTTGTGTAAAACATCAGAGGATGAGGTCCAGAATGAGGCTTCTGTTGTCTGAAGTTAATGCCTATGGACGATCTACTGCTGAAGTTGTTTAGAATAGACTAATTATTCCTTTTTCTCCTCTCTTCTCTCTTTGTCCAGGCTCAAGGAAATTTTAAACCATCTACAATCCCTCCATTAAAGTAAAAAATAAACAAAAAACCCTCCATTGTAAGAGGCGCCATCGGTGTCTGCCTCCTTGTCCTCTCATCACAAAAGGAGAGGATGGCTGAAGAACAGGCTCATTGGTCAGTATTTCATGAATTTAAAAAAGTGTAGCAATGCTGCTTGCGCAGACAGAGCAAAACACAAAAACCTCAGTCATTTGTTTAAACAAACTCACAAAAACAAAACCACTTCCGATATTTAACCAGTGAATTCTAAAAAGGATCACACATTCAACATGACTTTTAAAACTTTAAATTTCACAAATTAAAAGCAGGATTATGAGGTCAAACCAACGTACACCACCCCTCTCTCCCCTGCTTATCTCTTTCTGGTTTCCTTCAGCTGCCAAAACCGCTGACAGCACTGCCTCTCATCCCAACAGGAAAATTTCAGGGCTCCTGAAGGTCTGAGTCAAACCTGAAAGCTCATGAATATTCTGATTTTTCTGGAGCTGATGCAAGGAAACCACGACGATTGATGACTAGGCACAGTTACCTACCGCATGTCTGATCCCCAGAACTCCTCTGAAATAATTTATCAAAAGTCCGATGTCCATTTTCAAAGTTATTAATAACGAGTCTGTTTCCGATTTTTAAGATGAGGTTTATTTAACCTTTCGAATCTTTCCCTCTCTCACCAAATTGTCTCTATACACTGGATCTCTATTAACAAACTCCCTTGCTTTACTGCATTTTAATGAAGCAATAAACTTGAAAGCACACCGAAGAAAACCTTAAATTCCCATGTGAAATGAGAAGAAATGAGTGCCGGGATTTAAATTAAAATCTGCGTTTACTGGGTGCCGGGAAATAAAGAGTGTGTGCGCGCGCCCGCGGAGGCGCCAGGGGGATGGAGGCGCCGGCATCTTCCCGTGGATGGGCCAACTTTCCGCCCAAGGTCGATCGGTATTTGACCTAAGTGCATGAGGAACTGCGCGCGATCGCAGGACCGCATGACTTCAGCTCAATGTGAGAATGAACCCTCTCCGTCCGCATTAATTTTTCTCTCTTGCAATCACATTTACACGTTTTATTTTGCTTCAGAATCCCGCCCTGAACGACCTCAGCAGGTCATCTACCCCGTGAGGCCCGTCCTGGGGCTGGAGCCGCAGAGCACTCTCCGTAAAACTTTAGGGTGGCTAGTTTTCCACCAAAACTCAGTCCTCCTTAAGATCCGGAGTGTGCAGTACATTTCTTGTGGACGATTTCTGCGTCCACCGGGAAGCGGATCCCGACACGGGAAGCCCCGGCCACACCCGCCCTGCCACGTTGGAGGGGCGGCGGCGTGGCTCCACACCGCGCCAGCGGCCCCACGGCTCAGACCACGGTTTCAGGGGGAAACGTGAGCCAGCCGGGGGTTCAGAGACACACAGGGACTGCTTTACGGTCTTGCACTACCGGGATCGGAAACTCAGAGAGCAGCAGCCCGGAATGGCCGCGATCCTCGGGAGCGCCACGCCACGCCCGCAGCTCCCTTCCCGGGCCCCTCGCCCCGCGGGCCCGGGGCCAGTCGACGTGGCGGGGCGCGGAGCGTGGTCACGTGGCCCGGCCCGCCCTCTGCACCGCGCATGTGCCGGCCGAGCCCCGCCTGCAGCCCGACCCGTCCCAGGCTGGAGCCACCGTGGCCGTGGCGCTGCGGAAGCTTGCGCCGTCCCGTCTGCACGTCGGAGTGCAGCTCCTGAAGCTGTTCCATATGCAATAATTCAATCAATTCGGTGGAATTTATTCCAATGTGGGAACTGGGGGGGTCTAGAAATAAATGTTAGCTATCTGCTTCTGCTCTGAGGCCAAGTTTAAAATGTTCACCGAGAAACTGCACACCTTAGTACTGGTCTTCTGAATTCTAGGCGGCCACACTTTTAAAATACACATATATTTAGCATCCAAACTAATTCAGAACCATCAGTGCTGCTGCCAACATTCCTGTTTGACCCTGAAAATGTGTGTCTGTCCCATTGAGCATCTATGGCTGAGAGTGCCTGTTGTTTTTTTTTTTCTTTTCCTAATATAACGGTTACATTTCAAACTCCTAAAATTTAATTTGTGAGAAGTTACCAATATCAGTGAAGAAGAATGAGGACCACAGGAAGCCCAGTGTACCTAGTATGATCTTGTCTGAGTGTGATAATAAAATTACAAACTGGGGTGGATTGCAGGATATTAAAAAATGTAGTCATTCACAGTTCTTTCAAATAGATGCATGAGCTTTAATAAAATATTATAGTTGAGTACAAATACTTTCTTAATCTTTTTAAGGCATAAGAAATATAAAACCTCATATAGGTAGTATTAAAATCAAATTGTAAAATATATATTTAAATATATTTTTATTCTAAGATTAAAGAATAATTTTAATCTTTCAGTAGTGGAGAATTCAAAATAAAGATTTCCTTATATGAATATGATGTTGGGTTGCTGAAATTTAATTAAATGGGAGGGGGCTCCTCCAAATTATTTACTGATGGCAGTAATAGTATCTATTCTAAAAGAAGAAAACAGTATCTGGAGCACCTTTTCAATTACAGCGTTATAAGCTCAGAGATAAAATTTCATATTATTAATTGAATTTCTTATGGTGGGCAAGCCTTCCTAACTCATCCAAAACATTCAGGGCCTCTGCTTCAGAGTCAGTCCTGCAATTGTGTTCGGTCTCTGAGCCCTCAAGAACAAGGGGCACTTTCAGCCAGGACCAAAATTAATGGGGCATTTTTAGCAGTTGAGATCTCCTCCCTTCTCCTTCACCTCCTCTGAAGGGAAAAATGGCAACAATGTTTCAAATAACATTCATATTTGAGACTACTAAGGCTTCTGCATATTTTTCGGCTTCATGTCACTCATAATTGCCCTCCCAGAAAAAGTGAAGCTGCTAGTGCTATTTAAAAAGTTTTATGTCCCTCATTTTAAAAATACATAACGGTCCTCAGAGTAGAATTCCAATTACTAAGTGTAGAAAACAGAAATAGAAAAAAAAAAAAAAATCACCATTTGGCAAACACCACAGTAACGGATGTTAAAATTAGTAGGTGAAATAATGAGGAACAGTATGAACAGGATAGATGCCTCCTAATTAGGAAGGGAGACAGCAACAACAGAGGTCACCTGAACCAAGTGATCAAAGTGATCATTGCAGACATGCAACACGTGGGCATCGGGTGCCTCCTGACCATGCATGAGTTTAATCAGGAGGAAACACACATTCAGACTGAAGGACATTCTACAAAATAACTGCTCCATGCTCTTCAAATGCGTGAAGAGAGTATCTAAGGAAAGTCAGAAGAAAATGTCCATATTCAAGGAAACTGAAGCGATATGGCAAATGTAAGGTGGGATCTCGACTAGATCTGGGGCCAGAAGGACGTCAGTGGAGGACGGGAGAGGTCTGAACCTGGTCTAGAGACGTGTGGCGCAGCACCAATGTCCATGTCCTGGCGGAGGTAATGGACAGTATTTCAGTCACATAAGATAAAGCTGGGTGAAGAGTGTTTGGGAACTCAGTACTTTTTGTAAGTTTTTGCCAGCCTGAAATTATTTTAAATCTAAATGTTATAAAATGATCTTACTAAAAAGTTCATAAAGGAAAAGAAAGCAACTTATGACTTTACCTTCAACTAAACTGAGGGACTCTTGAGCTGTTAGGGTACATGCCAGTCAGTCGATCACTGGTAAACTCCAAAATTTCACTTTGTGTGCTTCCCACTTGAACCAGTTACTAATAATCCCTGCCTCCAAGACAGAGTTTCTTAAGTAAGGTAAACCCCAGTATGGAGATAAGGCAAATCTCTACTTTTTACAGATGATTACCAGAGAAAGATTGTGTGAAAAGCTGACAGTGGAGAACTGGGCTTGCACGTTGCGGGCCCCTTCCATCCTGCTGTACTGCAGAACATTTAATTCCTCCAAGAGGGAAGTAAGATGGTTGAGGGATGCAAAGAAAAACAATCAACAGAACGGATGGCAGAAAACTGCAAGGCTCTCTTGGAGCCTTATAACAATTCTCTCTCTTTTTGTTTTACATGTAGTCAGAACAGCACAATTCTCTTTTTGTTTTACATGTAGTCAGAACAGCAGTTTCCTGATTTGAACATATACTCTGTTCTGTCATCTGCTGCAGATAAACAGGCTTCTGCTCTCTTACCGTTACGCAGAAGAGACCAAATTCTTTCAACAGCAAAAAGCTCCACTGCATTCGTTAGCAGCAATTTCCTAGCATCGCAAGTCCTACAGTTTCCTGTAAAAAAAAAAAAAAATCACCATTTGGCAAACACCACAGTAACGGATGTTAAAATTAGTAGGTGAAATAATGAGGAACAGTATGAACAGGATAGATGCCTCCTAATTAGGAAGGGAGACAGCAACAACAGAGGTCACCTGAACCAAGTGATCAAAGTGATCATTGCAGACATGCAACACGTGGGCATCGGGTGCCTCCTGACCATGCATGAGTTTAATCAGGAGGAAACACACATTCAGACTGAAGGACATTCTACAAAATAACTGCTCCATGCTCTTCAAATGCGTGAAGAGAGTATCTAAGGAAAGTCAGAAGAAAATGTCCATATTCAAGGAAACTGAAGCGATATGGCAAATGTAAGGTGGGATCTCGACTAGATCTGGGGCCAGAAGGACGTCAGTGGAGGACGGGAGAGGTCTGAACCTGGTCTAGAGACGTGTGGCGCAGCACCAATGTCCATGTCCTGGCGGAGGTAATGGACAGTATTTCAGTCACATAAGATAAAGCTGGGTGAAGAGTGTTTGGGAACTCAGTACTTTTTGTAAGTTTTTGCCAGCCTGAAATTATTTTAAATCTAAATGTTATAAAATGATCTTACTAAAAAGTTCATAAAGGAAAAGAAAGCAACTTATGACTTTACCTTCAACTAAACTGAGGGACTCTTGAGCTGTTAGGGTACATGCCAGTCAGTCGATCACTGGTAAACTCCAAAATTTCACTTTGTGTGCTTCCCACTTGAACCAGTTACTAATAATCCCTGCCTCCAAGACAGAGTTTCTTAAGTAAGGTAAACCCCAGTATGGAGATAAGGCAAATCTCTACTTTTTACAGATGATTACCAGAGAAAGATTGTGTGAAAAGCTGACAGTGGAGAACTGGGCTTGCACGTTGCGGGCCCCTTCCATCCTGCTGTACTGCAGAACATTTAATTCCTCCAAGAGGGAAGTAAGATGGTTGAGGGATGCAAAGAAAAACAATCAACAGAACGGATGGCAGAAAACTGCAAGGCTCTCTTGGAGCCTTATAACAATTCTCTCTCTTTTTGTTTTACATGTAGTCAGAACAGCACAATTCTCTTTTTGTTTTACATGTAGTCAGAACAGCAGTTTCCTGATTTGAACATATACTCTGTTCTGTCATCTGCTGCAGATAAACAGGCTTCTGCTCTCTTACCGTTACGCAGAAGAGACCAAATTCTTTCAACAGCAAAAAGCTCCACTGCATTCGTTAGCAGCAATTTCCTAGCATCGCAAGTCCTACAGTTTCCTGATCCGCCACTATGTGGTAGCGAAGGCAATCAAAAGAGTTGGTCAGGGCTGCACGAAAATCTCACTGGAAAGAACTGATCTACTTCTTTTCTCACATGTTGGCCTCAAATGAAATGATCCTCATTGGGGAATAATAGAAAACTGAGGCCAAAAACAAATGTGCAAAAGCTATTAGTTTTTACTTTGGCGATCCCAGCATTAGGAGGTGTGCAAGAGAAGGTCAGGGCACTGTTGTCAAGGAATGCATGACCCCTTTAAGTACATGAACCACATCTTTGCAGGACTCGGGTGCCCCTGATTCAGCCCCTGCCTGGCCAGAAGCAGTGCTGATTAAATCCATACAAGCTCCTTCCTATGGACAGGAGACTAAGGCTCCAAGAGTGGACTGACTTGCCAGGGTCATTGTGTGTGCGAGTCTGTGTGGGTGTGTGTGTGTGAAGGTGTGGCTGGGTTCTGCTTGACCTCACTCCAGGATCCAGGCTCTACTAGCCACTTGGCCTCCCAAATCAAGACACAGCTCACTGACAAAGTGGCTTAGAGGTGCCCAGTGGGGCAGAGAAGGGAAGGCTGGTATTCCCTAGAAGGAGGGACTTTCGGAGGGACCAGGAGCGCTAACCGGGCGACACAGCTATGCTGAGCAGTATGTCTGAGGGTGTGTCAGGGAGCTCCCCTGACCAGCAGGGTCCTTGTGGGCCAAGGAGAGAGACCAGCAGGGTGGGAGGACCCACCAAGCTGATTAGGAGCCCCTGCAGGCACATTTATCTGACAGTGAGGAACAGGGTGACCCTCGTAAAATACGGTACCATTAAACGAGGTATTGGTCTAGGATCCAACAGTGGGCACAGCGTGCCTTTCAAAGAGGGGTTTTCATCACCACGTTAGCTTTCAACGTGGACGAATGTGTCCCATTCACTTTCATTTCTCCAGCCATTTTCATATTGTGAGAGAGAGAGACAGAAATGGAAGGAAGGAGGAAGTAGAAGAAGAAAAGCATCAGATGAAGGAAGTGAAGGAATATCCTGCTCACAAACTAATACCTCACTTTTCCAGAACTCGTCTATCCAGCAAATCCACGTTTGGGGGTATATAGCCAAGGACCAGAAAGAAGCTACACTGCACTTATTGCCTATTTACTCTTACACACAATTCTGATGAGCCTGCAAATCTGTGTTTGAAATACCCGCAGCACAGAGCAAGCAGCCAGTAATCACCTACAGAGGGGCTGAGAGAGACAGCTTTCTTGTCTTACTGCAGAGTCTATTAAAACAGAAATGGAGACATAAAAGTGATAAAATCAGACCACAAGGACACAACAAGCACGAGAAATCTCCAGTATAGGGCAAACTGCCTCCCACTAGACCTGAGGCTATCGCTGTATTATGCATAATAGAACAACTTCTGCTCAGTGCTGTCCCCGCCTCGGCCAGAAATGATTAAATCATATTCAAGAGCACAAGAAGGGAAGAAGGACATACTCTATGTTGGGAAGGTTTTCAGATGGAGAGTATACAAACATTGGTGCCGTGGTCTCAGCTTTATGTCCTGGATGGATAATTTACGGAACACACTGGAGAGACAGCTGTGAGAGCAAAACGTCTGCTCACATGGAGTTTATCATCTAGTAAGGATCTGAGATACCCACGACCCTGACTTTAATCAGGGGAGCTGGCCATCTGCACTTTTGTACTGATACTCAAAGAAGCTTTGACTTATTTTTGGATATGAGCAACCGAACCTGGTCTAAGACTTTGATCAGACACTTAAGAATCCACGTGGTTAATACTTCAAGGGCTAGCACCCATAACCAAGGTCTGTAGCTCTGCCTACACAAAAACCTAACAACGTAAAAGGCCCAGAGAACTATAGTTCCTGAATTTGCCAGCTCTTCTTGTTGAGGAAAAGAATCCTAACCCCAATGCATTCTTACGTTTCAGCTGTGACACCCCGTAACTGAACCACCGTGCATGTAATCAGTGCATTTAAGAAGAGACATATGTTTTAAGTAGTGACAGTTTTTTACAGGAAAAATCCTAGATATCTTGATATTGTTTGAAAAAGGTCCATGATTATTACCAAAATTCAACTTAGTCAAAAACCCAGATACAATCAAATTACTTTTTTTTAATCTTCTTACTGCTTTAGAAACCCAAGGGTTTTCTTTCCCTCCTTGAGAGAAAAGATTACAAACTGGAAATTTTCGTTTACTGAGCTCTTGGGGGAAAACATGAAACAGAATTTCTTTTAATGTCTAAGTGCCATGATGGTAGGTGCTGCAGAGCACAGAAAAGCATACATTTAAAAGCTGGGCAGATCTCGGTTCAAATCCCGTTTCACCCACCTACTGGACGTGTGAACATGGACAATTTATTTCTTCAAGCCTTCCTTTGTTCATCAGTATCTGGTCCCATCACTTCATGGGAAATAGATGAGGAAACAGTGTCAGACTTTATTTTGGGGGGCTCCAAAATCACTGTAGATGGTGACTGCAGCCATGAAATTAAAAGACGCTTACTCCTTGGAAGGAAAGTTATGACCAACCTAGACAGCATATTCAAAAGCAGAGACATTACTTTGCCAACAAAGGTCCGTCCAGTCAAGGCTATGGTTTTTCCAGTGGTCATGTATGGATGTGAGAGTTGGACTGTGAAGAAAGCTGAGTGCTGAAGAATTGATGCTTTTGAACTGTGGTGTTGGAGAAGACTCTTGAGAGTCCCTTGGACTGCAAGGAGATCCAGCTAGTCCATTCTAAAGGAGATCAGTCCTGGGTGTTCTTTGGAAGGAATGATGCTAAAGCTGAAACTCCAATACTTTGGCCACTTCATGCAAAGAGTTGATTCATTGGAAAAGACTTTGATGCTGGGAGGGATTGGGGGCAGGAGGAGAAGGGGACGACAGAGGATGAGATGGCTGGATGGCATCACTGACTCGATGCACATGAGTTTGGGTGAACTCCAGGAGTTGGTGATGGACAGGGAGGCCTGGCGTGCTGCAATTCATGGGGTCGCAAATAGTCGGACTGAGCGACTGAACTGAACTGAACTGAAAACAATGTTAGTAGACTCTACTCACAGGTGGTTGCAAACAACTAAATGAAATGAGCCCGACCCCTGTGTTGTAAGCACTCATCTTTATGCAGGTGTGTGCTAAGTTTTTGCACAGACCCCAATATTCACAGGCTTTGCATGGTGAAGACACATTCAAACTGAATGTGTCTCTATGTTGGCCAAGTCTTTTTCTTTGAGTTTTTATTTTTTCCTTGGAAGAAGAGGCTCACCTTCCCCTGGGGCTGGGCTTCCTAGTAAAGGGAAATCACTGAGGAACAAAAACCAGACAAAGGGGTAGGAGGGAAAGCCCAAGTCCCACCTTGAGAGGGGCACGCTTGCCTGCCATTCCTTAAGGAAGGGCTGAGCCACTCTGTGGCCTGTTTGAACACCTTCTAGCAAAGCTGATTCCAGATGTCAGATGGGGTTTGGAAACAGGAAGTTTCAACATCAGCTGGCCTTGGCAAACACAAGCTGTTCAAAATAAAAATGATGATGATGGTTTAAGATGGAGTGAGATGGCTCTGTGGCATAGGTGAGTGCTGTGCCGTCTGTTCTGCTACTGGGTGGGAGACCAGGGGTCTGGGCGGGGGCCTGCCCACGTTCGTTAGCATCCTGAAAGGCAGCTGTGCCTCTGCACCCGACCGTTCTGTAAACTCCATTAAATGGCTGAGACTGTCCTTGTGGACTTGGGTGGATTGATGTTATTTCTAAAGCATGCAGTTCATTTCAAGAGGGGAGAGGGAGGATTAAGTTGGAAATATTTTTCTATTGAGAAGAAAAATTAAATATAAGTGGAAATGTTTTCATGAAAATTGTTTTTATATGTCAATGTTTCCTGGGAACACTCAGATCTCAATGCATCACAGGACTGTGCTAGATTAGAAGGAATGAAGACAAAATGAATTTAAATAAAATTGAAACTAACCAGCCAGGCTTTATTCTCACTACCTGATGAAACAACAAAGCAGGGACAACGGGGCTGGGGGTGGGGGAGATCCATAGATGAGCCAGAAAAGAAATAAAATCAATGCCACTCAAGATTTAACCTTAAATGAGAGTTTCAATTTTGTTTCAAAATTTCTAAAATCCATCTTACTTTCACAGCCACAAAAGCTTTTGAATGTCTGTGAGTCAACAGCCACTTGATAGAACCTTGAAGCTATTCTGAGTCGTCTCTCAACCAAGAAACCCACTGGAATTCAGTTACAGAAGACGACTTGGTTGTTTTATAGTTCTTAGGTCATTAGGAGTATTTAGCATTTGCTGATAATCAACAATAGCTCCAGAAAATGTGTGCAATTAGACAGCTGGTCTGATTGTGTTGCATTTTTAAAATTTTGCACACCCCCTTTATTAACCTGAAATATGACAGGAAAAGTAAACACACAGGTCTTAGTTACCCTTGTGAAAATAAACATGTACTTTAAGAGGAGAGTATTTTGTCAGTTAATCTTGTGTCTGGAACCATATGTACTTGTGGCCACAAACCTCAGTGGCATGTGGCTATTTATATTTAAATTAATTAAAAATTAAATACAATCTGAAATGCATCTCTCAGTCCCAGTAGCCACATTTCAGGTACTCCACTGTGACACGTGGCTAGCGGCTCCCTCACTGGACAGGGCAGATGTAGAACTGTGCCCTCACCACGTAAAGCTCCACAGGACAACTCTGGTCTAGATCAAAGACCAGAGCTGTGAGCCATGGGTATGTACATTTATTTTTAAAACTCTGCACAAAATGGTTTACCTGAATTTGGGGGTCACTTAAGGGTAGCCAAGCAACATTTTTCTACTTGCACACAACTGTTTTCCCTAAGCTACATTAGTGCTCAAGCCAAGGAAAATCCAATACCTAGTCTCTCCTCCGTATCATGTCTGGTGTACTTTCTATCGTGAACCCCCCTATTCCCTATCAACAGAATCTCTCACCCAAAA
Organism: Kobus ellipsiprymnus; assembly: GCA_006410655.1. Lineage (NCBI taxonomy): Eukaryota > Metazoa > Chordata > Mammalia > Artiodactyla > Bovidae > Kobus > Kobus ellipsiprymnus. The sequence continues at coordinate 901,529 of SJYR01000274.1, read as the reverse complement.
CATGAACAAGGATTCCTGTTGCCTACAGAGAACAGAGGTGTTTGCAGGCAAAAGGGTAGATCATTATTTTCAGATGGAAACACCTTCCTAAGATTCATTTCAACATTAAAACACACAGCAGGTGTTACATATTAAAACACATACCAGGCTTCCCCCTATATAGCCATCATCACACTTCTCTTTATTTAATGTCTACATTCCCTGTCCAACTGTCAGCTTGATGTGAGCAGAAAGCAAGTGTTCTGTTTGCTATTGTATACCCATTACAAGCACAGTGCCTGGGACAAAACAGATGCTCAGATTTTTGTGGAATGATTGAATGAAACTTAAGAAGAATGCTATTTTGCCGAAGAATAGCAAACATCCTTTTAGAGACTGGATCCAATTCTTTTATATTTGGAGAGCAATCCACCCTTTATTTTCAGATACAAACTGAAAATAACTCAGCAGACTGATTGAGGCAAGCATGCAGGCTACAGTTCAGTGTCTTCCATCAGTGGCGCCTTCCCAAAAGCACAGCACTAAGTATTTTATATGTGTTATCGCCTTCACCACCACCTCCCCCCCACCCCAACTCTTGATATTCTCTCTGCCCGGAGGAGGGGGAAATCAAGGCTTAGGGAAATTAAGTGACTTACCCAAGGTCACAGAGCTGTAGTTGTATAATTGGAAAAGCTGCCCTGGCGATAATTATGGACCAGGTTCGTCATAATGCCAGGTTGCACAATTCCTGCTTGGGTCAGGAAGGTGATGATGGTCCCGGGCACACTTTCAAGGAAGGAGCTGGACACGGCTCTGCCTCCTTGTACCCCTAGAGTTCAGCCAAGCACCTGCCCGCAGGCATCCCACAAATGTTTTCTGAACAGAACTCAATAGTCCCCTAATGGCTCAGGGCTACAGAGCATCAGGGAAGGTGCCTGGGTCCCAGCAGTGGGCAGAGCTCAGCACACTGCACACCTCTCCCACAGTGACAGCCGGCGTCACAGTGACCCTGTCCCCTGTCCTCTATGCAGAGCCTCATGCGTTGGACACCATGGCCATCCCACATCAGGGGCCCGCCTGCTTCTGCAATCTAACCAGCTGCATGGCACTTGAAGGAGCTGCGGGCACCTCACGTGCAATCATTTTTTTTTTCCCCACTGTTCAGAACTTCCCATTTATTTTCAACACATACTTGACAATGGTTCGGTAAGGACCCACTGGGCCCCTGGTGTGTATTGCACCCCTCTGTCTTCAAGCAAGGGGCTCAGATTTTCCTGTTTGGCCCAGTTCCTTCAGATGAGGGCTTCTAGTCTGACTTATGAGTGATTTCATAAAAATCACTATTGACAAAGCAACAGATTTTAAATTTATACACATGAAGAGCTAGCTTTCTTTTGTTTAATAAATATTTATCAAGGGCTGGCTAAGTAGAACACAGAAAGGCATAAGAACAGCAGTGGGCACCTGTTCTTATCGAGGAAAGGCAGCAACGTCAACGGCTCCCCTTCCGACTCTCTCAGAGGCCCTTCCTTCATCTCCATCTATGGTGACAAAAGCCTCTTACCATAACTCACACTTCCCGGGTGCCTACGAGGAGCCAACCTGGGGCCAAGCACAGTTAATCCTCACGGCTCCCCCAAGGGACAGGTATTGTCACCTCTCTTTACAGAGGAGGGAAGACGGGCTCAGAGGGTCGGTCATGTGGCCAGGGTGCCAGTGTGTCTGACTCGAGCCCAGGGTGCCATTGTATGACATTATATGACTCAGGCTGGGGGATGCCGTGAAAGTAAAAGACGCCCCCGAGGCCCTGGAGGACGCAACCCAGGCCAGCGTGGGGGTCCCCCCGGTGCTGAGGATGAGGCTCACAGGGGCAGAGGGTGAGGGGCCAGAGCCGCGGGGAGGGCCGCGGGGAGGGGCGGGCTGAAGCTGGCTCTGGAAGCTGGACTGGGTGGGCCTGGGGGGCACCCAGAACTGGGGAGGCTGGTCAGGAGTGGCCACGGGAGCCGCGCCCAGCCAGGGGCGCTGAGGGGTCTGGAGGTGGGTGCGGGGAGGGCTACGGCCAGATCAGCACGAGCTCCGGGCCCAGTCACGCAGGAAAGCCCCGGGGAACCTGACCCTGGGGTGGGATTAAAGGTGATTCCAAACCGCCACCAAGGTCGGCAGAGCTGCCAGGGCTCTCCTGCACCCCCCCCACCCAACCCCCGCTCTATCTGAACAGGAGACAGCCACTTGGCTCCCGGACCTGCCTGCCCTGGCGTCCTCCTGCAGGGAAACAGGCTTTGGTTATTCAGACGTGACTTACTGGCACTGAGAGGCTGTTGGCATGGAAAAACGAACAGGCTGACCTGGCCACAAGAGCAGGTGACAGAGAAAGCCAGCAAAAGATGAGCTCAGCGTGCCACTCCGAACCAGGAGGAGGCCCGCGGGAAGGGGCCGCGCGAAGGAGGGTTGAGCAGATGCCAGTCGGGCACCTCCAGGGGCCCCTCAGGGAGCCAGGCGCCCTTCCTGGGGAGCTTCCCTAGGCCTCACAAGCCTGCACGGGGCGTCACGCTCTCCATCTCACCTTGGGGGGACACCGAGGCTTACAGAGGTCAAAGGAATGGCCCCCGCAAGCTCAGGAGGGCCAAAGTGGGGGCTCAGAACATGACAACACCCTGTCTGAGACTGCAGTGCCTCTCTGCCTGCCTTCGCCCTGTCTGAAACTTCACACGGTGGGGCGACAATGCCACCCAGAACCTCAGGGCCCCCAAGGCTGGGCAGAACTCTGCCCTGGCCCCTCTCCCAACCCACGGCACCCTGAGACCCCTCCTCTCAGGAAAATTATCCTAGTTGCGGAGTACAAAGGCAGAGCGAGAACAGGGGGAGAGAGACAGGGAAATCCAAATCGGATGGGATGGCTAAGTTGAAATGGGACCTATTTCCTAGGGTTTAAGTGGCCTGGAAGCTGCTCTTGCAAATCATGACGACCACCACGTACCATTCCTTATATTTGCAGTGTATCTTTCCCTCCTTTCATTCCCGGTAAGCACCTCAACGCCCCACTGCTGACAAAGTACACAGGCTGCAGGCTGACATGGCCCGCCCATGGCTACAGCTCCGCTGTGTTTCTGCAGGACTATAAATCAAGAAGCAGAGGCTTTCTCTTTTTGTGACTGTGATTCAGGCCCAAAGGAGGCCTAACCTCCACTCAGCAAACCAGAACCTCAAAATCATTTATTTTTTGTTGATGGGGCTTCTCACAAATGTCCCCAAACAAGCTCTCTTTATAGAGCACTCTTCCTTTCTTTTGAAAAGAATCGCTAAACAAGACTGGATGTCATCTGGAACAGCGGCTCCTATAAGGGGGGGGGGGGGTGCATTTTTGAACCGAATGCCACATGCTCATGCTGGATTTTGCCATTCTGCCTGCGCTTCCTGCTCAGAGCCTCTGTAGCATAACACAGAAGCTTCAGACACTGAAGCTGCTCCCGGCTGCGCAAACTCCAGTCCGCATCTTCCAGGCAGCCCTGTCACAAATAATTCCTGTCCACTACGCCCCTATCACACTGAATACAACCACATTGTGCAGCTGGAAATGGGAAACCTGATTCAGACCACAGAGGAAGGTACAAAAACATTAAGCTCAACACAATGCTGTCTTTCTTGCGTGTGCTGCTGGTGATGTATAGCAACAGATCTCAAACCTACTAGTGGGTGAGAGATTCAAGACCCGTTTTGGAAGGAAACGCAGAATTAAAATAGCATTCCAAGCATCCCCAAACAGTCACAACACCAACAACCCAAAACCCACCCAGTCCTTCCAGAGCTGCGCCAGTTTCGTGTGCAGTGTTCCTAACCAAAATCCGTCTAGCCCAAGCACGCAATTTAAAAAGGAAGCACGATCTCCGCAGAAAATGGTGCATGTTGACAAAGCGTGACTTGTCCCACATGGGCAGGAATCAAAGGAAAACCAGCCTGATGGCAACCCAGCCTCCTTTAGTCTGCAAGATTAGCCGGAGGGAAAAAGAAAGAGGCCGGCATGAGGGCAGGCGGGCGCGGGCAGTGGAAGACGGGGGCCACAAGGCTGTCCATGCCCTGCGAGATTCTGGTAAACAGCAGCCTGTAATGGCCACTGCGAGAAGGAAAACGGCCATGGAGGGAAACGTGTTTACAACTGCGGCGGTGGGCGGGAGGCCGAGCGGAGGGAGGGAGGGATTCCCCGGCTCCGCGCGCCGCTCGCTCGGCTTCGCTGAGGCCCCAGGGCTGGGTTACGCTTTGGCGCCCGCACCCCCGTTTTATTGGAGGGGGGGCGCACATCTTGTTTATGGGGAAGGTTACTCCTCCTCCGCTCTGCTGATCGCTGCCCCAACACTCCCGCCGCATCCTTGCGGGATGCGCGCTTGACTGACTGCCGTGCCGGCCAGTCGCTGCCCGGGCCCCTGGCTCGGTGGACTTTCCCAGCGAGCCGATTGGGCGGCGGGGAGGGCGGGTCCTCGTGATTGGCGTGCCACTCGGAGTAGAAAGTAGTAAACAACCTCGGTCCACCGCAGCCGGGAGGGCGCGGGATGCCGGCTGGCTGCCTCGTCCTCGCCCCGAGCCCGGGCAGCCCTGAGACAAAAGGAACCCGCGGCGGGGAGATGGCCGAGGGCCCCCAGAAAAGCAGACAGAGTGGGCGCCCTTTAGATCCCCTGGGCGAGAACTGCTGACTTGCAGCCTCCCATCATTTTTGTTCCGTGGAAAACCAAAAAGGTTTTGTTTCTACAATTCTCGCTCTCCTTTTTCTTCCTACAAGTTAAAAACTGCCAAAAGGGAACGGGCGAGGGCCGATTCACTTGACTCTCCCTCTCCCCCCTCCTTCCACAGTGTATACTTTTGTCTCTGCAGAAGTGATTTTAAACCCTGGTACTAAAAATTGTTTGCTTACATAATGTGCCCTTCACAGAGGTGAATTAGACGCCTTGTTAGACCTTTTCATCACAAGTTTTTGGAGCTGTGATTTCACTCAGGGCTGACCGTGTTTGGAAACATACATATAAAAAGAAACTGAGATGATGTTGTATTAAGCTCCTTTGACAAGAAATAAACAGTTAACTTGCATTTTCCATAGAGGGGGTAGTTCACCCAGGATATTGCACGCTGATCTAGTTTGACTTGAATCACAATCCACTCCTCCTCCTGGCCTCACCATCCTCCTAGGACCTCAGCAAGAAAATCGGGCAGCTTCCAGCATGGAGGTGCTGCTCCCCCAAGCCCGGCAGTTCCTGGGGCTGCTTCCAGGAGGGGCACGATTAACACAGAGGTCTCCAGACACTACCTTCCTGGGAGAGAGAGTCCACAGAGAGGCCTCAGGGAGCTGATGCAGAAGAGAAGGGGCGGGGCCGGGGGGTGGGCTGGACACCAGAGGGATCTCCAGAACACTTGTTTGCCTGCTGACTCTACAATCTCATGGTAAGCCATGTTGCCACCCGTGGCCAGCCAGCCAGACTGCTGGAGAGCTTTAAAAATAAAGATACAAAGGGCTCTTTGCAGGACGGAACTTAAGAGTGAACCTGGGGGTCCTCTGTATCACCGCCCCACCCCCCCACGCCCCGGCTCTGCGGATTGCCAACCTCTGTTGTTTGCCTGCTCCAATAGCGCCTCGCCCCCACTGCCTGCGGCGTGGAGTTAGTGCCCTTGTCCCTTCCACCCTAGACCCAGCCCCCAGGTCTGCAGCCTCCTTCCTTCCAACCAACCTCCCTTGGGGCACTCGGGTCGCAGGCCCCAGTGCCCGCCATACACACCCTTCACGCCCTTCACTCAGTCTGCTCCTTCTGCCTTCTGTGCTATGCCCTGCCAGCCCGGGAGAGGCCGCTGTTCTCCACCACTTCCCGCCCCTGCAGCCCGCACCTCTCAGTGCCCCTGATGGCCCGGCCAATACTGCGTGCAGACTCGGATAGCAGCTCTGGCCGCCTCGCGAGACACTGAACTTCCCGAGGGCAAAAGTGGTGTCGGCTTCTGATGTGTCTACGGAGATGCTCTGCGCACCGTCCTCAGCCTCTCCGCCCCCAGCTCATTTAGAGTGTGCTCTCGGAGCTGGCTTCTGGCTGACACGCACCCCCAACCCCTCGACCCCCAGGTGGAGGCCCTGGCAGTTCTGCCCCTCTGTGGTTCTCTGCACACACGCAGCTGTTCATGCCGTCTCCTCTGCCACTCGGGCCCTTTTCTGCCCTCCTGAGAAGAGGCAAATTCTTTTTCAGCCTAAAAAATCCTCCCTACCTTGCGCAGACCTTTCACCAGCTCCTGCCACCCCTTCCCCCAGAGCATCTCAGAGAGAGAGGCCTCCAGGTATCTGCTCCTCTCTCGGCCTGGCCAGGACACAATGACAGTCCAACAGTTGGCGTGTTGTACACAAGAACCAAGAACTGAAAGGCAAGTCCACAAAGTGCTTTCCTCCCCCATCAGGTGTCCATAGACCGGTCCATTCTGGTCTCTAGACGCGACAGTGCACGCACTTTCAAGCTGGCTCCGCCGCAGGGTCCTTCCCCAGTGCCTCTCCCTGAAGACCCCGCCTATGTCTGACTGTGGGCGGGCTCCTCCTACCCTTTCAGCTCTCTTGCTCGAATGTCACTTCTACCCCCACCACGCCCACCTCCTGGCCACTATTACACAGATCTGTTTCATTTTCATCATGAGATTTAACTACCATCCTTCCTATCTGATTGCCCACTTGCTGGCTTTATAGTCTGTCTTCTTTTTCATCTGCTGGATTCACAACCACATCTCCAGGGTACCTCAAGCCAAAGCAACTCTGGGCGCCAGAAGGGACGGTATAGGAGGCTCCACTCAGCAGCACATTCAGGCAAAGGGAAGATGAGTTTTCCGGGAGGGTCTGCCTCAGAACCCTCAGTCTGACACTCACAGAACCATACAAGGCGGGGACAGGACTAAGCTCTGTGGTCCCACTTGACCCGAGGAGTCCCAGTCATCCTGAGAATCCCAGGTTCTACAGCTGGAACCAGGGGTCCCTCTTTGCTCCCTGTGTAACATGTTACATGTATCATCCATTATATAACTTTCCCAAACAAATACAGATTAATGGTGGGACAGGGTAAATTATTATCGACAAACTTAGCACTTTCAACAATAAAAAATTTTTTAAAATTTGGCATAGGTAATTACTTTGTAGCTCAAAAATGAAAATATATATATATATTAGTATATCAGATACAACACAGAATCTGCCTTCCCACACTTTGCTTACAGTATTTGACAAATATGAATGTTTTTATTTTTGCTTTTCACACAAGTAAGAGATTGAGAAAAGGCAGAGGAACCAGAGATCAAATTGCCGACATCCACTGGATCATAGAAAATCAAAAGAATTTCAGAAAAATATCTACTTCTGCTTCACTGACTATGCTAAAGCTTTTGACCGTGTAGATCACAACAAACGAAAATTCTTTAAGAGATGAGAATACCCTTACCTGACTCCTGAGAAACTTGTATGCTGGTCAAGAAGCAACAGTTAGAACCAGACATGGAAAAACAGACTGGTTCAAAACTGGGAAAGGAGTGCATCAAGGATGTATATTGTCACTCTGCTTATTTAACTTATATGCAGAGTAAACCATATGAAATGCCAAGCTGGATGAAGCACAAGCTGGAATCAAGACGGCTGGGAGAAATATCAATAACCTTAGATACGCAGATGACACCACCGTTATGGCAGAAAACGAAAAAGAACTAAAGAGCCTCTTGATGAAAGTGAAAGAGGAGAGTGAAAAAGCTGGCTTAAAACTCAACATTCAGAAAACTAAGATCATGGCATCCGGTCCCATCACTTCATGGCAGATATCTGGGGAAACAATGCAATCAGTGTGATAGACTTTATTTTTGGGGGTTCCAAAATCACTGCAGATGGTGACTGCAGCCATGAAATTAAAAGATGCTTGCACCTTGAAGAAAAGCTATGACAAATCTAGACAGTCTATTAAAAAGCAGAGACATTACTTTGCCAACAAAGATCCATATAGTCAATGCTGTGGTTTTTCCAGTAGTCATGTATGGATGTGAGTGCTGGACCATAAAGAAGGTTGAGCGCCACAGAATTGATGACTTTGAGCTGTGATGTTGGCGAAGACTCTTGAGAGTCCCTTGGACTGCAAGGAGATCCAACCAGTCCATTCTAAAGGAGATCAGTCCTGGGTGTTCTTTGGAAGGAATGATGCTAAAGCTGAAACTCCAATACTTTGGCCACCTCATGCGAAGAGTTGACTCATTGGAAAAGACTCTGATGCTGGGAGGGATTGGGGGTAGGAGGAGAAGGGGACGACAGAGGATGAGATGGCTGGATGGCATCACCAACTCAGTGCACATGAGGTTGGGTGAACTCCAGGAGTTGGTGATGGACAGGGAGGCCTGGCGTGCTGCAATTCACAGAGTTGCAAAGAGTTGGACACAACTGAGCAACTGAACTGAGCTGAACTCCTGCATTGTGGGAAGATTCTTTACTGTCTGAGCTACCAGGGAATACCTTTATTACCTATTACATCGTTGATGGATATTTGAGTTATTCCCCATCTATTGCTATTCCAAACAGTGGCATATTGAATAACTTTGCACAGTAATCACTTTGCATGTGTGTAAGTATATATGGGGTAAATGCCCTTCCCAAAGTTGCTGAGTCAAAGGGTATATGTATTTATAACAAGAGATATTGCCAAATTCCCCTCCACAGATACAGTACTATTTTGCAGTCCTCCCAGCAACTTGGGGCTGTTTTCCTGCAGGTTTGCCAACAATGTGTGTTATCAAACATTTTGAATTTTTTCCATTATGAGGTAAAAATGATATCTCTGTGTTGTTTTAATTTCCATTTTTTATGAGATTAAAACTTTTTTTTCATTGCTTAATAGTTATGTATATTTCCTTTTCTATGAATTATCTGTTCAATATTTCACCCCAAATCCTTTGGAATTGTTAGTCTTTTCCTTATCAATTTCCAACATTTCTGGTTTTTTCTTTTCTTTGTTTTAACCAACACAATTAGCTGTCTGTTTCAGAGAGAAGTTGCATATATTTTTCCCAGTTTAGTCTTTGCCTATAGCTTTTGGCTATGCAGAAGTTTTTTTGTTTTTGTTTTTATTTTTAATAATGTATTCAGTCCTTATGAATGCTTTCTTTTCTGCCTTCTTGTATTTTGTGTTGAAACCAAAAAGGCCTTACCCACTTTAGGGTTGTAAAGGAATTTCCCCCATGTGTTTTTAGCACTTTTATAGTTTTGTTGTTTACATTTTTATTTTGGATCCATTTGGAATTCAATGTAGTGTAGCGTATGATGTATGGACACAACTTTACTTCTTTTCCAGATGGTTACCCATGCCCCAGTACCAGTAAGTGAAGAATCCATCTTTATCCCAATGAATTCAGAGGCGGCCTTTACCAAATACTGAATTTCCTTATGTACTGTTTCTATATTTGGACTATCTATTCTGTTTTACTGGCCTGTTCAAGCACCAGTATTTCACTGTTTTAATTATTCAGACTCTATGGACTATTTTAAAATCTGTTAACACTGGGGCTCCTCACTGCTTTGATACAGTTTTCTTGGCTATCCTATTTGTTTGTTTCATGATAGGTTTAGAATTCATCTAATTGGTCTTTGGATCACATTAAATTTACAAGTTAACTTGAACTGACGTCTTGATAACGTTGATTCCTGTCTGATAATATGTCTTTCCATTTATTCAAGTTGTCTTTGTATTTTTTTTTAAATAAAATTAAGTGTTTGTTAATTCTGAAGTGCTTTTTCTTTTCATTGAAAATATTCTTTTCTTCTATAATATCTTCTAACAAGTTACTTGCATATTATAGGATTGAATTATGATAAATGTGTTTATACCATTTCTAGCAGAAGTCATTCTATTCTGTGCCCTTAGAAGAATATAGTGGGATGGATAAAACTCAAAGGCTGAATACTCATTAACAATAGATAAGGGTTAGATCCTCATCAAGCATCCAAGTTACACATTTTGAGCTGGCATTCATAAAACAAGTAAGCTAAATGGTGCGGGGTATATTGCCGGAGAGGCCAAGGCAGGGGGCTGGCAGAGAGAATATGGTATCCTCGAGCTTTAATACACAGGAGGAAAAAAAGCACTGATTCCAATGATGATGCGCAGCTGACCTCATGCCTCCCTGGGAGCCTGAGGACGGCAGTGCTGTCTTGGTTGTGTGTATGTGTGTGCTCAGTCCCTCCGTCTGTCTGACTCTTTGCGACACTATGGACTGTAACCCACCAGGCTCCTCTGTCCATGGGATTTTCCAGGCAAGAGCACTGGAGTAGGCTGCCATTTCCTCCTCGAGGGGATCTTCCAGAGGCAATGTGTAACTTGGATGCCATTTCCTCCTTGAGGGGGGAACAGAAGGGAATAAAAATCCCCATGTAATGCAGGGCCAGACAATTCTGAGACTAGAATCACATGAATCAAATAAACATATTTCAAAGGTTAGTGTCATCAGATTTCAGACATCCTGCAACCTCCATGGCTATCAATGAGCATTTATATTACATGCTTGGCAGTTACACTGTTTGTCCAGGTAAATTTATCTTCACTTCCATCTTTGGCCACAGGTCTGATTGTTTCCATTTTACAGATAGGGGCCCCCTAACGTATACAAGCGGTGGAGCCCAGATCCAGAGGTAGGCAGGTCCGTCTGGTTCTGAAGACTTTTCTCTCCGGATAGCACACTGTCCACCACTCCTAGTTCATCAGCGCAGAGTCAAAGAGCTGATGTGGTCTGGGCTGTCATGGTGCCCCTGAGCGCTCCTCTACCTACACTGAGACGTCTCCCTGCACAGAATGGTCTGCTGTGCTGGGTCTCAACGAGCCAACGTAATATTTGGTAGCCAAGTAACGTGTTCCCGGGTCAAGGCTGTACTTGGTTTATGCCAGGCCAGAAACTGAGCAATCACACATTTGCTTCAAGACATCCTGAGAAAATGTCTGTGTATAGTTTCCCTTAGTCATAAGTCACTGACTTGCTAAAATTAATCTTGAGTGGGGGACACAGGGGATTATCCAGCAGCTTTATGCAGCGGCCGTGCAGAACTGGGTCATGAATTCACCAGTACCAGCCCCTTCTCCACTGTGTCTCCCGCACGGAGACCTCGGGGAGCCCTGCCCCCCAAGGACTGGACAGCATCTCAGGGCTCCCAGCACCCTGCAGTCATGCTGGGACACACCAACAGGTCACACCAAAGGCGCCTACTTGCTGGGGGTGCTCCTAGAAAGGGGTCCTAACTTCTCCTGTCCTTACATTCTTCCCACTGTAGTTTAAGCTGTAGGCACAAAAGCAAAGACTAATTGAATTCAGCTAAATTACCCTTAAATTCTCTCCTCACTCATTTATTATTTCCACATTTAGTAAGGCCACACTGCTGTGCCTTCACGCCCCCCATGGTGCCCTTGATAACTTTATCAGAGCCAGCTACCAGAAGCACTAAGGAGTCAACAGAAAATGCCAAAACTGCTAAACAACACAAGATATGAGTGGATCCTTTTTACAAACCTGCTTTTTAGGCACGGCTTGTGCAGCCGCTGTAATTTTTTTTTATAAGCCATTTGAAAGAACAAATGTTGATACTAAAGGTCAGTGAATGGAGGGGAGAAAAGTGTACATAATCAAAATAAAGTTTCTTTCCTTTGGTTGGTATCAAAGAAGCTATGGGAAAATGAATATATCTTATAGAAGAACAAAGACTGAATAAAAAGAGCCACTCACAGTAGTCATACAACAGTAAGATTGGCAAGGCAACCTAAGGATGCTGTTAGAAATTGTGAGCCTTTGTCTACCCGATACCTCTAACCTTTTAGTCTGTAAAGCTGCCAACTCAATTTTACAGTAGAAATTTCAGGCAATTAGGGGACATTTAATATTCACTGTCTACTATGAAAGAAGAAAATATCTTAGAATTTTTTAAAACACTACTTTGGAACACTTATGGGCAAACAAGAGTTGGAGCACTAATCACTGTAATTTCCCCACCAGGATCACTAGGTGAGGCGTTCAGAAAACTGACAGAGGCGAGGATGATCAGCTGCTGCAGCAGAAGGCGAACAGAACATTGCCAATCAGTGGCAAACCGGGAGCTTCCCAGGCTCACCTCAACTGACAGCGAGGGGTGCAACCCAGAGGTTTGGGGTAGGGTGTACATAACGGGGAGGGGGCGCTGGGGAGAGAGAAGAGGAGGGAAAGTCTGTGAGTGGGGGAGAGGAAGCAGAGGGCCAGCTCAGTTCCCATACTGCACACAGGCAAAGCTCCTCCAAGGTCGTCAGCCCAGCTCTGATCCTGAATCGGGACCAAAGAAAAATAAATTCCAAGGCACAAGTCACAGGAAAAGTCAGAATGCCTACTCTGTTAACAGCACCTGAATAGAGTGGTAGAAGCGTGTTTGTATTCATTTCCCTATTCTCAGAATCACTGAGTACCTACTGTATATGAGATACAAGAAGAGTGCAAAGTTTGAGGGCACTTCCCAGATCCTTCCAGGTTTAATCGGGGAAAAGTATTCAAGGGGAGTCTCACTTGAAAGTGAGGTGATAGACATGGTCACGAGCTTAACTGTGGGGAGCATTTCACAGTGCACACGTACATGAGGGCCTTACGTTGTACACCTCAGTCAAGCTGGTCAATTTTTGCTTATCAGTTACAGCTCAGTAAAGCTGGGCGGGGGGAGCCCTCATGTGAAACCCTTTGGTGGATCAACCTGTGCTGTGAGGGAGGAGAGGGTCTCCAGGGTGCCTGATGAAATCTTCAAGATTTTACTTTTACACTTCTCAGCTAACTCAGAGATCTGGCTGTAGAACTACTAATATTTCAAACAAAGCAAATGTAATTATAGTTGAAGCACATTCTCTAACAGAAGGAAGGAAAGATTGGCATTTAGAAGCTTCATTAAACTTTTGGCCTTTTCAAGGCTAAATGAATCTTAGGGAAGAAATAAAAAGTTCTCGTTGATTAATTTAAAAACAGATTTCTTACAATTAACAGATCTACATCTGTGAAAAAGGGAATATTAATAGCAATTTGAATATTCTCTCACTTTCTCTGGCTATTTCAATGAATGTATACCTCTCTACATATAGAATACGGATATATAATAGTTACCCAGCAAAATTTAGTTGTCTATTTTCTCATATCAGGGAAACGTCAGTTACATTTGCACAAACATGACTAGCTCAAGCAGCTTATTTACAAATGCAGACATGTCTGCTAAAAAATTAGGGAGAAAAATGTATAAATACATTTGCCCCTATGATACCACCCCAGTCATCAAATGAATTTTTTTTTTTTTTTTTTTTTTGGTCAGCAGAAGAGTTAAAAAAGAGTTAAAGTTAATGTACTTTAATGGAGTACATTAAAATGTTCAGCACTTAGAATCCTTCTTTTTTCATGGTTCTAATCCCAACACAGAAATGACTTGTTAAACAGACATAAGTAGACTATCAATTCTCTTCACCTTCCAAATTTATTTAGACTTGCTACCCTGTTTTTTTCCTCTGGAATTTCCTTTGCTTTTCCTTTTGTCAGTAAGCTAAATTACTTCTCCTCCCACATGCATAGAAGTATTAATTTATAAAACACATAGCCATATGTCATATCTCATGTAATTCTATTTTACATTTCACCATAAATGTTCAGCACTTAGAATCCTTCTTTTTTCATGGTTCTAATCCCAACACAGAAATGACTTGTTAAACAGACATAAGTAAACTATCAATTCTCTTCACCTTCCAAATTTATTTAGACTTGCTACCCTGTATTTTTCCTCTGGAATTTCCTTTGCTTTTCCTTTTGTCAGTAAGCTAAATTACTTCTCCTCCCACATGCATAGAAATATTAATTTATAAAACACATAGCCATATGTCATATCTCATGTAATTCTATTTTACATTTCACCACCCCCCAGACTTATCTAACATGAACAAATAGATATTATTTACTGGAGTAAGAATGAGAATTATCTAATGCCACTTACATAGCCATAAATTGATTTTTGATTAATGTTTAAGCAAAAAGCAAACAAGCCCATCTGCTCCAAAAACAAACAAACAAAAGCAGAGCACACGGTTCAAAGGAATCTCTTCAGTGTGTTTCAGCTGCTGGTAAGAATTTGTTTTCTCCACTGCTATTACGAAAATGCACTGCTGACAAGAATATAATTCTGTATCTAGTTTCTCTTCTAGCAACTGTTAATTTGATAGACTGTTGCTTACAGTAAAACAGAAAAACAATCGCACTCTGAAGAAAGCCCAGGAGATGGGTGAGCAGAAGTGAGCGTCTTCTGGACCACCAAGGACAGCAGGGGGACCTTGCATGGCCACTGAAGTTGCTCTGTGTGGTCAGGTTAAGAATGAAGAGGCGCCATGTGGATCAGCAGCGTCCCTGGTGCTGAGCAGGGGTCCCCAGGCACGGACCCCAGCCTGCTGGCAGCCTATGCCCTGGCTTTGCCCAGCCAAGCACTCTGGTCAGGAGAGAGACTGAGAAGCCCAGGGATCCGCGAGCTTTGGAGCACAGAGCACCTCTCCTGACAGTCTTGCCCATGGTGAAGGCGCCCATTCTGAAGAGGGGCCATGCTGTGGGTGATGGGGATTCTGCTGGGGAACCGAACACCTGGGAGCTGTCAGAAGGGGTGTCCGGCCGTTCACCCGAGGAACAGGCTGCCGGTCTTCTCAGCGAGGACTGAAACCCAGGACTGAAGGCAGGCCACGGGAACCCAGAGGATGCTGAAGCCATCCAGGGCTGCCTTTCTGCAGGGGTCAGACCTTGGACATGACCTCTGGCCCCAGCTCTGTCTGCTTCCATATTCCAGGATGGCCTCTGAACGAACAGTGTCAGAGTGCCGAAGGCTGACGGTGCAGCTCGGCTTGGGCGAGGGGGCATGGGCAGGCTGGGCCCCCTGCTCTGAGGAAGCGTCCCCCAGTGAGCCTGAGGCGAACACTCAGGCTGGTGTGAAAGGAGGTCCCCAGCGCTGCTGTCACTCCCTGGGACGTCTGTGTCGGGAGGAGGAGCTGCGTTCTTCATAGATAAAGGTAGGGAAAACTTAAAAAGAATGAAGAAAAGCTAGGCATCCATCTGCACAGGGAAAGCGAGCGCTGAAGAGGAGACCAACGATCCTTTAAACCAGCCGTCTACTGGGAATTTCCTTTCAGATGCCACCCAGAGGCAGCAAGACTCTAAGGCAAGGAGAGAGGACCCAAGAAAAGGCTCCATCCCTTCTCCTTCTGTCCTCTCCGGGGCTCCTTCTGCAGGGGGCACCCAGTACATCACAGCCGGGGCAGAGCCGACAGCTCTAACCCACTCCCAGACTAAGAACGAACCCGACCTCTCTGTAGACATGAGAGAGTGCACAGCCGCATAGGTGGGACTCTCACTAATACCAATGAGTTGCCAATATTCTAATTTTCAGGGGTGGGGGAAGAAAGATGCATTAGGAAACAAAGCTACTGGGCAAACCGTGAACAAAACCCACTAGCTGGTTGGCGGAAGTGGAGCACATACCAGTGAGGAACAAAAGACACATCTCCTGTAAGAACAGTAACTTTCTAACTTAGATCCCAGACCTCGTAACAAAAAGAGAACTCTAAATCCCACCCACCGTGTTACATGTATACTGTCATCTGTTAATAAAGACAAAAGAGCGCAACTGAGTTTCTGCAGATTTTCTGGAAATGTTCACTCCCAGGCTAAGAGAGATACTGTCAAAGAGAACAAGTCCGGTTATGACTGCGCTTCCACTTTGCACAAATCCTGTCCCGTCTCTGCAAGAATGACTCTGGAACAGCCTTTCGTTCTGAGTTCATTTCAAAATGGTTCTTTCAAACGTTCCACACATACACACACTGGCCTGGAGAACAAGGACCTTTGTCTTTCTTTGCCAAAAGACAGTGTTTCTTGAGGCCTCTTTTTTTGCCTCTGATGGACAGTTCTGATGTTGGCTTCAGAAAAATACGTACATGACTATCCTAAGCCAGAGAGAGAGAAACCTCAGAGATTGTTAACGCATCAGTTACACCAGCCTTTTCTAATCACAGCTCTGCACTTCATTGTTCTTCAGGCAAAATAAGTCCCTTAAGTTAAGAGTGCCAGGTAAACAAAGCCGCGCACTGTCCCTGCTTCTAAAGTTTGTTTTTACAAACATTCCCCCTGTCCCCCAACCCACAAGGCGGCTGCACAACGGCCCCATTGTTGAGCACGGCTTTGACCGTTCCAGGACAATAGATTGTTTTTCTCTTAGCCCCCTCAGAGCAAAATCCGTTTTAATAAGGAAGTCTCTGCCTTTGCAAAGGAAGTAAAAGGAGTGAAAACCAAAAAACAAACGTCCGAAGCGTAGGTTTCTCGGCTTAGACTGTGCGACAGTCATGGGTACTCAGCTTGCCAGGAAGGCACATCACCTGCTTGTCTAGGGGCAGAGACTCAGGGGTCTGTTCTGGAATTTTCCAAGGAGGCCATTTTAGGTATCATAACAGGGTGTTTCTAAGCAGGAGGTTGCTCTTGTCTATGGGAAAAACAAAACCAAAGGAAAACAAAGCATCCAGAAAACTGCTTCTTGTAGGAGTCCTAGGAAGGAATTAATCTAGAACGAAGATGCCAGGGGTCAGTCCTTTCCAGGAAGACGGGAGCAGCTCTGCTCAGGAACCTTGCAAAGTGGGCGCTGACATGCTGCAGTGTCGGTGAAGCCCCCTATCCAGGTGGAACTTCTGGTTACATCTACAGCACAAAGGCAGTGGGGGGGAGGTCCCCACGGACCACAGAGGAGGAGGAGAAGCACCCCACACCCCTGGCCTGAGAGCAGGTGGCCAGAGCTGGGGGGAGGAGACAGACACCCCACCCCAAGGCTTCCTGCCACCATCGTCTGGGTCTGTGCTGGGAAGGCCATGGAGCCACAGAGGGCCGGCCACACATGGGTAGGGTGACCGCTCAGGTGACCCAGCAGAGAGAAGGCAAGACGGAGGAAACAGCTCTCCTGGTAGGCTGGAGAATTCACTAGATACCTTCATCACTAGATACCTTCAGTATGATGGCAGGATGACTGAGTTTCAACACACACACACACACACACACACAC
>SJYR01000274.1:815446-883692 GCA_006410655.1 Kobus ellipsiprymnus | reverse complement strand
ATCCCTGAGGGCCTGCCAGCCCCAACTGTGCTAGCAGCAATGTCCAGGAAGACAGCAGAGGATGGAACGTACAGTTAAAACTACAAGGGGGAGTGATTTAAGTACCAAGTTAAGCACAAGGGCCATGTTGAAGTTTGGTGGAACAACTAAGCTTTTGGAGGGCAGGTGAAAAGAGTAACTGAAAAACTAATAATACGGTATAAGTTTGGATTTTATAGACATATATATATATAACAGACAAAATGACAGCAGGCAAATGATTTTCCTTCTGAAATGAAATGAAGACCCAGGGAACGATTTCAGCGGAGACACCCACGCGAGCTGGGAGGTCTTGAACCTACCATTCATGGGGTCAAAGCAGAATCGGGGCGCTGTTGTATCTTCCACTACTGGCATCTCCACCACCCTGGAGAGTGCTGTTGCCCCCCAGTATAGGAAGAAGGGGGACGCAACTAAAAAAGGTCCTCCTTTCTCCACACAGAGCCACCAGCTTATCTGAAGTCTCAGTGGCATTTAAATCTAACATTTTCATGTCTCACGCATACAGAGTTGAGATATCACTTCCAGCCACCGGAGCATCTGAGCCATTGGGCTAGAGTCAGAGTGTGTCTGGCAGTGGGTACGGGGGAGGGTGAGCGGGGGCACCTCTCCAAACATGCCGCCGAGAGTAGGATCTAAGAGAAAGTGGTCTGGGGCCGGATCAATTGGGCTCAAAGCCCGGGTCTGCCATTTACTAGCTATGCTTCCTTGGTCAAATCATTCACCCTTTCTGTACCTCAGCTTTCTCACCTCTGAAATGGGCCTAGTCATGCTGTGTGAAAGATTTAGTCTGTGCAAAGTGCTTAGGCGTCATACCCAACACACAGCAAACGCTGTAATCCAAGCGCAAGCTCACCAGCAGCAGGAACGCGAGTCCTGAACGGCTGACAAGCTGCAGCTTGGCTGGCAGCACCACTGTGAAGCCCGGGGGCCTCTTCACCCTCGAGTCCCCGGGTCCTCCCACCTGCCTGCAGTGGCCTCAGCAGGAGTTGGGGGTTGAGTGAGGACTGAGACAACAGAAAGTCTCCCAGCACAGGCAGGAGCCTATCTCTCCAACAGACACCGAACAACACATTCTTGTATTTTTCCGTGGTCAGGAGGAGGAAACTGAGGGACAGAGCGTCAGGCGTGACAAAGGGGCCCAAGCAGCTCCCGGGGGACTGCGGCCAGCTGCCTCTGGCTGGCAGCAGACTTCAGCTGTTCCAAGCCTCCTGCTCGAGGGACGCTCTGGGCCCGACCAATAAACAGAGATGAGAGGCAAGGGTAACGCTGCGCTCAGACCAGCATGCTGCCCAGCCCTCTGACCCTGGAGTCCTGGAGAGGCCCCTGGGCGAGAGCGCGCGAGAGCCGTGTGCTGCAGAAGTGTGGACTCTCGGGCCACTCTGGAGCCTTGCCTGGCTGTGGACGGGCTGCCATCTACCTTCTAAACAAGCAGTCTGGAATTCAGGAAAGCAAGCAGGCACCCCTACCATTTCCATCTCCTAAATACTGCATGCATACTCCAACAAGTCCTGGAACTGCCTGAGTTCTTAACATTCCAGACATCAGTTTCAACTGCAAAGCCGAGAAATGAGAGGCAGAGAGTTTTCATGGTCACATGTTCGTTTTCATCACTTTACATACAACACATAGAGGATATTTTCATTTTCTTCTTTCTAAGCACAGTGAGTTTGCATATCATCTCTGCTGAGGACTCTATCTTGATCCCACAATTCAAGCAATTGTACATCAATAATATATCATTATCATCATTTGGTAGAATTTTTGGCAACCTCTCTCTCTTATCTCCTTGCAGGATGGCCAGCTTTTGCCACTCTGCGGTAAGCAAGGCCAAAGAGCGTGGCTAACTGAAATCTACAGATAATCTCAGAAATCCCTTTTAGCCAATAATGTCAACTTCTTTTTTTTTTTTTCTAACCTACAGCTTGTACTTCTGATTCAACTCTGAAGAAATGTATTTCATTTTATTTGCTGACCTTTCAGTATTTGGTGAAGATGCTTGGAAGCACTGAGATGGTCAAATGCAGACAGATGATAAAGCAAAGGGCCGGGATGGTATCTTAAAATGCTTGCAGGAAAATGAAAACACTGAAATAGAAACATCTAAATTCTTTCCAATAAAGGTAAGCACAAAATATGTTCCATAAAATCCTACTAAATAAAGGGTATTGGTAAAGAAATACTAAAAACAGACAAAAAAACAAAAGCAGTATCAGAAGGACTCTTAACTGCTTGGAAACTATTTTTCAAATCTCTAACAAGTTTGGCACTCCAACGGCTCTAAATCAGAATGGTGGTCAAGGCAGTCTGTAGACTCTCAATGCCCGGTAAGGGCAACACTGTTGGGATTCAGTGCACCGCTGTCCTCTCAACATTTAAGAAGCATCTCCATTCTCTGTAAATCACTTTCAGCCAGCCAGAAAGTTATCTGGAGAAAACTATGGTTAAAGAGCACATTCAGGGGTGAAGGGGAAGTTCTTCCTTACCAAAAAGTCCCTATAAATACACATAGAAGGAAATAGAAACTCACCATTAGAACATCATAGTAGTAAGTGTTGCAGGTAAGCGCCACCAAGGGATGCCAACATTAGCAAGTGAAGAGAAAGAGGACATCTGCATAGGTTCCGAGTTATCATCCTTCCACCCCCAAGATGTTAAATTACAAAGGGGAAACTCCGCAGTGGAGAAACCGGCCCTTAACCACGTGATCAGAGTTACATCACGTGCAGTAAACACACCGGCATCACCCTGACATGACACGCTGAGAGGAAGCTCCCGCCTGTGGTCCTCCTCCCCCATATACAGAAACTGAGTCTAACTATGAGAAGACATCAGACAGGCACAAGTGGAGGAGTGTGCTCTAAAAGAAATGATCAATAACCTCCCAAAGGACCAAGGTAAAAAGCAAGGAAAGACAGAGGAACTGTCACAACGGGAGGGGACCACACAGAGCAAACAAATTCAATGGAGCCTGGAAAGAGGACATTCATGGAGAAACTGATGACATCCAAACAAAGTCTGCAGTTAACAGTATTATGCCAGTGTTCATTTCTTGGTTTTGGTAACTGGATTATGGTTATGTAAGATGTTAGCATTAGGGATAACTGGGTGACATTTTACGAACTCTCTGTGCATATTTTCAACTTTCGTATAAGTCTAAAATTATTTCAAAATACAAAGTTATTTTAAAAAGAAAGAAAAGAAAGAACTGTTCCGTTTCACCCTAGTGAGTGGGGTCATCCTCAGTACAAGCATGCTGGCTTTGGTTCCAGCACTCCAGACGTTCCTCCCTTAATGGATTTTAGAATCTTCAACACTGCTGATATTATAGACCGAAAATCAAATTCAAGAGACTGAAGGAAGAAGGTGAATAAAGAAGCCACACTGACACTGAGAAAAAAGGAATTAGTGAGAAAGTGTAAAATTCTGTATACTTAGCACAATCCTCACAGTTCCTTTACCCCACCCCCCGACCCCTTTCAGTAGGCATAGCTCCCTCAAAAATACGGCAGTAATTGGGCTAAACTGCAGAACACACACACTTTTTATCCAGAACTTGGCTTTGTGGAAAATAAAGTCCTGACAAGGTTTTAGTAAGTTACCTGGACCACGTGATGCAGCGACTTCCTCATGCAGGAGTCAGAGGCTCTAGGAACCGGTGGTCTGCCCAGACCACAGCTACACAGAGAGCTGCTGGAACAGCTCTGACATTCCACCCTCCCCAACACCCTTCCAGGCTGAGTCAACCTCATTTGTTTCTAGGATGGGTAACTCTCCACCTTTACCCTCCCCCTTGACCTGCTGTGCCTAAAATAACTAAAATTAACTGAAGAGGGTCACCGTGTTTGCCCATGCTAATCTGTGAGGGGAACACAAACCCTCTTAAACAACTTTGGGAGCCTCTCTCCTACTGAGAGGAGTCATCCTTCCAGGAGGAAATCTCCACTTTAAAGCCACATGAAAATTGCATTCCTCTTTTGCAACTTTCACTGAAAGGGCAAGATGAGTGCTTCCACTTTGCTGGTAAGAGCTGGTCAGAGTAATGGTAGGCAGGCCTACCTGTATCCTTTCTTAACAGGAACTTACACAAAAGAACAACAGCTGTATTAATTGTATCCTCTCCACAGAGCCCTCAGATTCTGTGTGTTGTGTTTTCTCTTGCCCGGCCCCCGAAAAAGCCTGAGTTACTTTTGACAAAGGTCTCACTGCTCACAATGCAGCCTATGAGGGAGCTCAGTACTTCCCCACTTACAAATACAGGCAGGCACTCAGGTGTATCCGACTGGACTCCCCCACGCCCCAAAACACCAACAACAACGGCTGCAACAGTGACAGCAGCCTGAGTACAAGCAATGGTGTGTGCCCAGCATGCTGGGTTTATGTCTGCGAGGTTATGAGGACAGCCCAGACGCCCACAGTTCATACCCTTTCCAGTCCAAGGGCAAAGCGCCCCCTTGGCCCCCAGTGCCCAAGCCAACTGAACCACCCAGGACTGCTAAGCCTGGCCCACCAAGCAAGGCTGTCTTTCAGAGCTGTTACCAGGATTTGCAAAATTAGGAATGCTCCAAGATCCCCACCTAACAGAAACTGCTCTGATTTCCGGTATTTCTGGTAACCCCCAGAGTTCAGTGTCTTTTCCTGCTCTTTTGTGCCAATAGGGCTGGACAGCCTTATTGCCCCATGCATCAGTTCTGGTGGCTAAATGGTGAGTGAGGCAGAACAAAGCAGAAACCAGCATGAAGCCAAGGGTTTTCACCAGAACCTGGTCCTTTAGTGAAATAATTCATACAGTAAAAGCACACAGATTATACTGTTGAAGCTGGATGGTTTTAATGGCCTCCATTTTCTTAAGAGTATTTCCCACTTTGAACAGATGACAACTACCACGGCCAGAGGGAGCGACTCCTCCTGATATTTCTCTCATGAACATTTAGTGTTTCTAAGCGTAAATCCTACTATGCGTCAGGTATATGGTGATGCTGGGGGTACAAAGGTAAGTCAGAATTAGCTCTAAAGTCTTAAAAACCCTTTAAAAAGCCACAGTCTAGCCAAAGATCAAGCTGTAAACATATAACAACACAAACTCTTACATGCTATGAAGACAGAATGGATTCGTTGCCTGGGGGTAGGGGTGAAGACTGGTAGGGGGTTTTAATTAGGAGACGGCATTTAGCAAGTCCTATAAGCCCAGCAGAATAGACATCTGGCCATAATAAAATCAAACCATGTATTCAGGGTCCATACTATTACTCAACAAGGATAATTCAAGCAATTACTAGAGCTATCATGATCCAACACATAAGTTCACTTGAGGACCCCAACTATGTAAGCATGAATATTTTTTTGGCTGCCTCGAGCTAGCACGTTTATGAAAAACAGGTTAAGTTACTGGCTCCAAATTACTTTTTAATAAAAAAAAAAAAAGCAAACAAAAAACACTTCAGCTTTTAAGATTTCTTAAAAAAAAGAAAAAAAAAGAAAAAAGAAAAACACTGGAAAATAATCTCCCTGTCAAGAGCATGCATGATTTATGATTTGTGTGATATAAACTTGCATATCTGTGTTGCTATAACATGCTCTTCCTAACAGCATAAAATTGTCCTAAAGATTCTTGTGGAACTGATACATGCCCTCCCCCTTCCCCCGCCACTATACCTATTCCCACCATATTTTAAAAATTCTTTGTGTAATTTCTGGAAAATTTTAGACTTCAACTATCAATGGGCCGTTCAATAACAGGAACTACGGTCAAGTCATTCATCTGGAATTGTAAAGGTATTAGCCATCACAAATCACTCACTTTCCACAAAACAGCTGATGCAAATACTGTGCTCCAGTGGCTTCACTGCAGCAAATATTAGGAAGCTCTCTACTTGTAAACCCATTCTGAGGTTGAACTAAATCAGACCGACCAGGTCAGCAACTAAGGCCGAATCAATCGGCCAAGTCAGTGTGGCACTGAGAGCTGCCACTTGTATCACTCTACAGGGCTCTTCCCGGGTGGCTCAGACAGTAAAGAGAGCCTGTCTGCAATGCAGGAAACCAGGGTTCAGTCGCTGGGTCAGGAAGAGCCCCTGGAGAAGGGCATGACTGCCCACTCCAGTACTCTTGCCTAGAGAATCCCATGGACAGAGGAGCCTAGTGGGCTACAGTCCTTGGGGTCCCAAAGAGTCAGACATGACTAAGCAACACACATTTTCATTTTCAGAGGACTCTAAGCGATACTACAGGCAAAGGTCTAGAACAGAGAATATCCTACAACGGTGACTCCGTAAATGGTAGCTCTTCAAATTTGCACGTGGGGAGCACTGAGGTTAAAACTGTTCAAAACTCTTTGTTTGACAGATGAGGAAAGTGATGTTAATGGTGATCAAATGAGTTAGTACAAGAACCTGTTTGTTTGCTTTTCTAATATAGTCCATCCCATCATATCACTGTACTGAGCTTCAGCAAAGGGTAACACTTCAACCCAAACTGACTTATCTTTGACAGTTCTGAATTGGAGGAAGGGTCCATAATGTAGCCCCCACCATCTCCTCCTAGTAATGGCTAGCATCATTCAGCCAATCCAAGCCCACTACACTAAGTGAAACTAGACCCCAATAAGTGGCCCAATGAAGGCCACTGATGAATATAATCACTATCACAGATACAGACTGTTTAGATCTGAAGCAATTACATCGGTAACAGTACTATCTGCAATAACAAATTGGTTTTACAAATCTGTGAGGAATAGGGACCCAATGAATGTGCCAGAAATTCTGTAAGCCCTTGCTTACATTACATCAATTTTTTTTTTTTTTGTAGACACAGCAAGTAAACAGAATTTAGGAAGCCAATTTACATTTAGCATAAGGTAATTCACTGTGTCCTAAAAGAGAGAAAAGAAAGCTGCCTAAAGCTTCATGAAGCATCCCACCTAAGTTTGCTTTTCTAGAGAAAACTGCACCCACGAAAGGCTTTCAAGATTTACATAGTTAATTCATATTCACAGAGACATGTCAACATATATCTGTAAAAGGATTACCCTTAATCTTTCAGCTGCTTGAGTAGGAATAAAATGCCTAGATTGTAACTCTAAACATCTAATTTGTGAGGAGGTTAAACATCTCAGTGATAATCTAATAACGTAAAATATAAACTATTTCCTCCCTGGCCTCTCTCCTTCATTCAGTCATTCACGTAAGTATGTAATGAGCTCCCTGGGTCTGTGCCAGGGGCCAGGGACCCATTACGGCATAAGACACATATGACTCCTCCACCTCTGAGTCCAGCAGAGGCTGTAAGAGTATATTAAAACATTTGTCTGCCCTCCAGTCCTGTAAGACCTAATCCCTGCCCTCCATGAGTTTGTAATCTCCTTGGGTACACAGCTTATGCACTGAGGCCCCTGGTGGCTCAGATGGTAAAGAATCTGCCTGTAATGCAGGAGACCTGGGTTTGAGCCCTGGGTGGGGAAGATCTCCTGGAGAAGGGAATGGCAACCCACTCTAGTATTCCTGCCAGGGAAATCCCATGGACAGAGGGGCCTAGCGGGCTACAATCCGTGGGACTGCAGAGTCAGAGAGGACTTGGTGACTAACACTTTCACTTTCTGGGGTACACAGAAGCTGCACACAGCGACAAAATTAAACAGAAGTAGAGCACCAGAAAGAAGAAAAAGAGCTTCACGACCCAGATAACCACAGTGGTGTGATCACTCACCTAGAGCCAGACATCCTGGAATGGGAAGTCAAGTGGGCCTTAGGAAGCATCACTACAAACAAAGCTAGTGGAGGTGATGGATTTCCAGCTGAGCTGTTTCAAATCCTGAAAGATGATGCTGTGAAAGTGCTGCACTCAATATGCCAGCAAATTTGGAAAATGCAGCAGTGGCCACAGGACTGGAAAAGGTCAGGTTTCATTCCAATCCCAAAGAAAGGCAATGCCAAAAAATGCTCACACTACTGCACAATTGCACTCATCTCACACGTTAGCAAAATAATGCTCGAAATCCTCCAAGACAGGCTTCAACAGTACATGAACCATGAACTTCCAAATGTTCAAGCTGGATTTAGAAAAGGCAGAGGAACCAGAGATCAAATTGCCAACATCCACTGGATTATCAAAAAACCAAGAGAGTTCCAGAAAAACATCTATTTCTGCTTTATTGACTGTGCCAAAGCCTTTGACTGTGTAGATCACCATAAACTGTGGAAAATTCTTCATGAGATGGGAATACCAGACCACCTGACCTGCCTCCTGAGAAATCTGTATGCAGGTCAGGAAGCAACAGTTAGAACTGGACATGGAACAACAGACTGGTCGCAAATAGAAAAAGGAGTATGTCAAGGCTGTATATTGTCTCCCTGCTTATTTAACTTATATGCAGAGTACATCATGAGAAACACTGGGCTGGAGGAAGCACAAGCTGGAATCAAGATTGCCGGGAGAAATATCAATAACCTCAGATATGCAGATGACACCACCCTTATGGCAGAAAGTGAAGAGGAGCTAAAAAGCCTCTTGATGAAAGTGAAAGGGAGAGTGAAAAAGCTGGTTTAAAACTTAACGTTCAGAAAAATAAGATCATGGCATCTGGTCTCGTCACCTCATGGCAATTAGATGGGGAAACAGTGGAAACAGTGAGAGACTTTATTTTGAGGGGCTCCAAAATCACTGCAGATGGTGACTGCAGCCATGAAATTAAAAGATGCTTGCTCCTTGGAAGAAAAGCTATTGCAAACCTAGACAGCATATTAAAAAGCAGAGACATTACTTGGCCAACAAAGGTCCTTCCTAGTTTAATGAGGATGACTTGATGGTCTAAAAGCAAAAAGAACAAAACTGAATGGCCGTGTGTGAGCTTTCCTATGTCTTGTTTAGCTTTAGAATTTAAATTTTGCAAAACAACTTTTTTAAAGCCCATTTTCTTATGGGCCTTCCCAGTAGTACTACCTCATCTGAAGTCTTCGAGAGCTCATGGGGGTTGTTTCTCATGTCTTATTTGTTCCCACACATGGACTCACTCATTCAATCCACAAACGTTTGTTCTCTGACCCACGTGTGCCTGGCAGCAGGAAATGAGGCGTGGGCCGTCAGTAAATATTTCTCACTGTTAGTAACCTAAGCTCAACTTAAATTATCTTCAGCAAAGAATTTATTGGCTTCTCTAAGTTTCAATGCAAATCAGCTTCAGGCATGGTTGGTTCCAGGGGCACAAGCAATGACATCAATATTTAATCTTCATCTCTCAACTATGCTTTCTTCTGTGAAGGCTGCACCCCCTTCAAGCAGCTTCTTCCCAGAGGTGGTAACAGTGATGGCTTCCAACAACTCCAGAATTACCAGCTTAGCCACCACAAAGAGTCTTTTCCCCAAAAACTCCAGTGAAAGTGCTAAATTAGCTCTAACTTGGCCCATCTTGAGACTCCTACTTTCATTCGACTGAGAGATGCAATATGCTGACAGGCCAGTGCAGTCACATGGTCAAACCAGGAAAGGAGAGAACAAGGTCAGTCCCAGTGAATCACAGGGATGAAGATGAGAGGGGGTTTGGGACTTCCCTGGAGGTCCGTCTAGTCAAAGCTATGGCTTTTCCAGTGGTCATGTATGGATGTGAGAGCTGGACTGTAAAGAAAGCTGAGCACCAAAGAACTGATGCTTTTGAACTGTGGTGTTGGAGAAGACTGTGGTGTTGAGAGTCCCTTGGCCTGCAAGGAGATCAAACCAGTCCATCCTAAAGGAAATCAGTCCTGAATATTCATTGGAAGGACTGATGCTGAAGCTGAAACTCCAATACTTTGGCCACCTGATGCGAAGAACTGATTCACTGGAAAAGACCCTGATGCTGGGAAAGACTGAAGGCAGGAGAAGAAGGGGACAATAGAGGATGGGATGGTTGGATGCTGTGAAGATGCGGTAGGGGCAGCACACCCCAGTAAGTAGGGGAGGAGGTCACATGAGAAAGTCGGGGGCTGGATTCTCAAACTGGTAACAATGAGCAACCTTCCTGACTGAGCAGGGTCTATGCAAAGGAGTGTTAAGCTGGCAGGTGGGAATGCAAGACGGATTCAGATCTGGAGAGAGTGGGTGTAGAAAACCCACTCGGGATGCCAGAAATCCTGGGATCAGATGAGGGTGGAACAAATGGAAAGGTGAGCCTCGCAGTAGAAAGGAAGTGGCAGGATTTGGTGCCTGATGACAGATTTCAAAGACTCTGAGCTGAGGCCAGTTCATCACTGGTACATTCCAGAAGGCATGCTGGCTTTGAAGAAGCAAGGCACGCAGCGTGTCACCAGCTGAGCATGAGGTGACGGGAGCCTTTCCCATGTGAGCCTGGTGGACATAGGTAACATGGGGCAAAAGCAAAGAAAAAAAACACTCAGGGGAAAGACAGGTCCAGGCAGGACACACCTCGCAGCCGTATCAGATAAAGCAACGAAGGTGGCTCCCACTCAGAAAGGTGGAAGACAGGACGACTGCAACAGAAGCTTGGAGGCGGGGCCGAGAGTCAGGAGTGCAGAAACACTGCAGTCCAGAGAGGCTGGAGCTGAGCCCAGAGGGTGGGTCAGCTTTGCTAAGTGGAGGGGAAAGGGCATTCCAGGCCAGGATACAGTGGGGACAAGCGAACAAACAAGACTTCAGTGACAAGCTACTTGCCCCTGTTGTCTCAGCATTGAAAAATCACCTTTAACACATGTATGATAGACATCTCATTAGTCAATTCACTACAACTCTATGGAACTGCCCCTTAACTTCAATTATACTTTGTTTTCCCCACTCAGTTCTTTTCATAAATAAATAATTTCCCAATAAAATACAAGGTACATGGAGAAAAGCGAGGGTTTCAGATTTCACCAAAACACTGTGCTCCAAACACAGCAGCGGTCAATTCTGGTCCATGGAGATGATCTGGTCTTTGGCACTGGCACATTAAAAATTTTTCAATTTGACGAATGCCGCTATTAGAGTCAACCATTTTCAAGGTCATAATTGCTGCACATAAAAAGAACAGGATCACAGACTGTCCCCAAACAGCAGGAGCTCCCGTGGCCTGCCTCTCCCAGGATCCAAGAGCTACACTGTTCTCCTGCTTCTATTTAGAGCATCATGAATGCTAAACAGAAATGTGAAAAATTATTCCACAAAACGTAAAAAGCAGAGACATTACTTGGCCAACAAAGGTCCTTCCTAGTTTAATGAGGATGACTTGATGGTCTAAAAGCAAAAAGAACAAAACTGAATGGCCGTGTGTGAGCTTTCCTATGTCTTGTTTAGCTTTAGAATTTAAATTTTGCAAAACAACTTTTTTAAAGCCCATTTTCTTATGGGCCTTCCCAGTAGTACTACCTCATCTGAAGTCTTCGAGAGCTCATGGGGGTTGTTTCTCATGTCTTATTTGTTCCCACACATGGACTCACTCATTCAATCCACAAACGTTTGTTCTCTGACCCACGTGTGCCTGGCAGCAGGAAATGAGGCGTGGGCCGTCAGTAAATATTTCTCACTGTTAGTAACCTAAGCTCAACTTAAATTATCTTCAGCAAAGAATTTATTGGCTTCTCTAAGTTTCAATGCAAATCAGCTTCAGGCATGGTTGGTTCCAGGGGCACAAGCAATGACATCAATATTTAATCTTCATCTCTCAACTATGCTTTCTTCTGTGAAGGCTGCACCCCCTTCAAGCAGCTTCTTCCCAGAGGTGGTAACAGTGATGGCTTCCAACAACTCCAGAATTACCAGCTTAGCCACCACAAAGAGTCTTTTCCCCAAAAACTCCAGTGAAAGTGCTAAATTAGCTCTAACTTGGCCCATCTTGAGACTCCTACTTTCATTCGACTGAGAGATGCAATATGCTGACAGGCCAGTGCAGTCACATGGTCAAACCAGGAAAGGAGAGAACAAGGTCAGTCCCAGTGAATCACAGGGATGAAGATGAGAGGGGGTTTGGGACTTCCCTGGAGGTCCGTCTAGTCAAAGCTATGGCTTTTCCAGTGGTCATGTATGGATGTGAGAGCTGGACTGTAAAGAAAGCTGAGCACCAAAGAACTGATGCTTTTGAACTGTGGTGTTGGAGAAGACTGTGGTGTTGAGAGTCCCTTGGCCTGCAAGGAGATCAAACCAGTCCATCCTAAAGGAAATCAGTCCTGAATATTCATTGGAAGGACTGATGCTGAAGCTGAAACTCCAATACTTTGGCCACCTGATGCGAAGAACTGATTCACTGGAAAAGACCCTGATGCTGGGAAAGACTGAAGGCAGGAGAAGAAGGGGACAATAGAGGATGGGATGGTTGGATGCTGTGAAGATGCGGTAGGGGCAGCACACCCCAGTAAGTAGGGGAGGAGGTCACATGAGAAAGTCGGGGGCTGGATTCTCAAACTGGTAACAATGAGCAACCTTCCTGACTGAGCAGGGTCTATGCAAAGGAGTGTTAAGCTGGCAGGTGGGAATGCAAGACGGATTCAGATCTGGAGAGAGTGGGTGTAGAAAACCCACTCGGGATGCCAGAAATCCTGGGATCAGATGAGGGTGGAACAAATGGAAAGGTGAGCCTCGCAGTAGAAAGGAAGTGGCAGGATTTGGTGCCTGATGACAGATTTCAAAGACTCTGAGCTGAGGCCAGTTCATCACTGGTACATTCCAGAAGGCATGCTGGCTTTGAAGAAGCAAGGCACGCAGCGTGTCACCAGCTGAGCATGAGGTGACGGGAGCCTTTCCCATGTGAGCCTGGTGGACATAGGTAACATGGGGCAAAAGCAAAGAAAAAAAACACTCAGGGGAAAGACAGGTCCAGGCAGGACACACCTCGCAGCCGTATCAGATAAAGCAACGAAGGTGGCTCCCACTCAGAAAGGTGGAAGACAGGACGACTGCAACAGAAGCTTGGAGGCGGGGCCGAGAGTCAGGAGTGCAGAAACACTGCAGTCCAGAGAGGCTGGAGCTGAGCCCAGAGGGTGGGTCAGCTTTGCTAAGTGGAGGGGAAAGGGCATTCCAGGCCAGGATACAGTGGGGACAAGCGAACAAACAAGACTTCAGTGACAAGCTACTTGCCCCTGTTGTCTCAGCATTGAAAAATCACCTTTAACACATGTATGATAGACATCTCATTAGTCAATTCACTACAACTCTATGGAACTGCCCCTTAACTTCAATTATACTTTGTTTTCCCCACTCAGTTCTTTTCATAAATAAATAATTTCCCAATAAAATACAAGGTACATGGAGAAAAGCGAGGGTTTCAGATTTCACCAAAACACTGTGCTCCAAACACAGCAGCGGTCAATTCTGGTCCATGGAGATGATCTGGTCTTTGGCACTGGCACATTAAAAATTTTTCAATTTGACGAATGCCGCTATTAGAGTCAACCATTTTCAAGGTCATAATTGCTGCACATAAAAAGAACAGGATCACAGACTGTCCCCAAACAGCAGGAGCTCCCGTGGCCTGCCTCTCCCAGGATCCAAGAGCTACACTGTTCTCCTGCTTCTATTTAGAGCATCATGAATGCTAAACAGAAATGTGAAAAATTATTCCACAAAACGAAGCAAAACAGACATCACCCCCCGCCCCCCACCGCCTCAGACCCACACTCTGGAGTGGCTCACCACTCAATTTTGGCTTGCAAATGCATTCTTAAATGGGGATTTGTTGTTTGCCATCTGCAACCCGCAAACAGCCTAAATATATACTTGTGTAACACCTTGACACAGGAGGGGGAAGAACTCCAGTTAGTGTTTAAGGTAACAGCAGCTACCACAGTAGAGAAGTCATTCGGCCACTCCGTCAACTCAGCGCTACGACCACTCAGCATCATGTCGTCTCAGGCATGGCTCATGCCAGCGGCGTGACGGGAGCTGACCACCAGAACAACAGGGAATCGAGCAAAAATAATCTCCTGTGACTAAACACATCAAAAGTGTTTTTAAAAAAAAATCTCTTTGAGCTGGACTTGCTGGTAAAATGATTTGTTTGAATACAAGTCTGAATTGGAGATTATTTTCAAATTAATGAAGTTTTTCAGCTGGTAAGGACTTACAACTAGAAGGACTTCTAATAACAAGGCGCAATATCCCAAGAAGCCCTTGGGGACTTGTTTCACTGAATAAGAATAATGTGCAATTAAGCCAACAATTGTAACTAAGTGTTTCTGAGGGCTTGAAAGTAGATGTTCTCTAGTAGTTCAAATATCATCAAGTTCATCTAAAGGACTGTATGGCATTTAACTGAATTGGTCCATTCAGTCATGCACTGTGATGTTAAGGTGAGCAAATGTACTAAATAGCACATAGTAGGCCTTCCCTAGGATTTAAATTAAAAGAAAAAGCTTCAAAATAGAAGAAAAAAAAAACATGCTCAGTAAATACAAAAATAAATAATCAGGACAAATATGAATTAGGAAACTATTCACTTTAGGATTCCTTTGAATAACAGGTCCCACTCATACCTGTTAGTGTTTCTTTGCAAATCATTAATTACTTGGCAAGGGAGGTTGTGCCCAGAGACCCCGCAGCCGGCAGAGGCACAGCAGCTAAAGATCAGTGTGCTTCCCCAAAATGGACCAACCACCCCTGTCCTCCCCAACGTTTCCAGAGGGCATTGTGTTTCTCTGTTAGAATCCAACAAGCCAGGAGCACAAGATGACAGGTTCGGGGGAGTCATTTCATGCCATCCCGCCTCCCTGTACAGCCAGGACCCAGCCCATCTGGTGGCAGGGGCCCAACCAAGGTGCTGTGTCTTGTATGACTGGGTGAGAGGGCTCCTTTTAGGATCCTGCCTGGAGCCTGACTCCCTGGGACTAAAGGAAAAGCCTCTCCGGAGGCTGAAGGAAGAACTGTGAAAAATTTAGGCAAAATATCTACCGCAACGGGAGGAACAAGAGAACTCCTTTCCAAGCCAACAGAGAGGCACACTGGGCAGTCCTGTTCCTGCGAGAGGGACCACTCTACAGGGCAGCATGGGATGTTCTGGTGAGGTCTCCTGACCTTTCTTTCTTAGATCATCCCCCCCACACACACTCCTACCGCCAACTTTTGGAGGCCAGTTAGGAAACTGTTAGTGACTGTCAGTCAGTACTGCTAATGTGCTCAGTCGCTCCGTCGTGTCCGACTCTTTGCAACCCCGTGGACTGTAGCCCCCAGGCTCCTCTGTCCATGGGGATTCTCCAGCAAGAATCCTGGAGTGGCTTGCCTCTACTCCAAGATTCCACTCCAGGGGATCTTCCCAACCCAGGGATCGAACCCAGGTCTCCCGCACTGCAGGCAGATTCTCCACCTTCACTGTCTGAGCCACCAGGGAAGCTCACCAACAGGGAGAACTAGATGTGCGGCTGATGCATCAGTTTTCAGCAGCGGAGAAGGGGACGGGAGGAAAACTGTCTTTTCAAGTCTCCCTCCCCACTGCGGAATACCACAAGGAAGTCTTTTGCTTTCTGATTGTTGCTAGCAGTTGAAACGATCATATTTAATCAGCTGAGCAAGAGATGGTTTAAAAGGCCATTTACTCCTCCTTTTGTAAATGGCCTTTAAACCAGTTCAGACCACTTCCAAGGGCCCAGTTCACCAAGTCAGAGGGTTTCCTTCAACCCTCCTCCTAAGAATTAGAATGACACCGAGTCCAGGCTCTTTGGTTCATTAAGGATGTTAACATCACTTAAACTCAACAAAGCGATCTGGACTAGGGTCTGAATGGAACCGTGTCCTGAGGCGTATATTCAGACCCCCACTGCCATGTATTCTGCACGGAATGTATTCCATGTATTCTCTTTCCAAGAGCTATGGGTCCTCAGACTCCTGAACACAGGTATGAAAATGCCGCATGAGATGCCATGTCATGTTCATTTGTTATTTCTTCTTTTCTCTTGGGCGGGGGATGGAGGTGCTGGAAGGCTGCCCAAAAGTTTTAGCTGATCAGCATCTGTAACAGATAATCATTTATTCTTGGTACTAAATTCAAATCTTAGTAACACAGCAAGTGCATGTCTTCCTGTTCTTCTAAGAGTGTTGAGTGTGATATGGGAGTGGCATCGTAGGCAGCTGCATGGTCAGAACCATTTTAAACCCTGTAGACACCTCCCAGAGAGCAAACTGCTCCGGGCGTGGCTCTCCGTTGTTTCACTGCCTATTCAGGCGCTCCAGCACTTCCAAGACATCCTTGTCAGCAGCGAAATACAGCGCTTCCTTCCATCTTTATCACATAGGCTGCCAGACTATGCTCAGAGCTAGAGTGGGGAATGTTACAGTAAATACTTCCCCCAAACCAGTTATGTGTGTCATTGATAAACAACAGAAAATTTAAAAGAGATATCAACGTACTCCTGGAACCTTAAATCTTCCTCCCAGTGAGGCCTAAGAACTTAAGATCTTCATACACCTGGCAGAGAAGAAGGGAAACAAATTTCCCCCAAAGTCTATAGATTTATAGTCTAAACATGTCTTCCCCTGGAATGTTTAACACACGTAAGCTTTAGTCCTCCCGTTTACTTTGAAAGTGCTCCTCAACGATAAATTACAGCAGTTGCATCTCTCACTGCAGCTCACATAAATATAATTTTGCTTTCGGGAAACCAATTATAGAAGAGTAAATCATTTTTACATTGCTTTGCAAAAATCTTTAAGTTGCAATATGGACAGTAAGTAGAATCACAAGAAAAACACAGCTTACTTATTCTATCATTTTCCTACATTTAGCAAGTTAAATCCCTGAAGGAAATGTACAGTTGGGCTAGTTTTAAAAAATACTCAGGTTATTTCAGCAGGCACAGTAGTGTACGCACACATGGACACATGCAACCAGTTGCTGCTTCAGTGTGTACGCATCTGGACTTGCGGGGAGGACGGAGGATCTCCGTGTCTCCAGGAGTCAGCACGGTCCCACAAGCTGGGCTTCATGGGCACTGAGGATGCACCAGACAGCGCCTGGAGCACTCGACACACACAGGCCGCACCACGCCATCCCCACAACGTCCCTGAGAGACAGAGATGATCATTCTACCCGAAAGACATGGCAAGTGATAGCAAGAGCCACAGAGGTCACCCAGCTCCCAAGTCCCGGGGGCTGAGCAACCCAGGGCACCAGTGTGACATCCTCTGGGTTATACTAAGCTTGTGAAGTCAAGAGGTAAAACCAGCCTGGTACATGAGCAAGTCTTAGGTGAGGAACTGAAAATTACAACTTAGGGAGAAAATAGAACTTAGTTAGGGAGTGATGGTCAAGGAAGAGCAGGAAGGAAGTCCAATCATGGAGGAGAAAGCCCGCATGGAGGCTGGACGGTGGGAGATACTGAAGCAGAAATTTCCAGAAAGCTGCAGAAAATAAACCCAGGCCTGGAGCAGGGACAGCTTGAGTCTCACAGTTAGGACTTCACATCAGAGACAACAGGGAGCCCGTATGAATTATTTCGAGTGGGCGAATGTCTTAACCGAAGCAGAGCTTCAGCTAAAACCATTTGGCTACTTTGCAGGATAGATTGGAGAGGAGGAAGGGCTTGATGTTGAAGACTCTAGGGTAACCCCGAATTAAGGAGACAGGTAAGGCGGGCTGAGAAAGGGAGGGAAAGGCTGGGCATCTACACAAAAGAAGGAAGGAGGGGGCAGAGAAGAAAAACTTCCAAGTACTCCTAATTATCACGAGCTGCTTGATACATGGGAAAGCAGGAAGAGACAGGCAGGGGTGCACACAGGTCTGGCACTTGCTCTCTGCTAGCTGG
The DNA here is from genome assembly GCA_006410655.1 of Kobus ellipsiprymnus. Lineage (NCBI taxonomy): Eukaryota > Metazoa > Chordata > Mammalia > Artiodactyla > Bovidae > Kobus > Kobus ellipsiprymnus. The sequence continues at coordinate 865,963 of SJYR01000274.1, read as the reverse complement.
GGAGTATTCTGGTCATCTGATGCGCACAGATGACTCACTAGAAGAGTCCCTGAGGCTGGGGAAGATCAAGGGCAGAAGGAGAAGAGGGTGTCAGAGGACAAGACGGCTGGACGGCATCACCGATGCATTGGACACAAACTTGGGCAAACTCCGGGAGATGGGGAGGGACAGGGAGGCCTGGCGTGCTGCAGTCCACAGGGTCGCAAAGGGTCGGGCACGACTGAGCGACTGGCGTCGGATCCACCGTCCTCTCCTGGGTGAGCTGCAGTCTGCCCAGCAGGCAGCCCAGGTCGCGACCACGCTCTCGTGTTACCTCCGCTCGTTACAACAAACATGTTTTGAGAAAGACTGTTCTCCTTTCAGTTTTGTTTGAACCACATCATTCACAAACAACTGAGTGATAAAAGATCAGTGCAGTTCCTCCTGCTTGGTTTTAAGGAGGTCCTGTCTTTTCTCTCTCTGAGAATATGCCTGAAAGTGGTAGTTTCACCAAGTCGTTTGTTTATTTTTGTTTTTGTGGTGGTTGTTATGTTTTCTTAAACCAGGGTGGTCCAAGTGAGAAGCATGTCCTGGGAGCATTTTAACTATTAGGTCACAAACAGAAAATTGTGGAGGCTGTGCAAAACCTCCCCATGCTAATGAAACCAACAGGTTATTGCTCTAAGCTCTGGAAAAGTAACATTAGCTTAAAACCCCACGGGTCTGTCACCCGGAAAGGCGCCACAAGGCTCACAGACCAGCCCTGCTCAGCTTCCCTAGGTCAGCTGGAATCAGGGCTGACCCTTTCCCAGTTCTCACTCAGTAAGAAATGGTTTGGCTGTATCGGTAGGGCAAAAACAGAAAACAAAGCTCTGAACGAGCCCTGATGCTTCGTGAGAATGCATGAGTTAAGTTAAGCTGGTTAAGATGAAGCTCCGTGAACTGCCAGGCCTGGCTCCGTAACTGCTCTGACTCTGTTCTCGAAAGATGCCGACTAGAAGGGCAGGAAGGGGGTCTGAAGCCCCCTTGTGTGATGGGCATTTCAAGTCACTGCCAGGCACGTGGTGCCAACTGTTCCAAGTGGCTCCCAGTGAAATCACTTTGTTAGTCAACTTTGTATTTCAGCTTCCCCTCGTCGGGGACTTCAGGACCTCACCAGGCCAAGTCATTTAAAAGAGAAAGAGAGAGGAAGAGGCATGTCCTGTGGAGTTATCAAGGGTCAAACAGCCTTTGCTGAAGTTACCCAGTTTATAACAGAACTGGTGAGATGCAGGTTTCAATCAACACCACCCCTGATAAAGACCTTTCTCCTGGTCTGAGGAGGGGGATGGGAAGAGGAGCAAAAGGTTGCTGCTGAGCCTTAAGTGAGTTAAATCGGATTGACTTAAATAAAAATTCTGACAGCTTGTTTTCAAGCAGGAAAACTGTAAAATGGAAACCACATGCAATCGTGCGCCAGAGCCGCATTTAAATCATTCACACGTCAAAAACTCAGCGAATGTTTCTAATTTAGTCAAACACTACCTCTCTTTCTCCACAATAAGTCATCTTAATTTATTTCACCTAACTCTACTGTTTTAGTGTTAACAATGTGACCACCAGAAGTCTGAACAACTCCTTTCTGATTTGGAAAATAAAGCAGTTTGTTCTGATTTTTTCCACCTTCCATAGAGCCAGTAACCACACAAGTCCCAAAACATTCAAGGCTCCCAGCGCGAATTAACTTTTCATGTTCAACTCAAAGCAAAACGCTTCCTTTTAGGATAGTGTGTTAAAAAAAAAAAGAGAGAGAGAAATTAATAGGCTTTAGGAACCCAAACCAATGAAGAAGCCCAGTGACTCACCAGCTTCCAATACCCATGGTTCCGAATGCACTTTAAATTCTATGTTAAGCTCAGTCAGTCTCACCGGGACCTTGTAAGACAGGAACTCCTATCACTCTAGAACTGGATCAGCGAGTAGGAAATGTAGCCACATTAACTTGCAAACATACAGAGGCCTCAAGGCTAGAACATGCCTGTGACCCCAATCTTGTACTTAACTTGCTCCCTGCAGAAATATCACCAAGAGATGAGTGAACACATGTGGGAACCCCCCCTGGCCTGCAGGCCAGGGGCAGGACCAAGCCCCACACTCCACTGCCACTCTGGGCACAAGCCTCAGGAAGGCAGGGCCTCGGGAAGGGCCGTAGTCCCCCTGTCTTCACTGGAGAACACTCGCTAGAGAACTGTTGGCAGGTGGCTCAACCACTTGAAAACAGTGCCTGCAGAGATGAAGGGAATTTCCCCCTTTTCCAAAGGCTGGACACCTCTTTCCTTGTGATTGTACAGATCTGCTCTGCCCAGACCTGCCTGACAATTCTTAGTTATCGCTTATAGAGTAGTTCATGTCTGCAATATACTCTGCAGATGTTTTTAGCACTTTATATCCCTTGTATGCTCACGACTACCTGTGGAGGAGAAGGAAGGCGAGTCAGCCTGGAGCTGGGGTTCAGAAGCCACCGTGAATGTAAACGTGTGTGTGTGAGAACACATCTCTCCATGTGCTGGGCCAGTAATTAATTCCCTTCTCCCCTGTGATATGTCAAATCTTGGCCTGTTGGCCCAGGCATCCTATTCTTGAAGCTCTTTGAAGATCTCAAAAGCAAATTTAGTGGTTTAGTGGTTTGAGGCTGAGTTTCACGAATAAACCTGCAGCACTGCTATCACGGACAAAGGTCACAGCACCACATCTCATCTCCCTGCCTTGGCTTCATCATCTGCGGAAAAGAAGTCATACCAGGAGTCAAAATATCTGAGGCATCTTGGAGTACAACCCACATCTCATACCTCCCTTACCGATAACGCGATTAGCTGGCCAGTCACCTCCCTTACAAACCCAAAACCTAGCAAAGAAGAGGCCGCGGCGACTGTGTATCCACAATTCTGTTTTACTTACCTGATTTCATGGTTACTGAACATTAACTTGCATGTACTTTTAGCACGATTAAATATTTAAGTTCCAAGCCCACAGTAGATCATAAGCAGCCAATCTTAGGGAGTAAGGCTGGAGACAATGGTAAAATCTGAACAAAAGTAACACGAAGAACGCACAGAAATGGCAGCTATACAAAAAAGCCTACCCGAGATCTCCAGCCCTGGCACTCACAGGCCATTCAGCCCAGGGCACTGTTTCACACATCAAAACTTGCCAAGCACACTCCTGTGGGCTTGGGAGCTCTCCTTTATCATTTTCATTTTGTCTGTTTCCATTCTGAATACGATCTGCCTCTCTAACTTCGAGCTCACCTATTTAACCCTCTTAGACTTTAATGCTGTTATTTTAGCATCAGCATTTACATCCAAAACACACCGGAAGCCAACTGTGTTATTCTGGCTGTTTCACACCAAGAGGAAGAGAAAAGGTGCATTTAATATACAAACACATCTTTATATACCCATCTGAAGACCACATTATGTCATGGTGTTCTGTGGGAACTGAGGCTCTTCGATACCTGAAGAAAATACCAAAGAGAAGCATTCCACAACTCAAAGGCACTCAACGCCTTTGACGTCAGTTGTTGATTCATGTTTGAATGCTAATTTAGTCTTAGCAAAGTATCAGCATGTCACTAAACTGACGTTTGGGTTTGCATTTTAGAGTCTCATCTGCGTTTAATGTGTACATTTAATTTATAGTTATAAAAAAGATCCAGAATCATAAGACATTTATCCCTAATGGTTGTAGTATTTAAGTATCTTTATAGCAGAGTAATTTATAATGACACTGAAGGGCAGTGAATATCTTTTATCTTTAAAGGGGTCTCAACTGCCACAGATGAAAACAACTGCTCTGCCCACATGGGAACATCACTTTATTATCTCATCAGAAAATGAAGCTACTTTCACAGTGATGACCTTGCGTACTGAGAAAAGTGAGATTATGTTCATTATATTCTCTTCAAGGCAAGCAATTGAAAATGTCCTTTAGAAATATTTCCTCTAAATATAATTATTTTAATTGCATTGCTTAAAAAAGATGACTCTTTCACTATCCAAGTTACTCAGTTATCATTTATATAATGAAAACTTTTCTTCATATCCTTGGAATGTGTTCTGCTGTTTAGGATATGAAGCTATTTCTGTGATATGAAGGCACCCACATGTATGTGTCTTTTGATGAGCAGAGAGTAAAGCTAAATTCATACATATTTGGAAACGTAGGTAGACAGGGCCTAGGTAGACAGGGCCCAACTGAAATGTCAGCTTGGGGTATAGGACTCACTATCTGTGGAGAAGAGTGATGAGGAGCCCTGGCCACACGCTAAACAGCATGAAAATCTCTGGATGGTGGTTCTCAAAGTGTGGTCGGTGGACCCCTGGGGGTTCCGAAGCCCTTGTGTCCAGGTCAGGGACGTGGAGGAGCAGGGGCTATGAGATCAACCAATTTTCAATGCTGCAAAGACATCACTTGCCTTTTTCACTCACACTGTCTCAGGAGTGCATGCATAGTGGACTTTTCCAGTGTGTGATACTGACAGCAGACTGAACGTGGGAACAGATGCTGGGACCCAGCTGAACTCCATTACGCCAGACATCAAAGAGATCTGGAAACACACTGCCTCCCTACTCACTGCCCTGACAGAGGGGGTGAAGGTTCCCCCCACCACAAAGACATGTTTACATGTGATGGGCTTATTATTTTTAGATGAATTAATCTTTTTTTTTTTTTTAACCTGTTCAATGCTTCTCTTCATCTCTGTGTGCTGAGCCCCAGACTCCAATATTTGGCTCCCTGTTAGCTCTTCTCTGGGATGTCTAAGAGACATTTCAGACTCTGCAAATCCATGACAGAGCTGCGGCTCCTTCTGCACGCGTCTCAGACCTGCTCCTCCCCACTGCCCATCCGGCTGAGGAACCAACACTTCCATCCCCTGTTCTGCCCAAGCCTCGAAGTCTCTCTTGGCTTTAACTCTTTTTCTCCCTCCATTCTTCATATTCTATACATGTTAAAAATCCCCAGATATTCCTGGATCAACCCACTATAAGATGTGATCACTCTGATCCCAAGGTGATCAGGGGACCATTTTGCCCCATCTCACCTGTTCCCATCCCCTTCGCAAACGCTCATAGGGAGGAGTGCTGTATCTAGTAAGCATAGACTGGGGGTGCTGCTGAACCCCCAACAACACACAGGACCACCCCCTGGCCAAGACTTACCCGAGCCCAGCTGTCACTCATCCCCAGGTTGACAGCCAGCTCTGGTCCACGCCCCAGGCCTGTCTTCACTGGGTTATCCCAGCAGCTTCCTCACCAGTGCCCCTGATCCCACTCCAACTGCCCTCCCCCTGGCTCTGGTCCCTTCTCCACACAACAGCTAGCACGCTGTTATACCCATCCGAGCGTGTCTGTTTCCAGCCCATCACTGGCTCCCCGCTGATGTCCCAGAAGCTGTCACTCCTCCGCAGCCTACTGGCCCCACCTGCTCTGGTCCAGCCCACCCCGGAACTCAGGGCCATGGCCTCGCTCACCCGTGCGTGTCCCGACCTGCCCTCCCACCACCAAACTGCTGTGGCGATGCCCTAACAGCCCTGTGTGACTGTACTGGACAGTCAGCCTTTAAGAAGGTAGTTAGGGTTAAACGAGGTCATCAGGGTAGAGGTCTGATACAACAGGACTAGCGTCCTCCTGGGAGACAGCTGCTCTCCCCGACCATGTGCGAACGCAGCAGAGGCAGCCATCTACACGCCAGAAGAGACGCCCCCAGGACCCCACCGTGCTCTGGCACCCCGATCTCAGTCTTCCAGCTTCCCAAGTGTGAGAAGCAAATGTCTCCAGCAGAAGCCACCTCGGCTCTGGTACCCTGGCGTCACAGCCCGAGCTAATTCACACACCATTTCCCCCCTCTGCCAAGGTCCAGCCTGGTTGTCGGTCCGTATCTGCTTCACAGCCTTTTGTTCTTGTTTTGCCCCCTTAATTTCTCATGGCCGATCCCTGGCAACCCTTCTCAGTGAGGTTTCCCTGACTCCCCAGCCTAAGAGCACCACCGCCCTCCCAGCCACACACCTACCCACCCCAGCACGCCTGCCCTTCAACCACAGCATCCTGTTTCTTACGTTTTTCCTGGGGAGTCATCTCTACTTATTATTCTGTTTATCGTCTGTTGCCTCACCCCATCCCAGGAGAAACCTATTCCGTCTCCTTCACTGCTACCCAGGGACCGGACACAGCGTAGGTGCTAAGTATCAGTTTAATAAGCACATGGGTGAATCTGCCTTTGCAGGTTTCAAATTGGAACAGCTGAGCATCTCCAGCCATTTTCTGAGCTCGGCCCACTCCCACCTCCCAAGAAGGTCATCGTGTTTGTGCCGATCTCGGGGTCCTCTGGGGATGGAGGGAGACAGGAGAGAATAATTAACAGCAGTATCTGCAGTGAGTAGCTACCCATGTCAGTTCACTCTGGGGAGCATCAGATCTCAATGTCATGTTGGAGCACAGGCCTGGGGAAAAAAAGGCCCAAAGAGGCACAGAGTGAGTCCCCAGTGTCCGCTCTCCCCACCCACGAACCGAGGAAGGGTCCATGTGTCACATGAGTAAGGCTCACAGGACCCAGTCTTCAGCTGCCCCAGAAACCCAAGGCAAGTCGTGGAGGCTGGGCGGCCGGGAGAGGCCCGCAGGCTGGGATAGCTGTCCATTCTTTCTACCACACTCCATAGGCCCAGGTGCTTCCAAACCACTGGGTCTTTGAAAAGGGAGTCGTAGTAGCAGCGTCAGTTGCTCAGTCCTGTCCGATGCTCTGCGACCCCACGGGCTGCAGCGCACCAGGCTCCTCTGCCCATGGGATTCTCCAGGCAAGAATGGTGGGTTGCCATGCCCTCCTCCAGGGGCGGTTCCTGACCCAGGGAGTGAACCTGGGTCTCCCCCACTGCAGGCATTCTTTACCATCTGAGCCACCAGGGAAGCCCTTGACAAGGGAGCCTGCACACACATGCAGAGTGAGGGGTGGGGATTTTGTAATGGAAAATGTACAGTGAGACAGCCACAGACAGTCCCGATGGCCTGCTGTGGGCAAGGCACCCGTCAGCTTGGGAATTTCAGGGAGAGTCCCGAGGAGGGCGAGGTGCTCGCATCACAGAGGGTCAGGGAAATCGGATGACAGACCCTGACGAGGGCCACCCAGGAAGCCTCAGGGGGAGACAGGCCTGATGAGGGAGAGAAGGGAGAGGTGAATGTTTCAGCAGAGATGAAGTACGCTCGGGCACGAGGGCTGTACCTGTCTGGGCACGAAGTCCAGTCAGAGAGGACTGGAAATGTGGGCTAGGGGCTCAGACAGCACTTCACGCGACGCCCCCACTCACGGGCAGGGGGCGGCTGGCCACAGGGGCCACGCCGAGGGCGAGGGGACGCGGCAGACACGTGCTTACTCCCACTGATGCTGAGTGAGGACCTCAGCCAGGGCGGGGCAGCGTGGGCAGCGGCTCAGGAAAGCACTGAAAGGTCAGAGGGACTGGCGGCCCCGGGGACACAGCTGCCTCCCAGCAGCCTTGCCTGGGGAAGACGAAGTTCCCTCCCAACCCTGGGATCAAAGCCGGGAATGCTGTGACCGTCACTGCCCCCAAACACACCCCAACACCAGGGCCACCGACCATTCTCTCCACCCATTGAGACAGCGGGAGTAGACAGCCCAAGAGGTGAGCCTCCCTCCCCCCACACCCCACACCCAGCCCCTTCCAAAAACATCACATCTTTTCTTCCATAAATAATTGCAATAGGATGCCGTAGCTTCCCCCAAACAAACAATAGCCGGATTGTGCCCTGTTTGCAGGGGCCCAGCCCAGTGCATACAAAAGCCTGCTTTCACAGGCCGGCCTCTCTCCGCTACAGAAGGGTGGCTACGATGCCCCTTCCTCATTTATTCAGCAACTCCACCGCAGCGATTCCTTCAGGAAAGGAAGAGGCTGGGCTGTGAGCACAGGGAAAGGGGCAGCGGCCATTCAGGACAATGCCCACTGTTCCCCAGGCTTTCCTCTGCCTTTGACCTCACCCAGGAAGCTCTTCTTTCACCATCTGCTCTAAAATGCCAAACACGTAATTTTATGCAGGGGATTACTTGTAAGCTTTCTATGAAATATCACCCATGATTTTAAATTATAATAAGTTGAAAGTTTCAAAATAGTCCTGTTTTTATGTCTCAAAACTTCATACTCCTTCAGAATTAAACAGAGTTTAAGTGAGCACCTATATTTTTCTGCTAATTATTAATACTCTTCCTGGTTAGGATAAGGTGAACTAAAGAACCAAACTCATTACTTTATAAGTGCTGCTTGACTTGTGTTTAGAAACATAGAACATTATGATTCCCTTTCAGAATTTAAGTTTGATTTTCCCCAGGGGTACAAGGAAGCCCTTCAGCCAGAATGCCTTATTTACCAGCTAGAGTATGTCCACTGTGGCGGGGGTGGTTCAGTCGCTAAGTTGAGTCCTGAGACCCCATGGACTGGAACCCCCCAGGCTCCTCTGTCCACAGGATTCTCCAGGCAAGAATACTGGAAAGGGTTGCCATTTCCTTCTCCAAAGAAGCTTCCCGACCCAGGGGTCAAATCTGGGTTTCCTACAAAGCAGGAGGATTCTTTACCGACTAAGCCACCAGGAAGTCCTCAGCATATTTCCACTAAGGAATTTTGAAAACCGTCTTTCTATTACCAGTAATTCAGAATGGCCACTCTTCCAATCTGAGCCAGTGACATTTGACACAAAGAGATTTCTTCTATTTTAATGGTCTTTCTCCTACTCACCTCTTTCAGTCTCCCAATTTAGATGAAATGGAGTTCCAATTTGCCAACATACTAATAAAGCCTCTGAAAGCCATCTGGAGAGAGCTTATATATTATTGTATTTTTTTTCAAACCATGTAAACAAACCATATAAAGCTACAGCAATCAGTGCAACATCGGGGCAGAAGAAGGACCTTCAGCCACATGGTAAAGTGCTCTTCTGAGAGGATTCATCATTCATGCCAGTCACTTACTAAAATGTATTTTAAACTTTAATCTTGGTTTCTCGACAGGACCTAGTGAGGCGCGCAGGCCACAATCATGCGCTTCATTTGTTGAGGCTCAAGCAGCAGACTCCGGTTTATTCAGCATCACGCTGAAGACTCTGGTTTATTCAGCATCACGCTGACTTCACTTATCTCACGAGTGACAAAAACACTGGAGAGATGCCTTCACACTTGCCTGGGCTTCAGCATTTCAAGTAAAAAGTCTCAACTACAGCAGACCAGAGTCTGTTACAGGCCTTTTCCCACTGGATGGAGCTAGGTTATCAAAACTCATGGTGATTTTCAACATACAGAGTCATAATGATGAAGCTGGGTGGGGTTATCTCCAACCTAATTCACCAGAGGAGGAAATTTCAGGACCCAGGTGCCTCCCACCTTCTGTTAAGTCTCAGAGCGCAGACATAAGAAACCGATGGGCCCACTCTGCATTGAAGAAATTGCCCTCGTTTTCATCCGCTTCCCAGCATAAGGCAATGTCAACTTGTTTTACAGTGGTGCATTTCTTGTTCTTCAGGTATGGTGAGACCAGCAGATCTGGAGACGACTGCCACTGAAAAGGTAGTTTGTGGCCCTGGTTCTCTAGAGGAGTGTTACACCCCGCCGCTCAGAGCCCCACAGGGAAGTCCTAGGGTGGCAGGCGGCAGAGGGAGCACGACCGCGAGCTTTCATGGTGGCATCTGCAGGAAGGCATGGGTGAGGCAGGTAAGCGGGCTGGGGGTCAGGGCTCTCGGGGCGGGGCTGAGTCTACTTGTCTGGTACTCGGGGTGAGAACAGGCTGAGTGTGAGAGCCCCAGACAGGAGGTGGAGGGTGGGGCCCGGGCTCTGGGCTGCTTAGCTCACACGTGAAAGGAGTGCTCACCTACTGTCCGAGGTACTGGCTGGCTCTGGGAGGGGCAGTCTCTCCAGGGTCAGCAAGGCCTCAATGCATTAGAGCAGCAAGCCACAGGGCACAGAGGCAGGGTTAACACAGTAAGGCAGCGATGGCGGGCTGGTCGCTAAGTCGTGCCCGACTCTCGCAAGTCCACGGACTGCAGCCTGCCGGGCAGCATACGTCAGTTAAGTCAGAACTCTCAAGGCCCCGGGTAGGAACCCTTGTTCAAGTCAAAGAGGATGATGAGGACATCTGAAGAGGAACTCCTAATTCACCAGAACAGCCAGCAAAGCCACTTAAACCACCGCTTTTCAGCTGAAGATTAGAAACAGCATAAAAGAAAGGAAGTGGGTCCATGGACTTAAGATAGGGGCTGATGGTCGCTTGCCAACAACAGTACATTTCATGATCCTTGTGAAGGCAGCTTGCCTGGAGTCAAGCCCAAGGGGATGATCCACTGGTGAGCCCAAGGACAAGGCCTCAAGGAGAGGCCTGGACGACATGTGTATGAAATTCAAAGATAAAGTTGACAGCAGGGGCAAGTAAGTTAGATAAAATTGGGTATAAAAAGACCACGTTGGAAAAGGGGTCCAAATGTTATACAACAAGGTTTTAAAAAGCTTTATAAAAAATAACATCAATGTAGACCACCACTAAGCATAATACACTGGCAACGTGGCTAACAGCTGAAAGGGTCAGAGAGTCCAAGGTGCTGTGCTGACCCATGTCAACGAGCTCCCAGAAAATAACAGGCTTCAGCTGCATCCCAGGGGCCATGGCATCCAAACCAAGGCTAGTCAACAGTCTGGGTCTGATTTCTACTGGCTATGACCATCAAAGATGGTATTTTAATTCTCAGGGGCATGGCTCACAGGGTTGTTTAACTAGAATTTATCAAAGGGAGACTAAAAACTCTGGCGTAAAGAACAGGCATCTGGTCCTGTCACTTCATGGGAAATAGATGGAGAAACAGTGGAAACAGTGTCAGACTTTATTTTTGGGGGCTCCAAAATCACTGCAGATGGTGACTGCAGCCATGAAATTAAAAGACGCTTACTCCTTGGAAGAAAAGTTATGACCAACCTAGATAGCATATTCAAAAGCAGAGACATCACTTTGCCAACAAAGATCTGTCTAGTCAAGGCTATGGTTTTTCCAGTGGTCATGTATGGATGTGAGAGTTGGACTGTGAAGATAGCCAAGTGCCACCAAAGAATTGATGCTTTTGAACTGTGGTGTTGGAGGAGACTTTTGAGAGTCCCTTGGACTGTAAGGGGATCCAACCAGTCCATTCTGAACGAGATCAGCCCTAGGATTTCTTTGGAAGGAATGATGCTAAAGCTGAAACTCCAGTACTTTGGCCACCTCATGCGAAGAATTGACTCACTGGAAAAGACTCTGATGCTGGGAGGGATTGGGGGCAGGAGGAGAAGGGGACAACCGAGGATGAGATGGCTGGGTGGCATCACCGACTCGATGGATGTGAGTTTGAGTGAACTCCGGGAGTTGGTGATGGACAGAGAGGCCTGGCGTGCTGCAATTCATGGGGTCGCAAAGACTTGGACATGACTGAGCGACTGAACTGAACTGAACTGAAAGGAACAAGAAATGTTTAATCTGGAGAAGGAATGTTCAGATGGTACAGGAGAGCTGTCTTCACATATTCAAAAGGGCCATTATTTTGAAGGGATATTTGACTTATTTTTTATGGCTCATAAGATACAAATAGAACCAATGAAAGGAACCAAGCTATAAGGAAGTAGGGTTTTGTCTGTTTCTAAAAAAGGAAGAATCTTCTTGCCCTCCTAAGTTGTCTGAAAATGAAATAAGTTGCCTCATTAGATGATGAGGTTCTTGGACACGGAGGTGCTCAGGGAGAGATTAGTTATTCCTCTATCAAATACACTGATGTTCAGCAAACTTTTTCTGAAAAGAGATTTGAAACTTGTGCTGTTTGTGTGGCAACTACTTGGCACAGCCATCGTGGCAAGAAAGCAGCCGCAGAGGTAAGCCAAGGCGTGCGACTGTGGTCCAAGAACACTTATTGACAAAAACGGGTATGGACGGCTAAACTTGGCCGCGTGGGCTCTCATTTGCCGGATCTTGACTCAAACTTGAGAAAATCATTTGGAATCTTTGGTTTACAAGAGAGTTGCTCACTTATAAATACGATATAAAGGGGTGGCCATATACATACCTAAACACTTGACAAGTATTGCTCTTTTCAACGTTAACTTATTCTAAAAGACTAAAACAAGATATTTTAACTTTTCACCTTTAAATGGCAGAGTGTTCCTTTAACGGTGAGGTGGGGAGTCTTGTCTAAAGGATGTCAGTACTAGCTTCACTGTGCAGAAATTTGACAATAGTATAGCATAGTATAGTGAAGTCGCTCAGTCGTGTCCGACACTTTGCGACCCCATGGACTGTGGCCTACCAGGCTTCTCTGTCCATGGGATTCTCCAGGCAAGAATACTGGAGTGGGTTATCATTTCCTTCTGCAGGGGATCTTCCTGACCCAGGGATAGAACACGGGTCTCCCGCATTGGAGGCAGATGCTTTAACCTCTGAGCCACGAGGGAAGCTAATCCGACAATAGTTAGGCTCCAATACGCTGGGTTGATACACTACAGATACTATGCAAACTGCACAGCCACTGCCCACGAGAAAGCAGAGGGCAGGGAGCTGGTCAGGTTACTTTGAGATGCAAGGGGAAAACTGCCCCTGCCCCCTACACCTTCCACCATAACGTTTGATATCCTGGGCTCATTTCCCAAGCCAGGCCTTCACTCAAACCATAAACATGACTTTCATGATCTCCCCTGACCACTCTGTGCTTAGTTCACCCCAAATCCGCAAAGTGAGGACCTGTGTGGGCCCCCTCGGAGTGGAGCTCCCTGAAGGAGCTCTCGCCGAGCTCTCGCCTAGCTCCATGTCAGTCCTGGATGCCCAGGTCCTTCTCCCACCTAGACCCCATGGTGGGGGAAGACCCCACGGCAGGGGAAGTGGGTCCTCATGCATGAACAAACCCAACACGGGGAACACAATCTCAGCAACCAAGACGGAGGGTGGGAAACCCCCTGGAACCACTTCTCTCCAAAGCAGTCGTGTCCACTGCAGGCACTCCCCAAGGACTGTGTGGACATGCCTCGCGGTCAGGGCAGGGCCCTTATTCAGTTCTTAACATGGGAAAAGGGAACTGACCCACACTTTTTTTAGGCATTCCTCAAAACGCAACTGAGTCTTCCCTGGGGTTGAATCCAGCACCTCTGAGACTACACGCACAGGGTTTATAATCTCGTGTCCACGCAGCAGAGTTACAAAAACTCAGAATGGAGGGAAAAATGAAGAAGAAGAGCCTCACTCACTGCCAGTTCACCGCGGTGTCCACGGCTCTTGTCTGGCAGGCAGGCAGTGTGTCTGATGCCCTGGGTCTTGGCGCCATGCGAGCCTCTGGAGCTGGCAGGACCCGGGAGGCACGGAGCTCACGCTGATGGCTGCTCTCCCGGGTCTACCGGAGGATAAGCAATCCCTTCCAGCTCCTGACCCTGAGCTGGTGGAGTGCAATCTCAGTTGCTCTTGGGAAAGGCTAATCCAAGTTTACAAGAGGAGGTCCGTAAGCCTCCCAACACCCTGAAGGGCCACTGGCCAAGGCCTGAATCCCAGTGCTGCCCAAGGCTGACTCCAGCCCAGGACATGCCTTGCAGAGTAAGTGCCCTGGCCTCCTAGAAGGTCAAAAGTCAGAGGTCAAATTGAGCCAGAACCCTGGGCCTCGTATCCTGCCCTGATTTCCACTATCCACACCACAGCAACCCCACAGCCTCCTCACCTAGCAGGTGCATGGCCTGGCATGCTCCGGACAGGCGTGCATTTCAGTCAGCTCAGCTCAGTCGCTCAGTCATGTCCGACTCTCTGCGACCCCATGAATCGCAGCACGCCAGACCTCCCTGTCCATCACCAACTCCCGGAGTTCACTCAGACTCACGATCATTGAGTCGGTGATGCCATCCAGCCATCTCATCCTCTGTCGTCCCCTTCTCCTCCTGCCCCCAATCCCTCCCAGCCTCAGAGTCTTTTCCAATGAGTCAACTCTTCGCATGAGGTGGCCAAAGTACTGGAGTTTCAGCTTCAACATCATTCCCTCCAAAGAAATCCCAGGGCTGATCTCCTTCAGAATGGACTGGATGGATCTCCTTGAAGTCCAAGGGACTCTCAAGAGTCTTCTCCAACATTTTAAAAACCCCTAATTTCAGTTGTCTGATAGAAATCTCTCAAGCCCACACTTGCCCTACCCCTGCACAGACTTAAGGTGAAGGTCACGTCACAGTCTTCATCCTGACTCCAGCACCAAACCCCATAAGGGCCGATTAGCATTCTCAGCGGATGGATCCGTTTTTTAAGTTCCCATGTGTTGTTGGCAACACAGGTACACACAGTAGTCCTGGGGGGAGGGGAGGGGGGGTTAAATAATCACTCTTATAGCCACCGTTCTTTCAATGCAAAGCTGCTGCATTGGCCATATTAAAACTCAAAGTGAAACAATTCCTCATCGTTTATCCCACAGTTGGAAACATTTTTGAGGGAGAGAAACATATTGATGAGGAAAACTTAAATCTTTCAGCTTCAGGTTTCAGAATTAATGAAACACTATTTTAGTTGTAGTTGTCTAATTTGGTGCTGACATCCCAATACCTTATTATTACTTTAGAATTCTTTACAATGCTAATAGCTCTTACACCAGCAAATGTTACTTTCCCTTGGGTCGATCCATGCTCCTCGCGGGGATTCCCAGCATCACCCTGCCCCATGCCAGGGGCGTCACACGCCTGTCCTGATCCACACGTGTTTAGTATCTTTGGGTCACAGCTTCTTTCCCACACAAAAGTCACACCTCAGCCATCAAACAGGAATGTTCATTGGAGCTGCTCTTAAGAGAATTTTCCAACTGCAAGACAGTATCTACAGGAAAGCTTGTGGCTCAAACTTTCTGACTAAATTCACAAATACTGTTTTCATACAGCTTGCTGTTGCTTCCTCTGAAACATAGAGACTTTCTTTATATTGACAGAAAATCCTACTGCTGAAAGAAAGAAAGAAAAAAAAAGGCGAGAGACAGCGCACGCATTAACGGCTGACGATGCTGACAAGCGTGGATGGCTGGCGCTTCCATGGATGGTGTTCTGCTGTGGCCCCGGCACCACAGAGAGGCCCTCATGGGCACTGGCTCCCTTAACCCTCACAAACCCCTGAGGGGCACCCCTGTCCGTGCCGTCTTACAGAGGGGGAAACAGGGGCAGCGGTGCCAGAGCCAGGATGGCCCGAGGGCACACCAGTTCCGACACCACGCCGGGAATCTAACTCTAACAAGCTCCGCACAACCAAAGCGCCTCCAATAGCACCAAGGAATTCACTTCTCGGACAACACTGCACAAGGAGTCTCCAGAAAGCTGCGTAGCGGCGTACGGTTCAGGCGGGCAAAGAGAAGGTCCATCTCACAATGTGGTTCCTCTGTTAATACACCCACGATGCGGCCTGTATTCAGGACCATACTTGGGAGAATCTAAGCTTGATGGTTAGCATGTTGCAGCTGTTAAAAATGTGAAACTGCCTCTGGATTATTTGAGTCTATAAAATCCCACCGTGCCACAGTGGACACAGCATGCTCTGGGGCAGGGGGACGACCTGAGCGGGCCTGGGCTGAGCGGGCCAGCTCTGACCTCAGGGCCTGCAGACCACACCCCCTCAGATCTTATGGAACTTTCAGCTTGAGCGATATTGACTATCACCTCTGGTTTAGAGTCAGCTGTACCCTCAAACACTCACGTCAATATTGTGCAGAGGTCTGGTATTCGTGAACACACACTCAGCTGTCTCTTACTAAGTCCAGATAATGGGCCTTTCCAGCCACAGGACGATTCCTGGTTTTCAGCACGTGACCATGAGGAAGACCCTTGCAAGACATATCCTTGGCTTTTTCTCCCTCAATGCTGAAAAAGCATCATGAGAGAATCCCTATAGGAATGCTGGTAACACCTACTGGAAAGTGTTTATTTAGTATTTATTCCTACATATGCCAGTTATAGAGAGAGGTTCCTATTATTCAATCAGAATTTTTAAGAAAATTTTAGTTTAAATCTTATGAAGAAAAAAAGGAAGGGAAGAGAGGAGCAGAACTTTCAGCTGGGAGACAGCAGCAGAGGCACTGCAAGAAGGGCTGGGTCTATGGCGGCCTCACTGAGCCAGCGAGGTACACGGCATCTGCGCGGCACACGGCGCCGGCGCGGCAGGCGGAGTCGGCGTGGGACACGGAATCTGCGCGGCACACGGAGCCGAGCCACCTCAAGTGGGCTCAGCAGGTGGACATGGCATTGCAGCGCCCTCCTCCCGTCTTAGAGCCCTGCACACCTCTGACAGGCGCGGTTCTTGTGTTCCCAGCTCCTCCTCCAGCACCCCCCCCCCCCCCACGACGTTCTCGCCAGGGAGCCCCAACTTCCCAAATACGTGAGAAGGACGAGGACAGGGGTCGGGGGAGAGGCTGAGTTTTGTGCCGGGGTGCTCGTGGACTATCTGAGAGTAACAACCACGGGGGGGCCTCCTTGGAGCGCCCCCAGAAACTGCAGCACTCCCTGAACAGCTGGCGGGGAGCACCAGGGAGGCAGAGAGCGGGCTGCGGGGGCGGCCAGGGGCGCTGCCCAGCGCACAGGCAGACGTGCGCCTTCTCTGTCGCATGGGACAACCCCGGGCCACTGGCCGACCGCTGGGCCTCGGCGCAGTCACTGTGCTGACCCGGCCTCCCCAGTGCTCCTGATGAGCTAACCAAAAGCTCAGGAAATATTCAGGCTCTCACAGAAACTGGAAACAGATAAGGAACCAGAGGCTGGAGGGGGACATGTGTGGGTCCACGCGGACTCCTGCCCCTCACAGATACAGGTGCGCACCTGCCCCTAGGACAGCCCCTGAGAAATTCGGTCTGGTGCTCACCCTCCAGAAGGGCCACAGGAGATGCATGGCCGGTGCTTCCCTAGTTCAAAGGGCCAAAGATGCACTCATCTTCCCCAACAGCGAGCACAACTATTAGAAATGATTTTGGTCGTAAAGCCCACCAACCAGAAAGACAAGGATAAGTCCTTTATGTTAGCTAAGAAAAAATAATTTATGGTAATAACTTAGAGCTACTTTAGGATTTCAGAGGGCCTTTTAAGGGCCATGGTTAAAGGAATAGTTAGTTAAGCAAGACAAGCAAACCAAATCCTTCTTCCTGAAGTTATCACAGGTCACCACTTACAGGAAAACTGAGAGACAAGAGGGCTGCATGGCAGGGGTGCTGGAGGTGAGGATGGGCAGACCCACAGTGCCTTGAATCACACACACACACACACACACACACACACACACACACACACACCCCATATAAAGCACATGACAATGCAGCCTGCCTTTGGGAAGTCTGGTTGTGTTGCTCTGCCCAAATACAGGGTCTAGGAGCACACACTGCAGGGAACACAACTCCCCAGGAACCCTAGGCTCTGTGAAGAAAGAGAAACGCTCCACCCGAAGCGAAAGTCAGCCTTTCAAGGGCTTGGGGTACAGGACTTATCCAAATTTCTTTTAATGTTTCATTTGCCTGCCAACTCCAGCAGCAGAAAGTTTAAACAGGTGCATCTTCACATGAAATTTAACCTGCTCCTCTATGAGATTCCCCTGTACCTTAAATACTCCACTAATCCCTCAGGATTTGGAATCACGCATCTAAATGCAAATCTTAACTACAAAACCACCCCAAAAGAAAAATGTCCTTGAACACGGCGATGCTTTCAAACTGTAGCGGATGATTATCCTGGATTTCTTATCCGCAAGAATCTCCCGTTTTTGTTTATCCTCTCCAGTTCAGTGTATCTTCTAACAAGCGGATTAGCGAGTGTCTTCTGAGCGGCTCTGAGGCTCTCAGCACTCCCCCCGCACTCCAGTCCCGCTCACACTCTTGCTGTGTGTGCTCAGCACCCCCCCACCCCACACCCTCTCCTTCAGGCCGCCCTCCCTCCCCAGCACTTACCCTGTGGGAGCGCTTCCTCCTCCACAGTCTCCAAGCTAAATCAACAAGTCAACTGCTACCCTGCTTTTAAGACGAAAAGGCATGTGTTTATTTCTTCCCTTTAAGAAAGGCATGTGTTTACTTCTTCCCTTCTGCCCCCTAAATCCTTTGTCTTAGTCCCAAACCAGTCCTTGGAATACTGGCAATGCAGAGCAACATTCAGAAGAGATCACTCTGCAAAAATGGCATGATAATACCTCAAAGAGATATTTCACAGCATTCTGGAACTACAGAGGAAGATTTTTTCATTCCTCTAAATAAACAGGAACATAATAAGTACATAAAACAGGCTACTCATCACCTCAGTGTTCCTACCTCCTATCCAGCTATTATACACGAGCGCTACTTGGTGAGCCCATGACCATGAACGGAAGTGCATTTCTGAGATCTGTACATTTTTAATTACCTCCAAGTTACTGAATCCAGCTTAAGGGGAAAAAAGAGAAGTAGCAGCAGTGGGAAACCAAGTTTGCATTGTGTTTCAGGCCAGGCACAATTAAAAAATCATCAGTTCAGTGGCAGCCTAAAGCGGAAACAAACAATTTCCAACAGAACGTGACACGTTACGTTTACTTTCCATTTCAAGCAGCACAACTCCTGTCTGAGAACACACAAGGAGCTACGTGCAAAAAAAAACTGTAAGATAGACGAACCCAAAATTCCTGACTTGCTGAAGACCATGAACATGAGAAAGAAAAATGTAACAGTACAAACAGCAATGACCCCAAATCTAAAATCATTAAAAAGACACCTTTCCCATTTGGAGTTCAGTCAAGTATGTATTTTATGAGAATGTGTTTAACACTCGATGGATTTGGGAAGTCTGGTTGTGTTGCTCTGCCCAAATACAGGGTCTAGGAGCACACACTGCAGGGAACACAACTCCCCAGGAACCCTAGGCTCTGTGAAGAAAGAGAAACGCTCCACCCGAAGCGAAAGTCAGCCTTTCAAGGGCTTGGGGTACAGGACTTATCCAAATTTCTTTTAATGTTTCATTTGCCTGCCAACTCCAGCAGCAGAAAGTTTAAACAGGTGCATCTTCACATGAAATTTAACCTGCTCCTCTATGAGATTCCCCTGTACCTTAAATACTCCACTAATCCCTCAGGATTTGGAATCACGCATCTAAATGCAAATCTTAACTACAAAACCACCCCAAAAGAAAAATGTCCTTGAACACGGCGATGCTTTCAAACTGTAGCGGATGATTATCCTGGATTTCTTATCCGCAAGAATCTCCCGTTTTTGTTTATCCTCTCCAGTTCAGTGTATCTTCTAACAAGCGGATTAGCGAGTGTCTTCTGAGCGGCTCTGAGGCTCTCAGCACTCCCCCCGCACTCCAGTCCCGCTCACACTCTTGCTGTGTGTGCTCAGCACCCCCCCACCCCACACCATCTCCTTCAGGCCGCCCTCCCTCCCCAGCACTTACCCTGTGGGAGCGCTTCCTCCTCCACAGTCTCCAAGCTAAATCAACAAGTCAACTGCTACCCTGCTTTTAAGACGAAAAGGCATGTGTTTATTTCTTCCCTTTAAGAAAGGCATGTGTTTACTTCTTCCCTTCTGCCCCCTAAATCCTTTGTCTTAGTCCCAAACCAGTCCTTGGAATACTGGCAATGCAGAGCAACATTCAGAAGAGATCACTCTGCAAAAATGGCATGATAATACCTCAAAGAGATATTTCACAGCATTCTGGAACTACAGAGGAAGATTTTTTCATTCCTCTAAATAAACAGGAACATAATAAGTACATAAAACAGGCTACTCATCACCTCAGTGTTCCTACCTCCTATCCAGCTATTATACACGAGCGCTACTTGGTGAGCCCATGACCATGAACGGAAGTGCATTTCTGAGATCTGTACATTTTTAATTACCTCCAAGTTACTGAATCCAGCTTAAGGGGAAAAAAGAGAAGTAGCAGCAGTGGGAAACCAAGTTTGCATTGTGTTTCAGGCCAGGCACAATTAAAAAATCATCAGTTCAGTGGCAGCCTAAAGCGGAAACAAACAATTTCCAACAGAACGTGACACGTTACGTTTACTTTCCATTTCAAGCAGCACAACTCCTGTCTGAGAACACACAAGGAGCTACGTGCAAAAAAAAACTGTAAGATAGACGAACCCAAAATTCCTGACTTGCTGAAGACCATGAACATGAGAAAGAAAAATGTAACAGTACAAACAGCAATGACCCCAAATCTAAAATCATTAAAAAGACACCTTTCCCATTTGGAGTTCAGTCAAGTATGTATTTTATGAGAATGTGTTTAACACTCGATGGATCAGATGGACAGAATTCTATTACAGAGTCTCAACCACAAAACACGTGCAACCTGACGCCAACATAAAAGCAATCGCAAAAATCCTCTGAGCTTCACGGAAAACCATTTATAAAAACTCACAGGTATGGAAAATCACTTATAAAAACTCACAGTTACCTACTTTAGCAAGAGATATAGTTAGACTAAGGTCAGAATTAGCAATCCCAGCATACAGGAGAATACACCAAATGCATAAAATAGACACATGTATAGATGTCCAAGGCCATTTAATGAAAAATCAGAGACCCACAAGGCAACAGATTCTGAAGCAGCAGGTTTCACAATAGTGCCATGGGTTGCCATAAAAATGATCTCTTTTCAAGAAAGCAAAGTGCTGTCAATGAACAATTAAAACAAAATTATAAATACCGTGCACTCTGAAAAGTGAGCTTTGATTACTTGGGAAATCAACCCAAGCAAAAAACGTATGTTTCAATGAGGCCAGACGAACATAATGCGTACAGAAGACGTCTGCGACAGTGGCTACAATGGGATGCATTCTTTCAATGTGAACTTGTGCACACTGTCTTTCAAGGAGCCAAGTTCAAAGCTTTTGCTCCCCAAAGTTGCTGTTGGTCTCAAAATAGCTCTGAGATACTTTTTGAATTTGATAGTTTTGGCTCTCTTGACCTCACTGGTGAAATCCTCCACCTGTAAGCCAAACAAAACCAAACCCCAAACATTCCTCAGTCCTGCTTTATCTCCCCCCTTCCATCTTCTATTCATCTTTCAGAAAGAAGAGGCTACAGCCCCTGCCTCTGCTGACACGTAGCCCCTGGGTGCTCCAGGGAGCACTCCCTCAACTAAAGTGGTTTTATCACCAGTGGCACAGTCACCCGCTACAATACCTCACTCTCCTAAATAAGGAAGCACCTGCTTTGGAAATATTTAGCTCCCTCTCCCGCAGCAGTCCTCTCCTGTTCCTTCTTTTAATCGTTACAGCAGTCCTTCCCCATCCCTTCTCCCTCCTGAAGTCCTCCAAGGGCCTAGCCTGTGGGCTTAAGTGACTTCCCACTGTCAGCCATAACACGCTGAACGTCATCTTAGAACCTGTCAGGCACACCCTGGGTAGGCTCCGACTTTTTTCTAATCAGGAACCCCACTGAACTTCAAAGCCGAAGGCATCGCTGTGCCCAGGGCTGGCCCACGCAGCGGGCCTTGAGTTCAGATCCTCAGGACGCAGACACGGTGACATCATGTTGGCTGCTGGCCAAAACAGAGAGGCTGCTCAATTAGGACCCAAGACTAGCTACTTATGTCAAGTCCTCAGTGCGTTCCTTCTCATCCCGTCCTTGGGTATAACTGCAGTGACAGGCTTTCCTTTCAGAGTAAAAGCCAAACCAAAACAAAAACCCAACCCGCATCACCCATGCCTAAGACAGCCCAGGTGGGGCATTCAAGGCTGGGGCGGGGCCGTCCCATGGTGATGGGACACAACACGCCCACCCAGGAGAGAAATCAGGGCCACCAGCAAGTGCCGTGTGAGCTGCAAGCTATGTGACAACGCACTGTCTGCGCTGACCACCCCGCGCACAGAGAGCAGAGCCCAGGCCGACCGGCCGCCCACACCACCGGCAGAGGAAGAGCAGAGGGAGGTGAGCTGGCGAAAGGAAGGGATGGGAAGCCTCCCCACGGGCACTGGGCAGGAACGCTAGGGTTACGGCCGACTCCGCTCATACAACATCCAAACACAGAGAGCTAAAGAGAGGCACCCGGCACATCTGGAGAGTTCGTGACTTCAGGCCTCAGGTGTCGTAAAGCATCTGGCTGCCGCTAGCAAAGGGGAGGGCAGGCCCTATTTAAAAGCTGGGGCCAAACCCAGCCTCATACCTCTGCTCTCAGGGTCCACACTGGCGGAGGGCAGGCTCGCCCTCCACGGCAGCACAGCTTTACAGCAGTCACTCTCCATGTACACAGCCCTGAAGCCTCAGAGCAGTTCCCTTCCCCCAAACACGCCCAGCGGCACCCACCTGGCACTTCTGATTTGGGGAATCATTTTGAGGGCGGTGTGGATGGCCAGTCGGTCTGGGGTTCGCTCTCTGCACTCGGGACAGTCAGGGCGACAGCCTGATCCAGGCCTAAGGCCCTCTCCGAGGACAGCAGCCCTCTGCTGGGGCTGGGGGGCACTGTAACCCCGCTGCCGCTCTCTGGAGTCTGTTTCGACAGACGTTTGTTTCCTCTGGGACAATGCCTGCCCTCTGGGCTCCACTCCCAGTGGGAAGCGGGGGCAGGGAGGGGGACACGCATTGTCACACAGCGTCCAATTCACACCGAACGGCTGCCACAACAACGAGGCTTCAAGAGCCACAAATAACGAGCTGCCCATTGGGAGCAGCAGAGCGGGCCGGGCCGGGGGGGCCGGGCAGACCCCAGGCAGCAGGTGCCCAGATCAGCACCCCTCTCTGGCGGGCACAGGAACCCTGCCTGCCCCTGCGGGGGTGGCTCGGGGACAGAGACATAACCAAGGCCCCCGGGGATGATGGAGCCTTGCCTTCCCTTTGCCAGTTCACTTCCCTTACCATTCCCTCCAACTAAAGGAGCAAATACTGAAGAAAAAATTGAAAAAATCAATGCACATACCATGCTTAGCGTCCTAATTTATGGACAGTAGCATGGGGTGGGGTGGGGGGAGAAAAACCTAATTTGAATTGACAAAAAATGAACAATATCCTTTAAAATACAGCCGGGGCTAGATGGCTGGGCATGAATGAAACACATTACCCAACTGACTGCCGCAGTAACACAAGCCCGCCCTCCCCCGCCCAGACCTCATTCATAAAAAGCCAGCTCTGCCTCAGCAGCTGCGGAGGGAGCCGGCGCTGGGTCTGCGTCTGCATTTCCCAAGACAGAGGGACGACAACTGAGACAAAGAGGGCCCCTCAGCCTTCAGCCCCCAGGGGCTCCTGCGCTGCTCCTCGCCCGCTCCAGGTCCCCTTGGATCGGCAGAGGGCCTCTGCAGAGCGGCTCGTGGGAGCAGGGCTGAAGCCATGCCCCGCTCCAGTGCATCTTCCCAACCCCAGGAATCGAACCAGCGTGTCCTGCATTGCAGGTGGGTTCTTTACCAGCTGAGCTACCAGGAAGCTACCAGGGAAGCCGGCTCAGAGGCCCAGTGTGGTATTAAAGAGACTCCCCAACTGCTGAGTCACTCGCCGACTCTCTCACGTCCTTGCTGTTTAAAAACTAATCACAAAAAAAAACAAAAATTGAAGGTTCTTCCTTGTTTGCAAAATGGGGGCTGCCAGTTTATCTAAAGACTGCCAAACTGGGGTGGAGGTGGCAACCAACTTCCAGAAGAGGTGGAGTTTTTAAACTGTCCCCTTTCCGCGTGATAGGTCCATGCCTGAACTTTCCACAGCCAGGGCAGAAACCTCTAGGAGGTTATGCACAACTTTAATTCTTAATACTACTTTTTACATTTCTAAAGAGAACAACAACGGCTATGCTGTATTCAGGTGGGATTCCCCCCTCCTCCAGCCCTTTTTCATGCCTCCCCTCTCAGCACAGCTTCTCCCAGGCCCACCTCCTTCCTGCAATGAAAAAGCCTCGTTCAAACTCACCTTCCCGTAGGACAGTCAGAAATCACCATGATAGATGAGAGGCTATCCATTTTCTTTAGACTCAAAACCCTTCTTCAAAACAAGGCCTGAACACAAAAGCATGTTCTAATTTAGCAGGAATGGTTTCAATGCAAGAATTAAATAGGAGCAGAGTGCAGGAAGGGGAGACAGGAATAAAATCATTCTTGTTGCCCTAATACCAGAGCTGTCTTCCAGTAAATTGAGATATAAAATCTCCCCAGAGACAAGATGATCAGCACTATTAACTAGTCCCCTCTCTGCTCTTGCAAAAAACACAAGCAGGGTTTCAAAAATCTCAGATGACAAGGGGTGCAGGGGAGTCTGTTACACTTTCAGAGAATCCTAACTTTCACACTTCCGTCCGGCTATACTCCGGGCCGTGCTCATCAGGGCTGGGGCCCAGACAGCCTTGTCCCTGTCCGACCCCTGCCAGGCCCCCTGCCCAGACGATAGACGCCCTCAGCGCCCTCCTGCACAGAGGAGGATGCTTTTCTACCATCCATTTCTACCACATTCTCTCCCACCACCGAAGGCCTCCCTTCCCACCTTCACCCAGGGACTGACAGCCAAAGAAATGAGAAAATAACGTGGAGATAGCAAATGAATCTTGTGAAATACCTGGTCTGTAATTAAATCACAATAATTCTAGAACCTCCTCAAGGGCAGCAATGTCAAGATAACAAACTGAGAGTAAAATAAACAACTCTTATAGAAATTACACCAGCCTTGATAAAGAGATTACCTTAGCGGCTGCTGCCTGGAATCCACAATCTCTCTCTTTTTTTTTTTTTTTAATTCATCTCTGACCTTCCGGGCATCGTGTGAGAGTTCCCACGCAGAAACCTACAGGCCTGTGGCTCTCTGCGGCTTTACAGGTAAGGGGAAGGTACCGAGGATCAATCCTGAGGGGCCCAGGGAGGGAGAAGGCATATGAGTCACACATAATGCATGCAGATTTAGGGAGATTTTAATCCCTAACCTGTCTCTGGCCCCACTCCTAAACAACTGCTAATCATTAAAAATGCTTCTTAAGTCCTTGGGCGTGGGTATAGTTACCCAAAGGCATGGCAACTTCCCTAAAGGAACAGTAAAATACACCCTAGGGTGCACATCATTTAATCAAGCTTCAGTTCAGTTCAGTCGCTCAGTCGTGTCTGATTCTTTGCGACCCCACAGACTGCAGCACGCCAGACCTTCCCTGTCCATCACCAACTCCCGGAGTTTACTCAAACTCAAGTCCATTGAGTCGGTGATGCCATCCAGCCATCTAATCAAGCTTGATCCAAACTAAATGTGTGGTACAGGGCAAGATGGCTAAGCTCTCTGTCCTTCAGCAGCCTCATCTGTAGAGTGGGTATAACAATGGAGCTGACTCGTAGGGTAGTCATAAGACCTGGTACACAATAAGTGCTCAATAAATGCAAGGTGCTGTTGCTAAGCTCACCCTCCTGTCTAAATTCTCGGCTGTCTTTCCAACACACAGAACAAAACCCTTTCTTTTGTTCTTCCCTGTGTGATGATCTGCCTGGGCCAGTCCTCTGCCCCTCACTCCTGGGCTCCAGCCCCGTGACCTGCCTCTTCTTCCTTCTCTGCCACCCCATAAGCATCCCATAAGCATTTGCCAGTCCTGCTGGCCCTCTGGGATGCTGACTGCTTCTCGAACCATCCCCCCGACCCATCCCGGTCTAAGGTGCACACCCTCTGCCCTTGATCAGGGCACGTGCCTTCTCCTACTGGCCTCGCTGCTTTTGTCTGGGCCCTAGGGTCCATGGTGAACTCAGAAGCCAGAGCTGCTCCTCTGCTCAGAACCCCGCCATCGCCTGTCCCAGGCAAAGCCAAGGTCCTCGCCATGGCCCCTGGCCCTCCAGCCTCCTGGCTTTCCTGTGCCCCTTCCTTTACGTCTCTGCCCAAAGGTCTTCTCCCTGGAGACCCCCTCTGAGCACTCTATGGAAAAGAGTGCCCCGCCCAGCCTGCCCTGCTTTAACAAACGCTCCACGAGGCAGATGCTCCGGGCTCCGAGCTCTATTCCTCTACCAAGAATAGCGCCTGACACCAATCAGGTGCCCAGAGAGTGTCGGTCGAGGGAACAGCCCTGCCCAACCATGCACACACCCCGAGATCACCCCCGCCTTGGGAGCTTCCCGCCCTGGGTCTCCTGCCGTCAGTCCCAGCACCTCCTCCTGGCTGACTCATGCTCTCAGAGCAAACAACCCCTCCTCGGGGAGCCCAACACCAACCCCCCGACCCCACCCCACCCACAGAGTTACTCCTCTGCTCCTGCTCACAGGAGCATCGCTGTCTAATGTGACGGCTGGACTGTGATCTCTGTGTCACTAGAATGATTCCATCCCAGCGGCATCTACTCATCCCTGGGCCAATGCACCCGAGCACCGGGCAGGGTTTGTGAAGGGTGGTGGTGCGCACGCTGACAGGTTTCTACAAGGCAAATCTGGGAACGGGGCAGAAGGGCCTGTCCTTCCCACACACTCTGAAGGTTCTCTTTCAATGCAACACCCCCACCGCCTGCAGACACCTCTATGCTGATGGGCTCCATGGTCGCCAGCAGAAGCACTCGAGAGCTGGGGCTTATTTGTGCACAAAGGAAAACAAACCTAAGTTACTAAATAACAGCTCGACATCTGTCACCACAGATGAGCAGCTCCACACACGCCAAGGATCCCACACAGCACGGCCTGTCCAAACAGCAGGCGTCAGCTCCCCTTCCCCCTGAGCGGGCTTCAGCATGGTCATCACGGCTGCCCGGAGACAGGCTTAGCAACCAGTGCCTGGACCCCAGCGCCCAGCCCCCTGGCCTCCGAGGCACTCACCGCTCGCTGTGCAGCGGGAACATCCGGCGACCCTCCTAGCAAGACCAACCGCCCATCAGGCTGCACGTTTTGCTGCACGTGTTGAATGGTGCTGCTGTTGTGGCGGTGGGGAAGCGAGGACCACGAAACGCGCCTCTGCGGGCCCCACGCATGCGGGGCGGGGGAAGAGCCATGGAGGATGTGGGGGGCCCACTCGAGCACCAGAGCCCCCCACACAAGGTGGCAGCAAGCTTGCTGCCCCCTGAGACCCCGGGCCCCTGGCCTCGAGAGTTAGACGCGCTCTCAGAGTTCTGACAGGATCTGTGAGCGAGAGTGTTCAAACAAAACCCAGTGTGAATGCGCACTCAGCAACCATTGACCGCAGCCGTGGTGACGGGGGGCTCCGTCCAGGTGCCTGGGAGAATCGGGAAGAAAAGCAAGATCAGACTCCTGCCCTTGTCAAGTGAGGTGGGGCTGAGGGAGACGCAGAGAGAAAGGGCCCCAAAGACGTCATGATTCAGTTAAATCATATATGAAAAAATATGAAGTGGAGAAACCAGGTTAAAATCACCAATTACTAGTCATGAGAACTGAGCAGCTCAGACTGTGGATCCAGGGTTCCGAGACATCTGAGGAATGACGCTGTCTGCCGGACAAACGTGCTCCCCTAAGAATGTAAACCGAAGGACCAGGCTGACCGGGCGGCCCTGGCTTCCTGCGCGATTCTCAGCTCAGGAAGGACCCCCAGGCACAGGCCAGAGGCTCAGCAGCATTTGCTGCAGACACGAAACGCTCTGCACCAAGCGCTCATTTCTGCTACAGGCCTGGGCACCCTCTCGACCTGACTGGAGTTAATCCAGAACTGAGGGAGGGGTGGGCTTTTACCACCCAGCCTAACAGCCCCCTGCACCCCCAACACCCAGGCACCTTTACCTCTCCTCCACCCCGACCTTCCCAGGGGGCACAGGAAATCCACCAGAAACCAGCCAGCATGCTGCCCAGCCCCCGCCGCCCAGGTGCCCTGCTGACACTCCTCCCGCCCTAGGGCTCTCAGGGCCCCGCACCACCCCCTCGTGCCCTCACCTCCTCCCGCACTAGGGCTCTCACAGCCCGAACCACCCCCTCCCGCCCTAGGGCTCTCAGGGCCCGGCACCACCCACTGAGCTACAGGGCGGGGCACAGTTCATCCACGAGAAACAGATGCTGAGCAGACAAGCGCCGTCCTTCAGTATCACCAGCGTTCAGATATCCAAAAGGTTACACTACAAACCTCAGTGGTGACTTTGTTTGCAAAAGGTAATTTAAATCAGTGCTTCAACTTACTAGGTAGAGGCTCAGCAGCATTTGCTGCAGACACGAAACGCTCTGCACCAAGCGCTCATTTCTGCTACAGGCCTGGGCACCCTCTCGACCTGACTGGAGTTAATCCAGAACTGAGGGAGGGGTGGGCTTTTACCACCCAGCCTAACAGCCCCCTGCACCCCCAACACCCAGGCACCTTTACCTCTCCTCCACCCCGACCTTCCCAGGGGGCACAGGAAATCCACCAGAAACCAGCCCCCGCCGCCCAGGTGCCCTGCTGACACTCCTCCCGCCCTAGGGCTCTCACGGCCCCGCACCACCCCCTCCTGCCCTCACCTCCTCCCGCACTAGGGCTCTCACAGCCCGAACCACCTCCTCCCGCCCTAGGGCTCTCAGGGCCCGGCACCACCCACTGAGCTACAGGGTGGGGCACAGTTCATCCACGAGAAACAGACGCTGAGCAGACAAGCGCCATCCTTCAGTATAACCAGCGTTCAGATATCCAAAAGGTTACACTACAAACCTCAGTGGTGACTTTGTTTGCAAAAGATAATTTAAATCAGTGCTTCAACTTACTAGAAAGAAAGCATGACCAACACAAAGGGGCAAACCCCAAATATTTGGAATGTTCCATCCAGAAGCAGCGGTTCTCAGGAAATAGCATTTGTAAAATATGCTCATTANATCAGTGCTTCAACTTACTAGGAAGAAAGCATGACCAACACAAAGGGGCAAACCCCAAATATTTGGAATGTTCCATCCAGAAGCAGCGGTTCTCAGGAAATAGCATTTGTAAAATATGCTCATTAAAGTTAGGGCATTTCTTCAAGAAGCATGATAATTCTAACAGGATTGTGTATTGTTAAATTTTTAACTTACTAATACATGTGGATATGTTTTTAAAGACATAAAATACATGACTATTTAACCAAGCCTAGAGGGCAGAGTTAAAATAACACCACATCCAGGTTAAAGTGAGCCTTCTTAAGGACTCTTTCCTTTCCCACCTTCTTTCATTCCAGTTTTTAAAATGTCGGTTAAATTAAAACTTACCTTTTAGCTATTTCCTAGATAATTTACAACTGCTATAAAACATGCAATTCTGTCCCCACTGTTTTAGTTAGGGAACTGAGGGCTAAAATGTTATTAATTTTCACATAATTTAGTGCTTATACATCAGCCGATCCAGATTCTTCCTTAAGCCAACCCATAGTGAGGTTAAGGTCAGGGAAAGATTCATGATTCGTGGTCCGAACTGATAGCAACGCTAAGGTATAAACAATCAAGCCACAGCTCAGAAGAGAGCAGAGGAGGTCACAGATTACACAGTGCTGACGTCCACACAGCAAGGTTAAACACTCAGGCCTCAAATGACCAGGGTCAAGAGGCAAGCGATTTTCGCTTCAGGGAGACACCAGGCACATTTTCCAGTTGAGTTCACGGTGAATCACGGCCACGTGGTACTGCAAGCGTTTCCCAAACTACTGCAGAGGAAGAGCTCTGAAAAGCTTCCATTTTGAAGCCCACGACTACAACCAAATGACAGCAAACATTGGCAGAGCAGTTGTGCACAAAAGTGCCTCAGGGGAGCTCAGCTAGGAAGCAGCACTTTGCACAGACAGATCAGAGCGCCACTTACATAGAGGAGACGGTCTGCTTCCTGATTCTCAAGTCCATTTTGCGAATAGACACAGTGACTGACCCCTCCTAGAGCGCCACTCAGCTGTTAACAGAGCTGCCGGGACACCCCGCCTTCCCCCTCCAGCCCTGTCCCCTTGCTTCTCACTCGAACTGCGCTCGCCTGCAGGCCGTACCCTCTACACCCTTCCACACTCACGCAAGACCGACTCAGACAGCTGGCATGAAACCCCCGTCTCCCGAAGAGCACCTCCGAGGACCATCTCATGGAGCCCAGAACCATGGCCCTGGATCCCAAACTGTGGAAGTCTAGACTGGTTTCTTTCTTTTTTTTTTTTAAAGAAGCCAAGGAAAGTTCTCTGTGTGCAACATCTTATAAACCCACAGCTGTTGAACAACGTCTTTCAGTCACGGAGCTGAAGTCAGAAGAGATGGCGTTTTCACAACAGCCTTTCCCTTCTGGAAGGGCACGCACAGGACGCGCGTCACGGCCACCGCACATGCAACCAGACCAAGTCAACTCTCCACTGTGCACCTTGCGTCACCTCAGGAACTAAAGCTGCACCCGACAAGGCACCCCTGCTTTCTATTAAAATCTGAGCAAAGGGATTAATAACACATATTTCAGAACATTCTACCTTTAAGGGTCACAAAGAGCCAAGGGTGTTCCCTCTTTGAATAGAGTTTTATCTTGACTGAAATAAAAAGGTCTTCACAGAGAATTTTTCATACAGTTCTCTGGATATAAATTACAGATTGATGTCAACACGGTGGATGAAATTTGAGGAAATGGATGTTTCTTTCATAAAATATTATATATACCACAGTATACATTCTAAGCTATAAATATTTAGCAAGGGACAATATGACATATTTACTAATATTTGGGTCGAAATAAAAACATCTGAACTGGCACTTTAACAGGCTGGCATCTCCTTGAGTTTTAGTATAGAGAAGTTTTGGGATGCAGTCTCTTTTTACAGCGAAACATACTGTGACTACTGCTAAGACCAGGAGTAACCTGAGTCCATGCCTTAAAGGGCAGAACTAAGCCCTATTCCTAGTGATAACAGTAACAGAAGCATTGATTACATGCAAGCTGGCTCTCTCTAAGCTCTGAAACATTAGAGGGCCTCCATTTTCATTACAAACGTTTGAAAATGCTTTTAAAACAGAGTTACTTATTGACACTACAAAGTGTTTTAAAAGTACTATGTTCCTTTCCTAAAAGGTAGACTATTTTTTTTTTTTTCTGTTTGTTAATTTTCACATCTGTCAGCAACTGACAACTGGATCTATTGAGCAATCGTTTATTCTTTTTGACAACAAAACTTCATATAAAATTGGAATGGAATTTTATGATCAAGTGCAAGAGAATTTGGAGCAACTCCACATCTAATAGTGCACAGACCCCAGAGGCTCTCTGGAGCGCCCCTGGGGAACAGGCCAGCCTTTGCATTGGTGTGAACAGACAGGCCTGGAGCTTTTCAGGAGGGGGGAGAAAATCAATACGGTAATATACAATGGCAGACAAAGCTACATGTGTTTACTGAGTTTTAGCACACAGAAATATCTGGTTCAAAAGCCTGTTGAACTCCAATCTGTATTTGGTTTCTCATAAGAAGCAACCCACAGCCACCCCTCCACCCCCAAATATCAATTCACTGAACATATGAAAAATTCTGTTTACACATAGAATATTGGTACAAAATACCCAAAAATGAAAGTGAACCTTTCCAAAATTAAACCTCAGGAAATTCAAGGAAACATCCAATAATTAAGAGGAATAACTGCTTAATAACTGCTTAAAATTTGGGCTTTGGGAATTTGGCCTCCTACCTGTCCCCATCTAGGGATGTAAATCAAAACGAATGAAGTTATAAAAGATACATATGAGAAGATCCATCCTATGTGGTAACCTGTGTAGAAGCTTCCCACCAGGATTCAGCCTTTGATGGTAACGGCTACACACTGATAGCTTTTACTTTAAAAGCCTCTTTCCAAACAAACAGACATCAAATCAAAATGCACATTTTAAAATTAGAAATGTTTTGTTGATTTGTCTTCTACATTTCCAAAGATGAATCTCAGGCAGAAATCCCACTTGTGGGCACTCTTATCTCTCAAGATACACACAAATGCTTCAGAAATGCTGAGTTCATATAATAATGGGTATGTGGGTGTGGGTGTCAGTCATTCTCACTTCTCTCGAGATTAAGCAGCTACCATTTGAAGGCTCCGATTCTATCCCCCCTACGTATACAATATTCTGCCAGTTAACACTCATTTGGATCAGCAAATAAATGGCAGGGGATGGTGTTACCGCCAGCCCTTCATACCTTAAACCTGAATGTCAGGAAGGCAATCTGACTCAAGTATTCTATGGGAAATGAATTTGGGGGTTTTTAAGGTAATAAGGAGGACAAAAAGAAACTTCTCTTAACTGCCTGGTTGGCCCTACCAAGAAAGAGTTGTATAAACCCTACCTAGTGTCTTCCACCGAATCCTCGGCCAGGTGAGGAGCTATGACAAGAATATATACAGAAGCAATTCTGACAGACTTCCACTCTCCTCTCACTGTCCGCTTCTCCTGCAAACCACACCACCAAGACCCTCCATCTGGGCTTGTGCAAAATAACAGGTACTTTAAATGTGCTACCTTCCTTTTGCACATCATTGCCATGGAACACGGTGCTGACTGTGCCTATCAGTAACTATGCCACACATGCTTGTGAATTTTGACTCATTCCAGCACTGCAATTCTGGTTACTAAAAGACACTCAGCCTTTATTGGTCACACAGCCTTTTCACTTTCAACTTAAAAATGCGATCAGACAGTAGGTGGTCTTATGTGACTGGCTTCTCTCACTTGAACAGTATCTCCAAGATCCATCCATCCATTTTACTTTCTATCAGGTGGCAAAATAGCTTGTCGATCTGTGATATCAATGCTTTAGGTTGGAAAACTGTCCTCTTTCACAGTCCATGGGTCACATGTTACATGGCAGGTGGTCACAGATAAGGACTTTAATGCTTAAACAGATCACCACTCTTCCTGGCATCATCCTTGTATGCGTAAAATTTAATGAAAAATAAACTGCTTACTATGGAGAAGGAAATGGCAACCCGCTCCAGTATTCTTGCCTGGGAAATCCCATGGACAGAGAAGCCTAGAGGGCTACAGTCCATGGGGTCACAGGGTCGGTCACAACCAAGCGACTAACCAACAACCAGAAAAACTGCTTAACTAAGTTTAGTAAGTTACAAACAATAAGTTAAAAGTCAATTAGTAGAGGAAAAGATACAAAGTAAGTTGGTTGTTGCCTTTTCAATTCCTTTGAGAAACCAGAGTAACATTTGTTGCATTTGGTAAAGGCACAACACCCTATAACAAGGGCAACCACACACACAAGGCTTCCCTGGCACCACAAGGATGTGATCTAGCCACCAAAAGAATATATGCTAACATTTATTAGCCAGTAGTTCATTAGGCACTGTTAAGTCATGTGTAATCAAGAATCCATTATCACGGGGCCATCTGAACAGGAACTAACAGTTATGGAAACTTTAAAGGAAAGTTTGGGACAAGCTTCAGTCTCATGAAAACTTGGGCATGGGTTTGTATGCAATTATAGTTACCTGACCAGGGGATATCAAGAACATAAAGAGAGAGGAGACCAGGGAGCCAGGGGCTTTGCTGAGTCCCTCAAAACTGCAAGGACGAGGGCCCCAGCTCCCAGGTCAGCGCCCTCCCCAGGCCCCGTGATGGCTCCCTGTTCCACTCGCTGCATCCCAGCACCCGTGCACGCGGCAAACTGCGTTTGAGGTGAACCCCCCCGGGGGTGCGTCCATGTGGAGTTAAGGCTTTCTCTGCAGGGCTGTCACAGCCCTGTCAAGGGACAGGCCACCTGGAAAAACGGGAGAAATGATCCCTGATGGCTCCGACACATGCTCTGTCTAAACAAACAAAGCGCTGATCTCTCCAGGCAGAGACACAGGCTACCCAGGCGCCCCTGCAGTGTGCACCCCGTTGTACTCAGACCCGCAGCATCGTGGCACGTGCTGGCACCCCCAAATGCACACTGAGGTGGCCAAGCACGATGTCTCTTGTGATGCCAAGACTTTCGTCCTCTAGTCACCTGCCCAGCTCCTTCACAGAGTATTCTTGGGGTGCAAAGTCCCAGAGCAAAAGCCATAGGAACTCAGCGGCCAATATGCACTTCCTCCAGCTCAGTCACAGATGCTAAATGCTGGCAGATGGGGCGCACCCAGAGCGAATCAGGGCTATTTTCTGAGTATGGGCTTTTTTTCCTCTGATATCCAGGAATACCCCCCTCAGTCTCCTCCTATGTGCTTCCCTTGGGACCCCTCTCTCATCAGAGCGGGAGACCCTCCCAAGGCCACCAAAGAGCCCTTGGGTTAGACTAGGGATCCTGGTCACAGGATTTAAGAACGTATCCCTGGACAGCCTGCTTTTTTTTGTTTCTTATTAAACTGTGAGACCATCCAATGGAAAAGCGCCTTCCCCAAAGAAAAAGTTCAATGGCATACATAATTTTAAAGGTCCACTTCAATAGTCCTGGTTGCATTTAACTACATTTATGAAATGGAATGTCACCTTCTTCATAAGGTATGGAAGTTTCAAATGAAAGACAATCCCCCCCTCAAAGTAAAGGGACTAGATGAGGAACAGGGAAGTAGTGGGCAGAGGAAGGGCAAACAGGAGGCTGGAGCTGTGACATCTGACTTTCTGAGACACACACTACATACATAATGAAAATGATTACAGTATAAACAAAGATTAAGTATTTTTGCCTTTAAAAAAAGGCAGCTAGCCAGCTGACATCAACTTTATCGGCCCCATGGTTCGAAATGGAAAAAAGTCTCACAGACACAATTGTACAGCCTTAGAATGAGTTCTTGTAAACAGTGTTAGGGCCTTTTTTTTTTTTTTTTTTTTTGTCTTTCAAAGATAAAGAAGGCATAACCTAGAAATAATATATCTATACAAAGAAAATATTACGCACAAAGAAAGAAGTTGGCAATCATGATGTGAGTTGGGTTTAAGGGTTTGCTTGTTTGTCTTTCCATTTTACAGAAAGGTAAACGACCAGGAAAGTCAACTGGGAAAAGTAAGCCACGAGCTCACATGTTCTCTCGTTATAAGCAGGATCCGCCTTCAGAAACTTAAAAAAAGGATGGAATGGGGTTACAAAAGAAAAAAAAAGTCACTCTAAAACTAATTTCTAAATTGAAAGAGAAAATAATATTTAACTGACTCCCAAGCATAAAAATTCTTCAACCACTGTAATCAATTGAAACTGATGCTAGAAGTAACTGCTGAGAAACCATAAGAAATAAACATGAGTCCACTGCTTTGCTGGAAACCAGGGAGATACTGAGCAAAGAGGAAAGGAAAGGGGAGAGAAAGCATGTTTTTGCACAAGAATGGCTGAAGCTGCTTCTGCACAGTCCCCACACCGCGGAATCATCTGCGGCAGCTCGGGGGACACCACCAGCCCTCACCCCCCACCCAGGGCCGTCGGGGCTCACTCAGCACGGCCCAAGAAGCCTCAGGGAGCCCGGGTCAGGCCGAGCAGTAAACAGACAGCTTGAGAAATCGCACAAACTGCAGAGCTGACATCATTATTTATATGCAATCAGAGAAAAGATCCCCCAACAGAAGGAGACGTGCATTAGATAAATGCCTTAAAAATCCTTTAATGGAAGAGATGCACGTACTATGTAAACAGACACTGGTATCTCTGACTAAACGCAACCTGCCTAAGTGACGGGGCTCAGAGCACAGGAAGGGAGTCTGGGATGCCGGAGACAGCAGGACGACGTGCCCTCTGACCTTGGCTGGTCCCAGCTAGCGGCTCCCCACCGGGGAGGTGCCCGCGTCTCCTCCTCCAGCATCGTCCGTGCCCACAATGCACCCGAGCCCCGGGATGAGGGCAACGGCAGCCTCCACGCGGGCTGCTCTCTGAAAGTGGCACAAAATCTACTGCTTTCAGGTTAAAATCTACCCATTCAGAGGGCGTCTTAACTTCTGCTTCTGCACAAAGCCCCTCAGTCCAGCTTTAGCACGCGCAGGGTACCCCAGTGTTCTTCACCAATCTACAGCAACCATGGCCCCAGTTACCAAAACCAAAAATGTCGCAAAAGGGAAAAAAAACAACACTGGCTATCCCTGGCATGTGACCCCGGGCTCCAGCGGTCCCACAGGCAAACTGGGGACCCTGCCATTCCTCACACAGAGGGGGCCTCGAGACTCATCCCTGCTGCCCACCTGCCCTCTTCAAAGGAAAGGTGCTCACACCACAAACGGCCTCCAGGCACACGAACAAAATGCTTGTGACCCATTCAAGAGGCAGACACACACCCCACCAAGTTTTCCCTTCTGAGCTGAGGATTCTTTAAGTTTCCATAGAGTGTTTCCAGTGTAGAAGTGATAAGGGTTGGAGATACACCTAGGGTGAGGGCAAGTGAACGACTGTGTGAAAGTGTTAGCTGCTCAGTCATGTCCAACTCTTCACAGCAGCATGGACTGCAGCCCGCCAGACTCCTCTGTCCATGTGAATCTCCAGGCAAGAATACGAGTGGGTAGCCATTCCCTTCTCCAGGGGATCTTCCCAACCCAGGGTCAAGCCTGGGTCCTGGATTACAGATGGATTCTTTTACCATCTGAGCCACCAGAGAAAGGGTCACCTTTTTCAGGCTCAATAAAAACAGGACACTCAGCGCCCATTTCCCATGGGTTCAGAGCTCCAGCAAAGGTGGGGGGAGGGCTGGGTAATGTTAACTTGGATGCTGACAGGCAAGATTGCCTTGGCCATTTCCACGTGCTCACAGCCCAACACCTGCTCCTGGATTTAGTCAACCTGTTCAGTTCACTTCAGTCACTCAGTCGTGTCCGACTCTTTGCGACCCCATGGACTGCAGCACGCCAGGCCTCCTTGTCCATCAGCAACTCCTGGAGTTTACTCAAACTCAAGGCCGTGGAATTGGTGATGCCATCCAACCATCTCATCCTCTGTCGTCCCCTTCTTCTGCCCTCAATCTTTCCCAGCATGAGGGTCTTTCCAAATGAGTCAGTTCTTCCCCTCAGGTGACCAAAGTATTGGAGTTTCAGCTTCAGCATCAGTCCTTCAGCAACAGAATCAGGACTGATTTCATTTAGGATGGGCTGGTTGGACCTCCCTGGTCACAGTTTTGAGGGGGGCGCTGTGACAGTGTTTGCACTTGTCTGAAGGTGTTTATTTGGAGGGCTGTGGGGGCATGCTCTGCCCCAGATGCAGAAAACTCAGGTTGGCCAGGAGCGGCCCGCATGGTAACTTCCTTCTTCCCCTGCAGGCCAGACAGATGCCAGGGAGGACAGAAAATGAGTCGCGCGGTGACTCCTTCCCCAAGCCAGGACGGGAGGCTCTGCCCGACTCCCTCCGGCCAGGTCTCATGACCCAAGACTCACTGGTGGTGATGGACCCAGAGCACTCCTGGGGATATTTAAACTGAGCTATGGCCTTCGGGAATGTCATCAACAACCAGAAATAGTGCCGTTCCTGCCCTGAAGGCAAGCCCTGCGCAGTCCTCAAGTGGGTGAGAGAGGCGAGGAATGCCTATCCCAGGATCGGTTCTCCATGGCTGAGGAAAAGGTCAGGATGGCAACAAGCTGGGAGAGTGTTCACATTTCAGAGGCAGCTCCAAACGGCCCAGCTCGCAGTCCACCTGCTGGGTCATCTTGTGACCGGCTGGCCCGGGAACAGTGTCCTTCCCCAAGCATGCCAGGCAAGCCCTGGGAGAACCCAGACTATCTTCCCAACGTGGGCAAAAGGGGACGGAGGCTTCACAGTAGCATGCAACCCATAAAGTCGCTGCATGGAGGGCCCGATGCTCTGAGACCTGGGACCCCTCCTGCAGTCAGCGACTTTTTTTTCCAAAAATGGGAAATCTGTTCAAAAAGGTCAAGATGTTAGTTGCTGTTGTTGTTTTGACTCCCTGCTCAACAGTAAGACCACAGAGTAAGGACCATTTGCAACAATGATAATTACTCTGAGTCTGAAGTCTATGAGTCAAGGAAATGGAGCTGCTTCTTCAAGTTTCCCTCCCCTTGCTCCGCATCTCCTGACCTCAACACGTGTGTCCAACCCTGAATGGCTGGAAGAAAGAAGCCCTGTACAGAGGTCATGAGCTGGAAAATCGAATGCTCAACCAGAGACCTCAGCAACTTGCTTCTGATGCCTCCGATTCAGGAGCCTCTATGTGGCGAAGCCCCGTACACAGGTCATGAGATGGGAAATCGAATGCTCAACTACAGGCCTCAACAGCTTGCTTCTGATGCCTCTGATTCAGAAGCCTCTACATGCATGGGGGTGTCTGGGGCAGGCATGGACCATGCTCGGAAGGGGAAGGTGAGACAGGCACCAACAAGAAGGCTGGGCGGGGAGAGGCGATCCATAATGGGATCAGACAGCCACCAGCAACCCAGGCACGCGGCGCCTCCGCCCAGCTAGGCTGCAGTGCTCAGCGCGTGCACAGGTGTGCTTTGTTCAAGGAAACCTGGAAGACGTCCACACTCCACACTCCAACACGGAACCTGTACTGGGCGTCCCATGTGCTCAGACCTCCTGCCTCTCTTTCCCTTACTGCCTGGGGAGGCAATCACACCAGAAGGAGCGCCAAGGGAAAATGACACAGGCTACTGAGTATTAACATTAAGAGTATAAAAATAGCAAGCTAGACTGCTTTACCCAGCTTATATGTTTGAATCCTCAAGATGCCTCTAAAGGTGTATTTAGTCTCAATGTACTGATGAGGTCTCTGGACGAGTTTCACGAAACCCATGGGAGATACCATCTCACACCTATCAGAATGGCTATTATCAAAAAGACAAGCAATAAAAAGTGTTGCTGAGAATGTAAAGAAAAAGGAACCCTTGTGTGGCACTGGTGGGAGTGTAAATTGGTGCAGCCACTATGGAAAACCATAAGGAGGTTTCTCAAAAAAATTAAAAATAGAAAATAGGATATAATTCAGCCATTCCATTCCTGGGTAATCTTCCAAAGAAACAAAGACACTAATTAGAAAAGGTGCATGCGCCTCTAGGTACTGCAGCATCATTCATAAGAGCCAAGACATGGAAGTAATCTAAGGGCCCACCAACAGATGAATGGATAGATATGTTAAATACACAAATACACAATGGACTATTACTCGGACATAGAAAATGAAATCTTGACATTTGCAACATGGACAGACCTAAAGGGTATTATGCTAAGTGAAAGAAGTCAGAAGAATAAACACAAATACAATGTGATTTCATCTATACGTGGGCTCTGAAAATGAAACAAACAAACGTAACAAAACACAGAGAGTCATAGATACAAACAGGTGGTTGACAGAGGGGAGGGGGTGGGGGGATGAATGGACCAGGTGAAGAGGATTAAGAGGTACAAGCTTCCAGTGACAAAACAGTGAGTCACAGGGATAAAATGGACAATGTGGGGAATATAGTCAGCAATAATTAATATCTTTGTACAGTGACAGATGGTAACTAGACTTATTTGTGGTGAGTACTTTGAAACGTATACAAATATCGTATTTCTGTGTTGTACACCAGGAACTAACACAGTATTGTAGGTCAATTATACAGCAAAAACAAACAAACTCATAGAAGAGATCAGATTTGCAGTTCCCAGAAGTGCGGTGGGGAGAGTGGCAACATGATAATGGTGATCAAAAGGTACAAACTTCCAGTTATAAAACAAGTTAGCACTGGGGATATAACGCACAACACGCTCACATGACTAACGCTGCTGCGTATGTCATGTATGAAAGTTGTTGAGAGTAAATCCTGAGAGTTCTCATGACCAGGAAAAATATTCTTTTCCTTTTCCCTTTCATTTTCGAGCTATACGAGAGGATGGATGTTCACTAGCTAATTTCATGGTGCATGGAAGTCAAATCACTATGCCGTGCACCATAAACTTACCATGCTGTATGTCAATTACATCTCAATAAAAGTGGGAGGGGAAGAAACCCCAGAAGCCATGCAGTCCGTGGGATCTCAAAGCCCATGCCCCCAGGACTGGTTAATACCACGTCCAGTGATGAGTGAGTATTTTCTAGGGATGCTATCACTTGATGCTCCCAAATTCAGTGTACACACACTACTTTCACAGGCTACAGTGAAACAAGGAGTTGTAATATCTGAGAGAAAGAAGGGTGAAGAAACTCATGTGTCTAAAAGAACCTGCAAGTCCTTGACCAGGTACATTCAACTCTTGGTGCAAACAAACATACACTGCACTGTTTCTAAAAACATCTCTTATGTAAGAACATTAGATTCAATTCCTTGTGACAAGATGTCCTACTGATGAGCTGGAGGTTAATTACTATGAGACATTAACCAATCAAGACAAATTTCAGTTGGAAACTGAACTGTAAGCATAAAATTACAAACTACTAGGAACTATTCCCCATGTTTAGCTGTTCCCCCCTTTTAAATGCACACACACACACACACACACACACACACACACACAATGTATGTGTGTTCATATTCTTTCTACTTTAAGCTGTCAACAGACTAGGCATGTTGTAAATATACAGTTTCAAATGACAAGTGATTTGAACTGTAATAACTCAAGTAAAAAGATTACCATAAACTGGGACACGTGGTCAAGTATGAGTTAGCCTGGCCTCAAGGGCCCAGCAGGATAATCCGTGTTTTGGCCAATCCTGACCACCCTGGTTTTTTCCTCATCCTGACACTATTCTTTCTAGCACAAAAGAAAAAAATATATTTTTTCAAATATTTTTTTATTGAAAAGTTGGAAAAGATTCCCCTAGGCCTCCTCTGTTTACTGCCATAAGGAGGAGAATGCCAGTTCTTTATACCATATATCAACTAACTGCAAGGTAGAGAAAAACTTGTTATACTTAAAAACTGGATTTAAATGTCATTTGATATGTGACAGACCAACCAGAAACTGCATGCACACAGTACCCAAATACTTCTAATCTTTCCTAAGAAGAAAGAAGGAATTTTACAGAAAGAGTTGTTTTAAACATATATAAACTCACTTTTTCTGGGAAATAGCATCAGTATGCTCCATAAAATTTATCAGGTTCTTAATAAAAATAATAGGAGTTTACATACATATTGAGCATAAACTAACTTTAGACTAAATTAAAATTAAATGCCACGGTGTGGTGATAAGACAGCTGTTAGTACTACCTAGTACAGAAACAGACTTTGAAATGGAAAAACAGTCTACTCTATCTTTAAGAAAAGTAAGATTTTATTTTAGCCTAAAGTTTAAAAAAGCATGGAAACCCTTCTGAGATCATAAAAAAAGGCAAGGAATTCTCCTCTCATCATTTTATTCAGTCACTACAATAAGACAAGAAAAAGAAATTAAAGTCATACAGACTGAAAAGAAAGAAAACTTTCATCTCTGCATGATTGTCTGTAGAAAATTTCAGGAAATTCTAAAAACAAACAAAAAAAACCCCACCACCAACAACAAAAAACAAGCCCCAACCCATCTCCTAAAATTAATAGGCGAATTCAGCATATTGTATTTTGATATATTGGAATGAAAAAAAGTAAATACTTAGGCACAACTCTAACAAATATACACAGGAATTGTATACTGAAAACTGCAAACTGCTAATGAAAGAAAAGTTAAAATACATGGGGAGGCACATTGTGCTCAAGGAATGAAAGACTCAGCATCATACAGATGTCAGTTCTCCCCCCAAATTGGTAAATAAGTTTAGGGCAAACTTATATTCTTAACAAAATGCCAGCAAGATATTTTTAAATGTACGCATGCTCATTCTAAATTTTATATCAAAGGACACAAAGACCAGAATAGCTAAAACAATTTTGAAAAAGAAGAATGAAGTGGGAGGAATCGTTTACCTGTTTTCAAAATTCACTATAGAGCTACGCAACTCAAAACTGAGCGCTACCGGCAGAGGAAGAGACAGAGATCAGTGGAGCAGAAGAGGGAGCCCAGGAACAGACCCACACAAACACGCACAGCAGCAGCAGCAAGCCAAAGGGAGGAAAAGAGCTTTTGCCACAAATGAGGCTTAAGTAGACAATCTTTGGGGGGAAAAACTCAACCTACATCAAAAATTAACTTGAAGTGGGCCATGAGCCACGTAAAATATAGAACTATAAGTCTTTTAGAAGAAAAAGAGAGACTTTTGGGGATCCAGCACCAGGCAGAGTTCTTGGACACCGAAAGCACAAACTACGAAAGAAAACACTTGCTAGACTACACTTTAGCAAAATTTAAAACATTTGCTCAGCAAAGACCTTGTTAAGTAGATGAAAAGAAAAGCTACAGATTTGGAGAAAATGTTTACAAACCATAATCGAGTGAAGGACTAGTCTCTGGAGTACAGAAGGCACTCTGAGAACTCAACACTAAAAAACAAACAACCTAGCTAGCTAACCAGCAAAAGACAGGAGCAGATGTTTCACCCAAAAGGATATATGGATTGCTAACAAATGCATTAAAATCCGGATGGCTAAAATCATTACCCATCAGGAAAATGCAAAGTCAAACTCAATGAGATAGCATTCCCTATCTATCAGAACAGGCTAAAATAAAAAATAACAACAGCACCAGATGCCTGCATGGATGTGGAAAACCTGGGTCACTTATACATTGCCGGTGGTTACACTGAATGGTACCGGCATTCTGGAAAACAGTCGGATAGTTTCTTAAAATACTAAATGTGCATCTCCTATACAACCTGGCAACTGCATTCCTGGGCATTTAACCCCCTAAAATGAAAACTTATATTCATTCAAAATCATGTATATGAATGTTCATAGCAGCTTTTTAAAAAAAACAAAAAAACAAAGAAACCTCCAAACTGGAAAAAATCCAGATGTCCTTCAAGAAGCGAATGGTTAAACAGGCAGTGGTACATCCCTGCCATGGAATACTGGTCAGCAATAAAACAGGACACACAAAGACCTCGATGACTCTAAGAGAACTATGCTGAGAGGAAAAAAGACCAATCCCCAAGTGTTATGCATTGTATGATTCCACTGTTAGTACCCCATAAACTGGAGCCTGCCAGGCTCCTCTGTCCATGGAACTCTCCAGGCAAGAATACTGGAGTGGGCTGCCATTCTCCAGGGGA
Source organism: Kobus ellipsiprymnus (assembly GCA_006410655.1). Taxonomy (NCBI): domain Eukaryota; kingdom Metazoa; phylum Chordata; class Mammalia; order Artiodactyla; family Bovidae; genus Kobus; species Kobus ellipsiprymnus. Next base: position 823,167 of record SJYR01000274.1, on the reverse strand, counting down.
TCTTACTGACTCAGGAATCCAACTTGGGTCTCCTGCACTGCAGGCAGGTCCTTTACCACCTGCGCCACCAGGGAAGCCTGACTCCACTTAAAGAACGTTCTTAAAATGACATTTTAGGGATGGAGGACAGATTAGTCGTAATGAGGGGTTAAAGACGTCATAGAAATAGAGGAAATGGATGTGGCTATAAAAGGGCAAAAGGAGATAGATATTGTGAAGCTGAAAATGTTCTGTATCTCGACTACACTAATATGAATGTCAATACCCCAACTGTGATACTGTAATATAGTTTTACAAAATAACATGATGGGGGGAAACTAGTGTATAGGATTATTTTGTATTATTTCTTATAACCACATGTGAATCTATCATCTCAAAATAAAAAAAAAAATTAATGGAAAAAAATCTTTCAACAACAATACATTCACTTGCCATCCTCCAGCAGTCTAAGCAGACAAATGGCTTCTTGCAAATCACATCATTTTCCCCTGTAGGCTGTCCAGATGTAAAACAGATCCTGCCCATGCATTACCACTTCATCAGGAAGTCACAGCTCCAAAGAGGTTAATTTTTAAGTCTTTATTTAGCAATTTCATCTTTAAGCTAAAGTGCATTCTCAGCAGAAGGGCCACTTCAGTCTTAATAGTTTAGGATTATATACTACAAAAACAATAAACTAAAGACAGAATTCAAAAGTAAGCAATCACAATAATTAGTACAAAAGAATTTCTAAGCCAATTATTGAGCAACTTTCCGAAGGAACAAGACTATTTTAAAGTAAAAGAATGCATATCCAAGACATGTTTATTGCAGGATTATTTGTAATACTAAAAAACTGGAGACAACCTAAATGCCTGATTTGGAGTGATTAAACAAATTGTGCCCATCATTCCAGCATCACGCAATGGCTAAAAATAACAAGGCAGGAGCACATGTACTGTCACTGGACGATAATCAAGGTAAAGTATTAAGCTGAAAAAAGGTTCAGAGCAATGCAGAAGAATGACCCCACTTCAGTTTTCAAAACTATATTAGAATATGTGCATATAAACAATAATGAGATGTAAATACATGAGATGGAGTAAATACATGAGATGGAGTATTTTTAAAGTTATTTGTAACAATTCAAGGGAAAGGAGTGATGACTTGAATGGTTGAAGGACTTTTTGCTATAGACATTTTAAAATGTAATCTTACTGTTAAAAAAAAAAGTTAATCAGAACACAACTTTAGAGTTCTATCAATCAATTGTGATTAAAGTAAGGTATGTTTTCCATTTAATTCAACTTGGTTTAAAAAAAAAGCTACTTCTTTTCATATCATCTCTCAGATTCAGGTCTTTATCCAAATCTGTCACTGAGTTGCTCCTTCTTAAAAAGTGACTAGAACAGGGACTCACAAACTCATGTCTTCCAAGGAACCCTACATATTAATAAGAGTTATTTGCTCACAGAGATTTGAGAAATGCTGTTTAAAATATAAACAGGAAGAGGGTAAGATAATCAGCCTGTTACTTGGCCGGTGCATGAAAAGACGCTTAGTGGATTTCAGAGTTTGAGAAACACTGAACTTGACCTCCTCTTCTGTGCAATACCCTGATGTTGTCCATATTACCCATCAAGTAGACAAAGGCAGGAAATGGACTCAGCATGACCTCAGGGCCTGGTACTATGGTAGCACAGGGTATCCACACATTAATGAGGAGTATGTGATGCGTATATGCAAACGAGTTTTAAAATCCAGAAGGTACTCAGTAGTTTGCATATTTGCGTTATAATCTTGTTAATACTATCATATTTACCAAGGTAGAGTAAATGTGACAAATCTATTTCTACTCAAAAATCATTTGATAAACAGGAAAAATAAAGCCAAGTACTACTTTACAAAAAGTTCAGTTAAATAGATCAACTGAAAGCTGGGAAACTGGGTTCCGCAAATGATAAGCAGAGGTGTCCCCAGTTATTTGGCAGTTCCCCTTAAAAGGTAAAAACCTCGTGATGGGTTTAATTATGATCTGAGATGCAACATTAGCAGTATGGAGGAGACACTTAATTCTAGCAAAAGTGATCAGACTAGTCCTCTCCGCACCTCAATCCCAATACATTCCTCTTTTGTCTCACCGTCTGAAGATTCCACATAAAACTTCAGCATCACTTTATTAAGCACCAAACAAAGTACAGAAGCAGTGAAACTGATTTTAAATTATAAATCAATTACAAAAGAGTGACACTGGTAATATTCCAACTTCCCACCTAGGAAAAATGATATTTCACTATATTTAAATCTCTTTTCTATATTGCTCAGTAAGAATGGATAGATTTTCCATAAATACATCCTGCAGTTTCTTATGAGACTTATTCTTTTGTCATCTGGATTATGTCACTAAAAAGAATGCAGTATTATTCATCTCAAATATATTGAGCAATTCAATTAAGTCGTCCATCTAAACCTTTAGGGAATCCTTCAGAGTCAACCTGCTTGTGTGCACAGTGAAAGATGACTTTAATTAGCATGTTAATTTCACCTGTAAATAAAAAGTAAAATTTGTCAAGGTACTTAAGAGTTCTATCAAGGCTACACAGTCACCTTACAGTCTTATCTACTGTATTAATTTACAAATTTAAGGATTATTAAGTCAGGTAATACATTGCAAAGCACTTAAGAGGAGTGTCTGACAGAGAGATATTTTCAATAAATACGAATGCCTGCTGTTACTAGAGAAAAATGTCTGCCTGGCTTGATTCTTGGCCACTAATTTGCATAGGTGGCATTAAACTGTATGAAGTATGTATTTTGAGTAGACCCTGATGAACCCGCTGTCTGGAGGCTGCCCTCTGGTACAGGACTCTCTAGATGACAGCTTTGTAAGGCTGCAGGCAGGTCACTCCAATAGCTGAACAACCCCCAGCCAGAGAACTTGGTGTTTAAATGATCAAAAGAGAACAGGCAACTCCAGCTCTACCCTCAGACTTGCCCACCAAGGCCTGGCAGGAAAGCTCCACTGCTAATGAAATGGGTCGCTGGCTCTGCTTTGCTTGGGCTCCTTCTGGCCCCTTAACCTCTGTTCCACCAGGACTCCCAGAGACGGGCAGAGCCACTGGAGGGCTGTGGTCCTGGAGGAGGTGCAGACCCTGCCTCAGGTCCCAGGGGTATCACCTTCCTCCAGGGACAAGCCCAAGCCATGTGCTACTCTCCTATCACCGTGCTTGACTCCAGATGAAGAGACGGTACTGGTTAAGGGTTGGTCTGCATCAGAAAAGATTCTGAAATGTGCAGCTCAAGCTAATAAAATTTCACAGAGGTCATCGGAAACTTAAAAAGTGATGAAAACCTCCAACTGTCCATGTCACTTGAGTAACTTACTTTAACCTCTCAGTTTTCTTATCTGTAAAGTGGGCACAGCACTGCTTACCAAATGAGGTTGAGATTAAATAAACTGATCCTTGCAAAGCACCTGGGATGGTACCTAGCACAGAGCAGTGCTGTGTAACTATTTCTTGAATAAATGAAACAAACAAAAGTCTTCCTTAAACCTTAAGAGAACTTTTTTTTAAATAGTCAAAATTTTAAAAAGCTAAATTTTAGAATCAATTGCATTTTTAAAGTCATCACTAAACATGAGCTACCGCATTCACTTGTGCTGGATTATATAACAGACAAAGAAACTTATTCTCTTGGGAATTTCCAGAACCCTGAGCACAGCCAAAATACACTGACCTTGAATACATTGTTCTTGAACAAAGTGGCTGTACTGAACACGGAACTGATGTTACGACTTCGTACCTAGCACACAGTGCTGGAGGCTCTCGCGCTCCATTATCTGACAGTGACGCCGGAACGGGAGGATAATGCATAATTTCTAATCTTATTTAAAAGGCATTATGCACTCCCAGAGCACTTACAAGGAACGACTCTCCTGCTCTTCCTGGTGTGGTGTCTGCTCATCAGCAGGAAGACAGCTGGTTTGGGGGCTGGTGATGGGTTTTTCCATTGTTTTCAAAAGACAGAGAACTACCCACACGCTCACTTCCGGAGACACGAGACAGTGAGCTGTCCCCAGCAATCACACAGCAAAGGTCACTGTCCGAGACCCGACACGTGGCTCCAGGGCCTCCCACTGCGAGGCCCCTTCCACACTGTGGCTCCGGGCAGGACAGATGAAAGGGGAGGCGGTCAGTGCGAAGGGAGCAGGCTCACCTCCTACTCCACAAAGAGGGACAGCTCGTGGGGCAGGGAGGGGGCCTGCTCACTCAGGGACCGGCGAGTGGACACCCAGCCCAGGGTCACCCCCATTCCCCACTCTGCTCCCCAGGAAGGCGTCCTTGCTGTTCTCAAAGAGCCTGCAGGCCAGAGAGAGCCAGAGGCCCAGCCCTGTGCCACTGGGCTTCTGCGCCATGTGACAATCTGAATCACAGCCTCAGGCTGGATCTCCTCACCTGGGCAGCGGGGGGTGGGACCGGGCGACTTCGAGCAGGGATGCAGGGGATGAACAATGAATAATAAAAATGGGGGATTATAAACGAATAAACCAAGTCTATCCATACCCTTAGCATCAAGGATTATGAAAAAGGACCCAAAGGAGTGAGACACTCTTAATTTTCCAAATAATAAAACTACTGATACAGGCAGACTGAATAGGCCTTACAGGCTCTCTGTTCCCCACTAGTTAAGACAGTCAGATGCCACACAGCTCAGAGTGGCAGAGTCCTCGAGCAGAGGACTGTGCTCCGTGAGGCCCTCAGCAGCCCAGGGGCAGAGCTGGTCGTGATGCCCACTGCCCCACTCTCGACATTCTCAGAACAGAGCTATAACTGCCCTTTTCTGCTCCCTTTTCCCCCTGCAGACTGGTCCAGGGCTGGGCTCACTGAGTTCTGCAGTGTCACTGCAAAATACTCCACCTGGCATGCAGTAGGGGCTTAATAAATGTCAACACCCCCCCCCCACCCCCACCAAAACACAACATCAGGCATGGGTCTTTGTGCCATCAAGTTCTGCTCTCCTTCACTCCCCACTGTCAGTCCTCATCTAGGCCTTACTGTAACCATCTCCTTATGGGATCCCAACAGTGATCTTACCCTACCCTCAGAAAAACAACACAGCTGCTCCACACTGCTCCTCTCCAAGTCCAGGGCGTGCATCTGTGTCCTCCTCAAGCTAAAAGGCCACTCTCTCCCTGAGCTGCCGGCCCGCGCCTGCATTGCCCAGCTGCCCGCCTCGCCATCGCCCGACTCTGGGTGGCATTACCATGGGCATCATTCCTTAGCTGCTCTCTCCATCATGGACATGCGTAGCCAGCAATGCCATTGCCATCTGCACCTCAAGGCCCCCCTTTGGTCACCATCCCTTCCTTCACTGAAGACTTCTGACGCAGCCCACGAGGCTGGCTCCTTGGCCAATACTTCCATTCCTGAGAGACTCCCCTACCCCCTCACCACCTTCCCCAAACTCCCCAACCCTGAAATTAAATTCAAGGCAAGTTCTTCCCTCTTTGAAAGCTTACAGCTAACAGCTTCTAGACTTTAAACCTGGAAAAGCACGTGGACCTACCCTACCCACCTCCAGGGTCATGTGACACTGAGCGATGGCCCATTACAAACAAACCCCAATGAGCAGCTCCAAGGAATGTCTCCGTCTGGGGCAAGTGCGAAAGTCAAACGCAGGCCGTGATCAGGAATCGAGTGCCCTTCTACACGCCGCCCCCCAGGCCTCCTGCCGCCTCGGCGACACACGAGGGCCGACATGGTCTGTGCGTGCACCCCGGGAAGCAGACCGCAGCCCTCCCTGGCGCCCGGTGATTACAGGGCCAGGCTGGGCGCAGCCGCGAGAACCCAGAAAGAAAGCCTTCTGTGAAACCAGACACCATGCAAGGTCGCAGAGACAGCAAGAGCCTGTCAGTCCCGAAAGCCCTGCGGGGAGCAATTTTCCTAAGCACCTGTGCCCAGCGCCAACACAACAGCAGGCTGGACATACCTGGGGCGACCAGAGAGCAGAGCTGGCCACCCAGCCGGAAAGGCCACTCGAGGTCCTGGACCGTCAAGACTCGGGTCTCCATCGGGCTTTCCTGCTGACTGACATCGGGCACAGACCAAGCAACCAGTCTGAAAACACTCTTGTGGCAAGACAGACTCCCCGCACAGACCAAGCAACCAGTCTGAAAACACTCTTGCGGCAAGACAGACCCCCAGCCTTGCTCACGGCCGTGGCCTCGGCGGGGCGGAGAGGAGGCTGGGTCAGCATCACAACAGGTGCCCTGCAGGGCAGCTCCTGCCGGCCCGAGCTATGCAGACTTCCGACCCCACCTGGGGGCTTCCAGGGGCTCCTGACGGTAAGGCTGCTGAAGTCAAGAACTTAGAAGGCAACCCTGTTAATAACACGCCTTTTGGTTTGGTTTTCTCTTTAAAAAAAAAAAAAAAATACCATCTTGCCCCACCTACCCTCCCTTCAGGAGTTTAAAGAAAATCACCACAAAGAGAAAACCAAAGTCAGTCAAAAGCTGCTTAAAGGATGTGCAATTACGTGCGATTTAGAAAGTCTACGTGTGATTAAAGCCACAGGGAAGGCAATGCTCGGCAATGTATTCAAGCAAACACTGGCTCCACTCCCGGTACCCCCCGCCCATGGCACCCCTAACGGGCACGCCTTTGTTCAGCAGCCCAGAGGTTCTCAAAGTGCAGTCCGCCACCAGCAGAGCGGCAGGGTCACCGGAGAGCTTGGAGGAGGCCTGCTGAGTCAGAAAGCCCTTGGAGGAGGAGACCCAACCAGGTGAGCCTTCACCAGCCCCCGGGGGTCGGGTCCCAGAGCCTCAGCACGGGGCTGCGATACGCGGCTTGTTCCCACGCAGGCCACACCTGGGACGCCCTAACCACAGCTGACCATCGGGGAAACGCAAAGCAGAGTCACAGGGCGATGTCCCTGACCCTGCTGGGACGGCTGTCCTCAGAAAGACAGGAGACAACAACCGCTGGGGAGGATGCGGAGAAAAGGCAGCCTCTACACACTCCGGGTGGGAACGCAAATTGGTGCAGCCACCATGGAGAATATTATGGAGGCTCCTGAAAGCATTAAAAGTGGGACTATCATATGATCCAGGAATCCCATTTCCATATCGGGGAAACGCAAAGCAGAGTCACAGGGCGATGTCCCTGACCCTGCTGGGACGGCTGTCCTCAGAAAGACAGGAGACATCAACCGCTGGGGAGGATGCGGAGAAAAGGCAGCCTCTACACACTCCGGGTGGGAACGCAAATTGGGGCAGCCACCATGGAGAATATTATGGAGGCTCCTGAAAGCATTAAAAGTGGGGCTATCATATGATCCAGGAATCCCATTTCCAGGTATAGACCCACAGGAAATAAAATCGATCTCCCAAAGAGCTGTCTGCACTCTCACACTGAGAGCAGCATTACTCACAATAGACAAGATACAGAAACAGCCTCATGTCCATCTACGCGTGGATGGGTACGGAAAATGTGGGGTATACACACACAGCGGACTACTTTTCAGCCATAAAATAAAGGTCAGGGTTACCTGCTAATCCATGACTGATAAAAGAGACACAGGGGTTTGTCCTGTGACACAGAGGACAGGCACAGGGCTGCACAGGGGCCGTGACACTAGCCGAACAGTAACCCCGAACCTCAGCGCTCAACGCAAAGAAATAGAGGAAAAAACAGAATGGGAAAGACTAGAGATCTCTTCAAGAAAATTAGAGATACCAAGGG
>SJYR01000274.1:781727-814794 GCA_006410655.1 Kobus ellipsiprymnus | reverse complement strand
CGTGGTCATGTATGGATGTGAGAGTTGGACTATGAAGAAAGCTGAGTGCAGAAGAATTGATGATTTGAACTGTGTGGTGTTGGAGAAGACTCTTTAGGGTCCTTTGGATTGCAAGGAGATCCAACCAGTCCATCCTAAACTAGGAGATCATTCCTGGGTGTTCACTGGAAGGACTGATGCTGAGGCTGAAACTCCAGTCCTTTGGCCACCTCATGTGAAGAGTTGACTCATTGGAAAAGACTCTGAGGCTGGGAGGGATTGGGGGCAGGAGGAGAAGGGGACGACAGAGGATGAGATGGCTGGATGGCATCATCGACTCGATGGACGTGAGTCTGAGTGAACTCCGGGAGTTGGTGATGGACAGGGAGGCCTGGCGTGCTGTGACTCACGGGGTCGCAAAGAGTCGGACACGACTGAGCGCCTGAACTGAACTGAGCTGACTGAGCCCTGAACCTGCGGTCTGGCTGAGGACAAGTCAGGTGTCACCTGCGCTGGGGGGTCCTGGGGTCCAAGCATCAGCAAAGGCTCGATGCAAACGCCTCAGCTCCTATCTACCTATTTTCCTTATGAGGAATCCGGGGTTAAGGCAGGGCAATAATTACACAGCCCCCAACTGGAGTCAGGAATCACACTCAGGACCTCCCAGCAGCTGTGTGAGCTCAATCCCAGGTTCCTTGAGCTGCAAAATGAGCATGTGAGACCCTACCTCCTGTTTTCTGATCTAATATCCAATGACCAGCTCAACATATTTCCTCTTCTTTTGTTTTTTTAATTATTTTAATTGTGGTAAAACACACATGGACAAATCCCGTGGACAGAGAAGCCTGGCAGGCTACTGTCCATGGGGCCATAAAAGAGTCAGACACAACTTAGCGACTCAACAGCAAACATAACATAAAATTACCACTTTAACCAGTTTTAAATGCACATTTCAGTACTGTTTAGTAGCTTCACACTGTTGACCAACCATCATAAATCACCACCCATTTCCAGAATATATTCCTCTCAAAACACTGAAACTCTGTACCCAGTAAACACTAACTCCCCACTCCCTGCTCCCCCAAGACCCTGGCAACCACTCTTCAACTCTCTGCCCCTAATCTGATTAGTCAGAACCTCACACAAGCGGAATCAAACACTGTTCTTCTTTTTGTGCCCCTCACTTAGTACAACGTCCCCAAGCTTCATCCTTATTACATCGTGCAATGGAATTTTCTTTTTTTGAGACTGAATAACAGTCTACATTTCTTCTTAAGGAAACAATTATCAGCTGAAAAACACCAACCCCTATAGTCAAGCTCTGCATTTCCCAGGCCTGAAAACACGGACATCGCTCTCGTGCAACTCCCCATTCTGATGGGATCTGTGGTCAACAGCTCCTTTACTCCTTTGCGGTCAATCTCCGCCTCATATCTTGGCCCCACAATCAAACCAGTGAATCCAACCTGAATCAAGAGGGACCCATGATGGCCCTGTGGCCAGCGTGATTTAAGATACAACATTCCTAAGAAGACCTGGATGGGAAGGAACTAAAATCTGATTTCAAGGGACTAGGGGAGGGCTCATAAAACTTCAGTGAATGGCCCTCCTCTTTTAAGATTCTCTCCATTTTGTCATAGTACTATATGACCCACAGCCTAATTCTTCAGCTATTTCCAAATTAGCCATTGACCAACAGTCACCTTCAAAGGAATAACAACTGATTCAAATGGATTATGCGGTTAAGAAGATCTGCAGAAAACTGAAACATAGAGAAACAGGGTGGATTTCAGGCACAGTTTACTCTGGGCTCCCACTGCACTTTTTGGTGACTCCTCCATCCCACCTTCGTCCACCCGCTGGCTTCATCTTCAGGCTGGCTCCCCTTGTGATCTCAAGATGGCTTCAGCACTCCTGCAAAGAGCAACCTTATTCACCCTGCTTCCAAGAACCCCCGAAGTCCTGAGCAGTATTCTAATGCATCAACCCAAATCATACTGTTGAAGGTGGCGAGGAAATGCCTCCCACTGATTATAATGTTTGACTGTGTTAACAGCACATCTTTGGGGGATGGGAGGATGCTCTGATCCCCTTACGCCAAGTTTGAGATTAACATCATCCAATTCGTGTCCCTACTACACAGGATAGATAGGGTCCTCAAAGGAAAATCTGGGTGCTGTGAGCAAAAGGAAAGGGGTGCTGGACCATACACCCCCCAGGCACCTCATGGCTTGAGCGACACTCCATAGCAACCCTTGTGTCCATGTTTCATGTACTTCTTAAGAACTTTTTGATTAGAATGTTAAGCTATGTAGCATTACTATTCCCCTTCCCGCCTCAGGGAACTGATTCATCCTTTATGAGTAAGTTAGAGTTTACAGGTGCCTTAATTTTTCCTAATTATGTCTATACTTGTAAAGTTGAACTTCCAGGCCAACAGTAGCCACATTTATCTTTTAGAAGATGACAGTCACTAGGCACCCCGAGCTTCGCATAGCCCCCAACATCCCGAATGGGAGCACATGACCGATGGTCAGGCTGAGAGCTCCTGAAACAGGAGGTACTTGCCCTGGAGGGTACAACAATGACCCAAAAGTATCTGCGTGCTACAGCCGGGGAGAAGGTGATAAACAGTGGAAACAGCCTTTTCACTTTCTTATCTATCCTCGACCTGATCTTACTTAGCTGTATTTGTTCAGAAAGACAAGCATGCAATTGTGAGGCAAGATTCTCTAACTCTGAGGTTAGAACACAAACCTGCGTGTTATAATGCAAGGAGCACTCTGCACCAAGGAGTTGCAATGGCTCTACCCAAAGGGGAAGGAGAATGAGACAGTGTCCCCTCACTCAGCAGCAGACACAACCCTGAGATCAACAGGCTCTGGGCATGAGCTTTATTCACATGCCATGGAAAGAATAACAGTGAATCGTGACTGCTACTCCTGGTCCACTTCCCCCTCCACACCTTGCCCACCTCCAAAGCACCTTTTGAAGTCCCTCCATCTAATTCTTCACAAACCTTTCTTGTGATCAGAATAGGCTGTTCAATGTTAATCCATGGAACAGAGCCTACTACTCCACGAGAATTTAAAAAAAAAAAAAAAGGCACAGCAAAAGTACCAGCCACTTTCAAAAACCTCCTCTTTTACCAGGGACTAATGGCAACCCACTCCAGTGTTCTTGCCTGGAGGACAAGGGACGGGGGAGCCTGGTGGGCTGCCGTCTATGGGGTCGCACAGAGTCGGACACGACTGAAGCCATTTAGCAGCAGCAGCAGCAGCAGAAAGTATTAATAAATTGACTGTAAGAAACATCCACACATGTAAAACAGCCAGATTTAATAACATTGTTTTAAGGTTTATTGCACAAATTCTGTAAGTCAGAAAACTGATCCTCAAACACCTGTTTCATGTTTTCAGAAATTTTCGAATTATTCCACAATTGTCATGGGGTTATAACTCAAAGAAAAAAAAAAACAAAAACTCATGCTTTTAGTTCAACTAAAACTGTATGTTTATTCACAGTCTGGGGGTCTTGGTGGAGAGCCCTCAGTGCAGGCGTGTAAAGAACCAGGAGCAGCTTGTTCATTCGAGAACTCAGCTGTGCAAACTGGTCTTTCCGCACCTAAGCTGCTACAAACACACCACTAGAGCGGGGGACACTGAAGCAATTCCCATGCTGCTAAAAAAATTAAAAGCCTTTCTGCCTACTTAAAAAAAAAAAAAAAAAAATTTGCAGGCATAGCAGGAGAGGGAAGGAGGAAGGGAAGGAGGGAAAGTCAGCCTGAACATCCGTAACCTGATCGGTGCATGGTTGGTAAACAAAGAACACCCTGGGCTTTATAACAACTGCCAGAAACTAAACAAGCAAACAAACAATCCAAACTTAACCGTGCCCTTTACTTTCTTCCTCCTGCTTATCCTTGTACTTGTTCCTTATGAAACAAAGGCCTTATCTCTGGCAGAAGTCACTGCTATCCACAGATGAACGCCGTGGGCAGCAGGAGCCCCGTCTGACAGCCGCTCTTTCTGGGAGGCGTTCAGGCCACACTGGAGTTTGCTCTGTGGGCACCGCCTGGCCCGGACCAACTGCCTCACCTTCTGCTGCACCTCTTTCTTGTCCCGTTTTCAAGTCAAACACACAGGCACATGTAAGTACACACATCTGCAAATGTGTTTGCTGCATCTGGAGGAACTGGGGAGCCCCCAGGCAACAGCGGTGAGGACAGAGAAACACAGGGAAGGACAGAAAAACAAAGGGATTGGGACTTTGCCAACAAAGGTCCCTATAGTCAACGCTGTGGTTTTCCGAGGGGTCATGTATGGATGCGACAGTTGGACCATGAAGAAGGCTGAGTGCTGAAGAATTGATGCTTTCAAATCATGGTGCTGGAGAGAAGACTTTTGAGAGTCCCTTGGACTGCAAGGAGATCAACCCAGTCAATCCTAAAGGAAATCAATCCTGAATATTCACTGGAAGGACCAATGCTGAAGCTGAAACTCCAATACTTTGGCCACCTGATGCGAAGAGCTGACTCACTGGAAAAGACCCTGAGGCTGGGAAAGATTGAAGGCAGGAGGAGAAGGGGAAGACAGAGGATGAGACGGTTGGATGGCATCACTGACTCAACGGACATGGGTTTGAGTAAGCTCCGGGAGTTGGCGATGGACAGTAAAGCCTGGCATGCTGAGGTTCATGGGGTCGCAAAGAGTCAGGCATGACTTAGCCACTTAGTGACTGAACAACAAGGGAGGGGAGCCTGCAGGGAAAAGAGCCCAAATCCTACATCGACTTGTTCTCCAGACTGAATACCAACTGTCCCACCACAGATCAGGACAGCGCGGCAGCAGGAGCAGGAACGGCTGCGGATCAGCCCCTCCTGAACTCCACATCGGGCACGTGCACAGGAAGACGCCCAACGAGTGGGCGGGCAGAGTCAACAGAAACAGCAGGGCCACAGAGAGCCAGCCCCACGGCCCTCGCTGAAGACCCCGTGAGACGGAGAGCTGCGCCTCACGACACGGCAGTGGCCCGGTTCTCACCAACAACCCCACTCAACGCTTCATCCACAGGGCTAAGCCAGACGGGGCCAGGCTCCAAGAGACCGCCGTGGGGACTAGTAAGACACAGCTGGGACCTTCACGTCGACCAGTGGTTTCCGAAGGTTTAGGGGTCAGGTATCTCGGAGAATCTAACGACTATAAGGGACTCTCCAGCTCAGAACAATACACACAGACAAGCTGTGACACAGTATTTCAGTTTCACGGACACCCACACCCCGAACCTACCCCCCCCAACTCCCTACTTCAAAGGCCCTTGGGATAAAAATCTGCTCAAACCTCTCTTCCCCTAACTTCTAATTCCTGCAGAAGGACATTTGGTCAGCCTATGGTGACTCACCACCACCTCCAAACTGCGAAGTCCATCGGTGTGGTAGAGACCCCAAATTTCATCTCCAGCAGGAGGTCTGCATTAGAGGCCGCCAGCATGCAGAACCAGGAGACAACTGGGAGAAGGGACTTGAGAGGAAGCTAACACTAGCACCAAGAGAGCCACAAAGGACAGGAAAACCACAGAAGGGCTGAGACAATGTGCCGCAGGACAGAAGGAGCAAGAGCCTCGAGTCCCACTTCAGAGAAACTGCACCTGGGAAAACTTTTGAGCACGTGCCATGATGCGTACGTTTAAAAACAAAACCAAGTGGCTGTGATTAATGAGCATAACAGCCACGCTGCCGGCACGCTCCTCAGAAGGTGGGAGAGACATAAATTTCCAAGCAAATACCCACGTCCGTGCTGGCGGACGCAAGTGACAACAAGCCCCCTTTGTATCCTGATCTAATGAAACCTTTTTCACAAATGCCAGGGATCAAGCAAAACAATCACTTCTCCTTCAATTTGGGCCCCAGGTTTAATTACCAGCGGTGCAACATGCTATGATTCTGACAGCATCTGATAGGCTGGGACACACTTCTCCCCAAGTCTAGCAGGAAGGACCCACGGTGGGTCCTTTCCCAGCTCGCAGGCAGCACTCCCACCAGACTCGGCGCTCAGGAGACTCCTGGGGGCGGGCCTCGGAGGACAGCCCTAGGAGTTTCTGCAGAAAAAGAACAGAAAGGAATCGGCCAAAAACGTGAGAATATGAGTTAACGTCCATTTACTTTCTGATGCCTTAAACTTGTTGGAGCAAAGAGAGGTGAGTTTGGTAACATTTTAAAGGGTTTTAGTGATTTAGACAATACTACACAAAGCATATTCTTTCACGGACAAATCAGTCGCAAGATGCAGACCAGAAACGCAGAGAAATGCTATTTTCCAATGCCGTTCTTGCTGGCAAAGAAAATGTTAGGTCTTTCTGTTTAAAAGTTTTCACAACACTGAGCAAAATATTTATTCACAAACTTAAAATTCTTGTTGACTATTTTGATATACTCTGTGTCCAAAAGAGTTTAAAATAAGAGGTGAGATAAACTATATTTTTTTTGCAACAAACATCAAATGGATTACCATTTCACGCTGGTTAAATGTATTAATACTCAAGCTTGGAGCAGCCAGAAAGGCGTGCTTTTACTTTAAAATCTGATACCTCTTGCACAATGCCATGGTGTAAAAAGGTAATCTGATGAATAGCCTCTTTGGAGAGACTACATATCAATGAAATCAAAGTTACAGGAGGAAAAGGAAAGCCTCAGTGAGTGAAGATATCAGGAGACCTCCATCCAATTTCCTGGAAAAATGAGCTCATCCAAGGTCCTGACGGGTGACCCTGTGGGAAAAGGACCGGTGGGTTTCCAAAGAGTCCACCTCCGCCTCCGTCAGGGTGGTTTTCTAAGTCTGGCTGTCTCTCATTAACCTGTTTTACCTCACTGCTGGAAGGCAGGCACCACTCAGCTGTAAACTGCAGGCGGAGGAACTCTGGGAATTCCTGTTATTTAGCAGCATTCTCAGGAGAACACCACCCCCACACAAACACACAAATATTCAAGCAATGCTCAGGGTCTGGGCTGGGAGGTGGGACAGGCCCGCTCCCCCACCTCTCCCTGTCCTGCCAGCACCAGAAGGAGGCTGGTCCCCACCAGCCGGGACCCTGGCTGCCCAGATGAGAGGAGCCTGGGGCCAAGGATGAAGCTTTGCTCACGCTCACTATCCCATGACAACCTGCCTTAATTAATAGTCACACATGTTAATATATTAGATTCCATCATTTCTAGAAATATACCAAGATAAAATCTACCTATGAGACCACTACACTTGCACACTGCTACATATCAACAATAAAAGAATATATTTTCTGGGTTATTTGAAACAGTCATATAGCTTTTTCATTACATTTTTAAAAACTGTGTTGGGGGAGGTAAAGTAGAAAAGAATAGCTTTATTTCCAGGCAAAGGGGGCCACAGCGGGCTAATGACCTCAAAACTCTGTGTCCCCTACATTTGTTTTTTTTAATTTTAAAACAGTTTTTAGAGGGGGTAAAAGGAATCTCACTTTTGGACACAGTTTTTCAAAATTTCATGAAGAGGTGCACAGTACAAGTCACGCCCAACCAGGTAATTATGGTTATGCCTCACGCACTGACATCCCCTTCCTAACTTCACAGTGGTAGCAACCTTGACAAAAACACCACTTCCAAACAAAACCAGAGCACAGAGTTAGAGCCTACCTGGAAAAGTAAGATGGAATGGAAAAATCCATACTCGGAAAAGATAGTTCCTCTGAACTATTAAAAATAACACTACCAAGATGATTCTTCCCCTTTCGCACTTATTAAGAAATTACACAAAGAATCTAATATAGGCATGTAAAAATGAACTATTCACAACTATGATCCAGAGAATACAAAACAAATACAGGATAGATAAGGAAGCTAATGATTCCCACTGGCCATGCAAAACGCTTATCTGAGTTTCCAATAGCTCAGAGGGCATCCTGGGATGGCAGGGGTCAAGGGCACGCCTGGAGAAAGCCCACTCTTACATCCTGTAGCCCTGGAATACAGTGACTGGCTCAAGGAGACGAAGTCTTTCTACAAATAAAATTATAAACTTCTCACATGCTTAAGTAAGCTCCTGTTGAGTAACGTGAATTAACAAAATAACAACTTGGTACAGAGTTGTGGTTAGAGACAATCACAACCAAACACTTTAAGGCGGGGCTGCTTCTGCCGCCTACAAGAATAAATCAATAGCTTGCTTCCTACCCCACAGAGGTTAACAGTTGACTCATTGGAAAAGACTCTGATGCTGGGAGGGACTGGGGGCAGGAGGAGAAGGGGACAACAGAGGATGAGATGGCTGGATGGCATCACTGACTCGATGGACGTGAGTCTGAGTGAACTCCGGGAGTTGGTGATGGACAGGGAGGCCTGGCGTGCTGCGATTCATAGGGTCGCAAAGAGTCGGACGTGACTGAACTGAACTGAACACTGTGAAATTTTTAAAAAGAAGACTTAAATAGGGATATAAAGACAGGTCCCTGTAGATCCAGAGAGTGGAGTAATCAAGAAATGAGTTATTCAGNCAGGGAGGCCTGGCGTGCTGCGATTCATAGGGTCGCAAAGAGTCGGACGTGACTGAACTGAACTGAACACTGTGAAATTTTTAAAAAGAAGACTTAAATAGGGATATAAAGACAGGTCCCTGTAGATCCAGAGAGTGGAGTAATCAAGAAATGAGTTATTCAGTCACCAACTCAAATACTTAGATAAATGAAGCCATTTTAAGAATAACCCTTAAAAAAGAGAGAGAAAGAGAGAAAACCACCACCACCACTTCCACAACTACAACAAAATCAATGACCCTTAAAAGCATGGTATGTAATGATTGGCTTTTCTCTATCAATGGATGAAAATTATCATTAACCATTCATTAAATTGGAATTCTCAGAATATCTATTTCATCCTTATTTCCTTAAAATAAAAATCCACTAAGCAGAAAATCAACGAAAAGCTAGGGTAGGAATCAGAAGAAAGAGAACCAAAGAGAAGACATGTACGCAACAAAGTCAGGTAGGAGGGGACAAGGACTTCCAGGGGTGAGGAAAGCTTGTGGGACTCAATTCATCACTTGGGTTTATCGATACTGAATTATTTAAACTTTAGAATGAATGAACCAGAGGAATGCTGGTGCAGTGGAAAACCCTCCCGGACAGCCCAATGCCTGCAGAAGGAAGAGCACCCGCCTGGCCCCAGGCGTGCTCTGTGCCTGCCTGCAGTCCAGCCTCTCCTGCCCCCGCCCATTCCCACCACATCTGCACGCGCAGCTTCTGGCGCCAGACTCAAGTCTCTAACGCCAGTCTCCCTCCTGTGCCAGCCCAGTTCCCCAGCCCCGCCAGCTACTGCGCAGGACTGGGAGCCCTCTCCCACGGGGGCCGTCGGCATGCCCACCACGGAACATTCATCATCTACCCACCTGTCTTCTCCCTGCTGGACCAGCCAGGCTGTGAACTTGAGGGTGGTGCCTGGTACACAGCTGACACATAATACATGCCGGCTGAGGAGTGAGCTGTCAAGTTACGGGGGAAATGTCTACAATGCTAGAGTACTGTAAAGAACACAGCCACTCTAAATTAAGGTACGATTAGCCTGAACCATAAGAATACAAGTTATCTAGCATAGCAACTGTATAATATTTTCTTTTTAAAGTCCTTTCATTTCTACTGCTCAGATGCATTCTCACTATCTATCTAAATAAATGTTGGCATGATTGTTTGGTTTTAGAAAGAGAGAAAGAATACACTAACTTTATATTCATCCCATAACAAAGATTGCAATGTTAAGTCCTGGGTTTATACAATACAGAGCAAATCTTCTGGGGAAAAAAGAGAAAAAACAAATAAACTGTAGTACATCCATTCAATGAAACATTACTCAGCCATTAAAAAGTAATGCATAGCAATGACCATAATTAATAACACTCTATTGCATGTTTGAAAGTTGCTATAAGAGTAAATCTTAAAAATTCCCATCATCAGAAAAAATATTTGTAACTATGTGTGATAATGGATGATAACCAGGCTTACTGTGGTGATCATTTTATAATATACAAATAATCAAATTGGTATACATCAATTATACTAATCTAATCTATACAAAGTAATATGTCAATTATACTCAATACAAAACGAACGAGACCAAAAAAGAAATTACATTAAAATTACAATTAAAACCCTTAAGATTATAATGTCCATTTTTTTAAAAAAGGAATGAAGGACTGATACATGCTGCAACGTGGATGAACCGTAAAAATACGATACGAAGCGAGGAACAAAAGCTCACTTAGCACACGCTCCCACTCACACGAGGTGTCCAGGGTAGGCAAATACACAGCGACAGGCCAGCAGCTGTGAGGGGCTGGTGGCAAGAGGGAAGGGAACGAAGTGCTCAGTGGGCACAGAGCCTTCTGTGGGGCTGTGGGAACATTCTAGAATGAGACAGATGAGGGCTGCACAACACCAAGATGAACTAAAGGTCCCTGAACCGCCCACTTTCCAAAGGCTAATTTCACCTTCTGTGAATTTCACCTCAAAAAATAATAACAAACTTCGTTTAAAAAGCAAATGTCCCACCATATACATCAAGAAGTCTTCAGACAGACTCTCAATCGCTCTGGAAACACACGGCACCTCAGTGGAGCTGTGAATTCGAAGACAATAGGAAGAATTATCACTGAAACAGTGTTCTTGAAAAAATGCACTAGAAATTGGTGAAACCAGTTTAGTATTTGTTTTTATTCTATTATCTCTAAAAACTCCTCACAGTATTTATAAAGAGTCCCCTGTCTCTGTGTTGAAAGCCTGTATTTGTAATGAAATCTAATTTCTCTTATTCACTAAGACCCCAGCATTCTCCTGTATGTAATTCCTTTGCTGTAAACACCAGGCCAACTTTTATCCAATGAATAATTTATTTCTACTTCCAAAGTCCTCTTCTCCCTTGTGTCGTCGTGATAAAAGCAGTGTAACAAAAAGAGAGAAGAAAAATAAGATTTTTTGCAACTATTCCTCCCAATTATAAACGGTAACATTTTTGGTGACTTTTTCTGATTAATAAGGAGAAAAGTTATATCCCATTTAAGACAGAAAAGCCCCATGTAATTAAAAGCTCCACAAGCAATGAAAAGCTGTTCCTATAGTGGAGGTGTGGGCTGAAGGAAGATGGGGTGTTAAATACACAAACTGAGTCCTTATTTATTGCTAAAGCAACAGCAGCAAGAACAAATCAGATGCAAGTGAAGCACTCTCAGCAGCAGCAGTTATGTTCTCCAGAAGAATAAAAAGAGCCGAAACATGTACCCCTACCTGCCACACGCACATGCCAAGGACTGGATCCTCGAGGGGGAAAATGCTTTAAAAACAAGACAAGCTCACATATTTAGAGTCACACTGGGCCGGACGGCTCATTGCCAGAGAACACTGCTGGGAGCTCATGGCAGTGCCACAAGGCTTCCCCCTGTGGAGAGTGCGCCCATGTTCAAAAGAGCTATCCATACCCGCCCCACTCATCCATTGGTCGATGAATGGAAAAAGAAGGTGTGAGCTATCTCTACACCACATATATGTGTGTGCATGTACACACACTAACATACATTTATAGGTATACATGCCATGCCCACACATGCACGCTGAGTCGCTCCAATCATGTCCGACTCTTTCTCCAGAAGAATAAAAAGAGCCGAAACATGTACCCCTACCTGCCACACGCACATGCCAAGGACTGGATCCTCGAGGGGGAAAATGCTTTAAAAACAAGACAAGCTCACATATTTAGAGTCACACTGGGCCGGACGGCTCATTGCCAGAGAACACTGCTGGG
Organism: Kobus ellipsiprymnus; assembly: GCA_006410655.1. Lineage (NCBI taxonomy): Eukaryota > Metazoa > Chordata > Mammalia > Artiodactyla > Bovidae > Kobus > Kobus ellipsiprymnus. The sequence goes on along the minus strand of SJYR01000274.1, from coordinate 803,003 downwards.
AGCTCATGGCAGTGCCACAAGGCTTCCCCCTGTGGAGAGTGCGCCCATGTTCAAAAGAGCTATCCATACCCGCCCCACTCATCCATTGGTCGATGAATGGAAAAAGAAGGTGTGAGCTATCTCTACACCACATATATGTGTGTGCATGTACACACACTAACATACATTTATAGGTATACATGCCATGCCCACACATGCACGCTGAGTCGCTCCAATCATGTCCGACTCTGTGTGACCCCATGGACTGTAGCCCACCAGGCTCCTCTGTCCATGGGATTCTCCAGGCAAGAACACTGGAGTGGGTGGCCATGCCCTCCTCCAGGGGACTGAACCCAGGTCACTTACATCTCCTACACTGGCAGGCGGGCTCTTTACCACTATACACACATATAACATTATTCAGCTATAAAAAAGAAGGAAATTCTATCAGTTGTGATATCATGGATGAACCTGGTAGACATCACACTATGTGAAATAAGCCTGACAGAGAAACGCGAACACTTCGCAATCTCACTTATACATGTAGAATCTAGAATGTCAAGCCCAGAGAACCAGACACATCTGCCAACTGTTGTGGGAGGGGGGCAATGAGGAGACGCTGCTCAAAAGGTACAAGCTTTCCATTATAAGATGAATAATGGCTCCAAGACTACAGTTAATAATAACGCTTTATTGTATAATACTTGAAATTTGCGAGGAGAAAATTTGCTACAACTTAAGTGTTCTCACCACCAAAAAAAAAAAAAAAGAACCCCAAACAAAAAACTAAAATAAAAGCCAAAAGCCACATAACTATGTGAGGCAGAAGATGTGTTAATTTAATTGGTGGCAGCAATCATTTCACAGTGTATACATATATTAAATCATAATATTGTATACTGTTAAAAAATGTGGTGACAGTTGTATAACTCTGAAGGTACTGAAAGGCATTGAAGTGTACACTTTAAATGGATGAGCTGCATGGTATGGGAATAGTATCTCATAAAGCTGTTACCCCCCCCAAAAAAAAACCTGGTATGTCATTTGCAGGCACGTGTGGATGGCCAAGAAGCCTGCACGCAGAAGTGAGCAGGCCTGACTCAGTCAGGTGGCATCCAAGGGCCTCTCCAGCCCGAACATTCCAAATGAAGGCACAGGGGAGGTTAAAACCACTTAGCCCAGTTTTAACAAGCAAGTGTGGACCAGAATTTAAGGTTGTAACTTGGATGAGACTAAGATCCAGGGACTTTCACAGGGACCCTGCATCCCTCCCAGGGTGGGAGGCTGCTGCCCATTAACAAAGTCACAGACAAAGCCTTACAGACGGGCGGGGGTGGGGGGCACCTGCCCCACACTAGGATGACAACGACACCATGCTCTGCTGCAAAAACACAAAACAGGAGTCCCAGCCGTGTCCGCTGTACAATGTCAACTGTTGCTAAAAACACACAAGCAAACAAACCACGGCCCCTGCGGAGGTTTGCCTGCTCTCCAAGATCATTTGTGACCCCTAATTCACATCTGACATCACAACACTGAAAATTAACACAGAGAACGGAAGAGGATCTAAACACACCAAGCAAAACAAAGTCAGACAGAAAAAAAATAAAAGATTTTCCCTGGCTAGACTATGTCAGATGAACAGCAGAAAACGTTAATATTCAATAACGAGAGATGGTCAAAGCTGCATTTATACGTAATACACTGGTTTTCATTTTCTCTCAGATGTGTACTTTTTCTTTTAAATTTAATATTTGAGTGAATATGATCTCCAGAAGAGAAAAATTAGCTTTTGGAATGCGTGCATTTTTGAAAGATGCATTCTTTTTCACTTAAAACTTTTTTGAAATAGGTGATATAACCACACAGTTCAAACATCAAAATGATACATTTGTGAGGTAACAACTTTCTTGAGTTTCCAGGACACACTTCACATTTCTTTATGCAAATATAACCGTCACCATGCACATATAAGAATTACTGATAACTTCAGGCAGGTAAGTGGGATCATTACAAGACATGGGGAAACGCGCGCTGCACACACTCCACACAGGGAACAAGTAAGTGACAGGAAGGCACGACTGGCTGATGAAACGGGAGGAATGAAAGGCTGTGCAGTGAAGATGTGCATTTTCTCTGTGTCTCCTCATCTGCGCTCTGAAAGCAGCATCGGAGGCAAGTTCATCACTGTCCCCTCCATGCCTAGCATGGTTCCTGGCAGTGACAGGCAGCTGATAAGTCTGTTGAAAAGATGCATCAGTGAGAGTTGTCACAGAGGACTCAGGGCTGAATGGGACCTGCAGGGCACCTCCAGGAGGGAAGGCTTGTCTGGGGGGGGCGGGGGGAGGAGCAGCTCAAGCCAGGGCTGAGACCACTAGACTACTGGATAGGACTGTGGCTAGACGGTCCACCTCCGACCTGAGCAGCAAAGGGCACAGTCCCGCAGAGCTAGAGGCTCACGTGGGCTCTCCCAGCCTGGGATGGGGGGTCATGTCTAGCTTATACCCTGTCTCTGATCAATTCCCGCAGGAGCCAGTCCCAGACCAGCTACAAATCAAATCCAGAGGGCCTCCCTCTCAGTGGGGCTGCTCTCTGTGAACTGTGGGTGACGTCACTTCTCTACCTGCTCTAACCCTAAGCCCTTCCACCTCATCCTGCCATGACTCTGTAACCCCTTTTCCTCTTCTCCAGTTTGGCTTGAGACTGTATTCTTCCCCCATCTCTGCCTCTGTCCGTGAAACTCACTGGGGACTCAGCAAGAGCTGGAAAGCTGTAAGGCAACAGGGAGACCACAGAGAGTGACAAATGGCACGTCTCCCTGAGCCATCAAAGCTGATGACGGCCACTAATAGATGTGCAAACCTCACCCTTGCAGGAGCCAGGAGCACCTTCCTCACAAAGCCGCAGGTTCCCCAGCACAGAGTGTGGCACCTGTCCACGGCCACACGGCACCATGCGCTCCCAGAAGGGCAACCACCCATACAGCTCTGTGCTCAACTCGTCTCGAGTTCACTTTGGCAAAAAGAGACTGCTCAGAATATATATCCCTTGAAAATGTCAAAATAACTTAAGACATCAAGAAGCCAAAACCTGCAAGGAAAGAGTGGAGCGACAGTTCCCTTCCCTTTTCATCACTGAAGCGTTCTCTCTTTGGTCCATATCAAATGATGGGCAATCAGAAAACAGAAGAAATAAAACTTCCTACATAACACTCTCCAAACTGGGCAATGCCTTAGAGTTCCCAAAACAGAAACTCTCTTTTGCCAGAAAAGAAGATATCCTAAGACATCCTCCATGGCAACCGGGAACTGGACTAGCCAGCCCAGACATGGCAACACGGTGCAGGCTAGCCTCCATCTCTAGGCGGAGGGAAACCCTGGGAGACACCCATTGGAGGAGCCAGCACACACGGTCTGCAGAGATGCACGCTCAGTCCAGCAGGAGATGCATAAGGACGCATGGAAGTGGTCAGAGGGTTCAATCTTCCTAATAAATAATAGCACTTGTATTACAACTATCATTATAAAAATCTGACACTTCAGGAGACCATTATGCAGCTATTAGAAAGATTCTGCATTCAGTTTTTGAGATGACTTAGGCAGAATGCCATCGCTGTAGTAATTACTTTATTTATCACTATGTAAACGGACCTTAATGCTTCATCAAAAAAAAGAAAAAGTATGGTTCTCTCTTGCAAAAACCAAGTAAAAGTGGCAGCAAAGGCACTGGCCTTGTCTGCAAATACTGGTCAACTTAGATAAGAAGTCTCAAAGCACTTTGGGAGCTAGGCTAGCTAGTCTCAAAGCACTAGGCAGCTAAACTGAGGAATAAAAAGCTAGCAACATTCAGGAACCCAGCAAGCCGTGCTGTGGTTTAACCACAGCTGCCCAGTGGAGACACCTATTTTATTAGCAGGTTACAGGCACTTTAACTTTGAGACCTGATACACAGAGGTGCTTTAAACAGAATAGGTACCCAAGGATCTAAAAATGTGGTGAAAATAAGCAACTTTATCTGATATACTCCCTCAGATGCTTACAAAACTTGAAAAAAAAAAATTTTTTTTTAATCTTTTTTTAAAACTCAGTGTGGAAGTGGTTAAGAAGTCTTCTGACATACATGCATAGCAACAATTTCCAGGTTCTTACTTGTTTTGGCACTTTTGCTAAGACATGAAGCTATTTCCTCAGCAGCTTGCTGCAATAACCTGTGTGTTCACCAAATGGACTACACAGGGGGCCCTTATCCTGTGATGCAAGGGAAGGCCTTTCCCATGCTGGACCAAATCCTAGAGGTTCTTGGGTGTTTATATTCTAAGATACTGGAGAGCAGAAAAAGACACTAACTCCAAAGACAAGATTCATTAAAAGGAAGCATCCGTGGCCTTGACCTAATGCTGCAGCCCTTTCTGGGATACCCCAGTGCCACTTTATATAAATAGCTTATAAACATAAGCCACAGACACCTCCTCCGAGATGCAGACAGTAACATTACCCAGTTTGGGCCAAGCTGGTTACTTATTTTCCCTCAAGTTTTCAAGCTGTGAAGGGAGGGAAATTCCACTTTCCCTCCAGGGTCGGGGAGACAGTGGGGAGGAATGGTGTGTGTGTGTGTGTGTGTGTGTGTGTGTGTGTGTACACTTACAGGTGTATAACTGATGCTGATTACTCCACTGGCAGGACATCTTATTCTCTGGAAAGAGTCTTCTCATAAAACAAACATACTGCATTGTGCTTCCTTCCTAGAAGTATGCTAATTTCACACAGTTAAACGAAGGGCCGGCCTGCCCCACTGATGTATTTGCACTCTGCAGAGCTGCTTCCAAGTACAGGCATGCACATCTTTTTCTCCTCCCATCTCACAACACACACAGCAAACACATCTCTACCCTGACAACACTCTCTTGGGGAACGTGGTGGCCTGAGCACACAGACACGATCCTGCCTCTCTGCCAAATCCGCTCCTGAAGTGACAAGACAACCATCTATCAAGCTGGCAGGCAATGCCTGGGGTTGAGGGATTTCAAAGGCGGCTTGGTGGGGGGGGATCTCCAGAAGAGAGAATGCATGTAAGCCTTCAGGGTCAAGGTCGCTGAGGGTCCGCCTGGAGGGAGGAAGGCTTTGGGCCTCGCTGAGACCCGCAGGAAGGGAGCTTCAAGGGGAAGGGCTTGGTTCCCAAGCCTCACGGCCAGGAGATGCTAGGCACGGAGAATGCCGCACTGCTCCCCGGTCCCGCACTCCGGCCATCCACAGCACCACCCCATCTGGCTGCCAGCTCGGTGACCCCACCTGGGGCCTCGTGCCTGCCAAGGGCAGCCAGAAGCAGAGGAGGGACAGTGGCTGGGGGCCGGGCCGGACCAAGCTGCAAGCGCCCCCTGCACCAGGAAAACTAATGCAGCAGGGGAAACTTTAACCAGAAAGGGCTTGAGAACAGACACGGAGATGCAACTGCAGCTTAAACACTTTCCAAATTAAAGAAAGAAAAAAAAACAACAGGAAGGCAAAAAGTCTCAGTTAAACAAGATGGCTGAATTCTAAAGACCTGTTTTACAACACTGTACCTATAGTCACAAGACTGTACTATATACTTCAATCTGTATGAGAGTAAATCTCATGTCAAGTGTTCCTATCAGGATAAAATAAAATAAAATGAAGATAAAATTTACCTATTGCTGTAAAGTATCAAATAAATGTACCAAGAGATAAAAGAAACATAGGCATTAAGAAACAAAAAATAAAAATTGGAATTCAGGAGTCAAAAGATAAGAGATCTGGAAGACACACCCAGGAAATAGAGTTACGGGGACAATAAGAATTCCGCAGGTCCTGGTGGTCACATCAGAGACCTCCTGCTGGTATGTGAGAGTTTCATTTCCAACTGTCAGGCTCTGGCAGGATTGAAAATAGCAATTCCTTTGTTAATTTAAAAACTGTGTTAAACTAAGAATAGAGAAAAAACAAAGTAAAACAAGGGGCAACCACTGGATAAGATGAAAGTGATAAAGCGAAATTTATCAGTTATCACAACAGACAAGGCAGAACTTCCCTGTCAAAGACAAAACTGTCACCTTGGACTTTTAAAATCTGCCTCTATTTAAAACAACAACAAAACATGGAACTTGCCCAAAACAAAGTGATAAAGGGTTCAGAAATGAATAGCTCAACAAAGGTATACCAAGCAAACACAAATAAAAAAAGCAAGGACGGCAATATAAAAATCAGATAAAGAATTCAAGGCCATAAGTAATAAACCAATAAAGTGGGATATCACATAATAACAAACATGTAATCTGAGGCAAAAATAAGAATTATACATCTTTATGCATCAAACAACATGGCATGAATACATTAGGCCAAAGCTCTTAGAAATATGAGAGCTTAAAAATTATAAAAGGTATTTTAACATAACTCTCAATTTGATAGTAAAAACAGATTTGCAGGCTCAGAATACAATGCAATCAATAAGCTTGATTTACTAAATATAGGAAATGAGAGCTGTGTATTTCACCAAGGATATAGTTTTTTACATCAGTGAACAACTTAAACCTGGTCATGTGCTTGGACACAAGTGTGTGTGCTCAGTCGTGTCCAGCTCTTTGTAACCCCACTGCTGCAGCCACCAGGCTCCTCTGTCCATGGGACTCTCCAGGCAAGAACACTGGAGTGGGCTGCCATTTCCTTCTCCAGTGCATGAAAGTGAAAAGTGAAAGTGAAGTTTCACTTCTCACAAACCATCTAGAAAATAACAAAAAGGAGATGGATCTCTAAAACCAAAGGTACACAGTTAAAGCTGTTCTCAGAGGAAATTTATAGCCTTAAATGTCATTATTTTAAGAAGACTAAAAGTAAAAGGGAGCGGTCATTCAACTTAATAAATCAAAAGGAATAGTAAAAGTGAATTAATAAAGATCATGTACTGAAATTAAATATATTGAACATAAAAATTAATATGCCTAGTTCTTTGAAGAGAATAAAATATATAAACTTCTAACAAGCTTGGGAGTTGGACACAACTGAGCAACTGAACTAAGCTGAACAAGCTTGATTAAGGGGGAAAAAAATGTGTCTGACTCTTTGAGACCCCATGGACTGTAGCTGGCCAGGCTCCTCTGTCCATGGAACTCTCTAGTCAAGAATACTGGAGTAGGTTGCCAGTCCCTTCTCAGAGGGATCATCCCAAACCAGGGACTGCACCCGGGCCTCCTGCATTACAGGCAGATTCTTTACCATCTGAACCAAGAGAAATCTTCAACAAGATTGGTTAAAGGAGAAAAAAGACAAAAGCAAAAACTTCCTGCATTAGTAATGAAGAAGGGATTATTACCATGGATATCAAAAAAATGTTTAACAATGTTACATACAACTCTGTGCAATAAATTTAAATTTAGGCAAACTAATTTCCAAGCAAGTAAGAAATATCAAAAATCCTGAGAAAAACTAAAAAGATAAGTAGAACAACTGCAATATATTCTGAAAAATTAAAGAACGTGCTTTAAAAGATTTGGGGGTAGGGTTGGGGAGATACCAAGCCAAGGCAGTTTTCGATTTCTCCATAATATTTAAAAACTAGATATTTCCTCTATTATACAAATGCTTTCAGACTTTAGAAAAAGAGGAGATTCTTCTTAAATCGTTTTAAAAACAAAATCCTAACATCAATACCTGATACAGTGCAACTATGGAAGACATTCCACACCCATCTTAAGACTGTAGTCATAAAAATTAAATAAAGTATTAGCAAATCAAATTTAGCAACATATGAAAGAAATAGCACACCATACCAAATCAGAGTTTATTCCAGGAATGCAAAGATGATCCACTACTGGGAAATCTAATCAGCATAATTTATTACACCACAAAATAAAGGCAAAAGCTTACAACCGTATCATGCTAAAAGGGCATTTAACAAAATTCATCAACTTCTTTCAATAAAAGCTAAAAAATGAATGGATACATGATACTTCAATATAATCAATTATATTTATCAAAGCTTAACAAAGGCATAGTCAATGCTTAAGACACTGAAATATTTTTATTAAAATCAGGAGCAAGGTAGCAATGCCCTTTCCTATAGAAAAATGAGCACCAGCAAACAGGCAAGCATATGTACATACATGGACGTGAATTTATTATAATCCTGTTTCAGAAGCAAAACACAACATAAGAAGAAACAAACAAGATGTTGTGGTCCGTCAACATGAGATGGCTGATTAAATTATAGTGCGTGCATATGGGAAACTGCGATAACTTTGACTCATTTCAATATATGCAGCTGACCTAAAGTGACATTCATATTTTAAGAAAAATCAACAAAAATCCTACAAAAATGCTATTTATATAATACTCTTTATATTAATGGATGAATCCATTTTTATGAAAACATGAAATTATACTGTATAAATGTACGTATCTTCATATTCCTAGAGAAAGAATACATTGGAGATATATCTTATTTTAAGAAAAATCAACAAAAACTCTACAGAAATACTATTCATATAATACCCTTTATATTAATGGATGGATCCATTTTTATGAAAACATGAAATTACACTGTATAAATGTGCCTATCTCCATATTCCTAGAGAAAGAACACACTAGAGATGTATCTTACATATATTTTTGATCTTTCATGTGTACCACTTTTTAATTATGTTCATTCTGTTAAAGAAAACTTTAAAGGGATCCTCCCCGCCGCCCAAAAGAAGTCTGTTCTGATGGCACAAAGTGCATTCCACGCACACACAATTTAGAAAAGTGACTCTGCGCACTGTTATTTCTTGGGGAGGTAGGAAAGGAGCGCCTTGAAGCGGCGGGCTCAGACCCACCTCTAAGTGTGAATTCTGACTTCAGAGTAGCAAGTTCCTCAGCCTCCCAGAGCCTCTGGCCCCTCATCTGTAAAATGGCTGTGTGTCTGCTCAGTCGTGTCTCGCTCTTTGGTGACCCCATGGACTGTAGCCTGCCAGGTTCCTCGGTCCACGGAGTTTCCCCAGCAAGAATACTGGAGTGGGTTGCCAGTGCTTCCGCCAGGCGATCTTCCTGCCCCGGGGACCCAGCTGCATCTCCTGCTTCTGCAGGCAGGTCTCCCACCACTGTGCACCTGGGAAGCCCCTCAGCTTCTCCCACCCTCTGTGTCTTGTTAAGAGAATTAAGTGTCTAATCTCACCTGCAAAAGCTCATCATTGCTAAAGTCTTTTTATTAACTCATTCCTTTTATTAGCTCTTTCCTCTCAAAAACAAAGACAGAAGCAAGGAACTAGACTTCCCCGCTGCAGGTTTCCAAGGGCTGCCTGGCAGTACCTAAATCTACAGCTTTCGCTGCTTCCAACTACAGCCAAGATTCTGTTCGGATTTCTTTTCGGTGTTACCACCACTGGCAGTTTAAGAGTCAAAGGTGGCCTGAAAATGTTCGCAGTCTTCAGTTACCCTGGGAATTGATCATGACCACACCACCAGCCTCACTGCTATTTAAAAAGCTTTGAAAACAAAAAGAAAGATCATTCTGTCATTTTTGAGAATGCACCCAAGCACTGCATTTTGGACTCTTTCGTTGACCATGAGGGCTACTCCATTTCCTCTAAGGGATTCTTGATCACAGTAGTAAATATAATGGTCATCTGAGTTAAATTTGCTCACTCCAGTCAAAACATTTCAGTTCACTGATTCCTAAAATGTCGATGTTCACTCTTGCCACCTCCCACCTCCTGTTTGACCACTTCCAATTTGCCTTGATCCAAGTCTATGCCGAAGAAGCTGAAACTGACCTACAACACCTTCTAGAACTAACGCCAAAAAAAGATGTCCTTTTCATCACAGGGGACTGGAATGCAAAAGTAGGAAGTCAGGAAATACCTGGAGTAACAGGCAAGTTTGGTCTTGCAGTACAATATGAAGCAGGGCAAAGGCAAACAGAGTTTTGCGAAGAGAATGCACTGGTCATAGCCAACATCCTCTTCCAACAACACAAGAGAGACTCTAAACATGGACATCACCAGATGGTCAATACCGAAATCAGCTTGATTATAATCTTTGCAGCCAAAGATGGAGAAGCTCTATACAGTCAGCAAAAACAAGACTTGGAGCTGACTGTGGCTCAGATCATGAACTCCTTATTGCCAAATTCAGACTTAAATTGAAGAAAGAAGGGAAAACCACTAGACCATTCAGGTATGACCTAAATCAAATCTCTTACGGTTATACAATGAAAATGACAAATAGATTCAAGAGATTAGATCTGATAGAGTGCCTGAAGAACTATGGACTTAGGTTCGTGACACTGTACCAGAGGCAGTGATCAAAACCATCTCCAAGAAAAAGAAATGCAAAATGGTTGTCTAAGGAGGCCTTACAAATAGCTGAGAAAAAAAAAGAGAAGCGAAAGGCAAAGGAGAAAAGGAAAGATACACCCAGGTGAATAGAGAGCTCCAAAGAATAGCAAGGAGAGATAAGAAAGCCTTCCTCAGTGATCAATGCAAAGAAATAGAGGAAAACAATTGAATGGGAAAGACTAGAGATCTCTTCAAGAAAATTAGAAATAACAGGGGAAAATTTCATGCAAAGATGAGCACAATAAATGACAGAAATGGTATGGACCTACAGAAGCAGAAGATAATAAAAGGTGGCAAAAACACACAGAAGAACTATCCAAAAAAGATCTTCATGACCCAGATAATCACGATGGTGTGATCACTCACCTAGAGCCAGACATCCTGGAGTGCGAAGGGAAGTGGGCTTTAAGAAGCATCACTAAGAACAAAGTTAGTGGAGGTGACGGAATTCCAGATGAGCTATTTCAAATCCTAAAAGATGATGCTGTGAAAGCAAATTTGGAAATCTGGAAGTTTTCCAATATGCCAGCAAATTTGGAAAATTCAGCACTGGCCACTGGACTGGAAAAAGTCAGTTTTCATTCCAATCCTGAATGCTCAAACTACTGCACAACTGTACTCATCTCACATACTACCAACGTAATGCCTGAAAATCCTCCAAGCTATGCTTCAAGAGTATGTGAACCAAGAACTTCCAGATTTAGAAAAGGCAGAGAATCAGAGATCAAATTGCCAACATCCGTTGGATCATTAAAAAAGCAAGAGAGTTACAGAAAAACATCTATTTCTGCTTTATCGACTACACCAAAGCCCTTGACTGTGTCGATCACAACAAACTGTGGAAAATTCTTCAAGAGATGGGAATACCAGACCACCTTACCCAACTCCTGACAAATCTGTATGCAGGTCAAGAAGCAACAGTTAGAACCGGACATGGAACAATGGACTGGTTCCAAATTGGGAAAGGAGTACGTCAAGGCTGTATGTTGTCACCCTGTTTATTTAACTTATATGCAGAGAACATCATGAGAAATGTTGGACTTGATGAAGCACAAACTGGAATCAAGACTGCAGGGAAAAATATCAATAACCTCAGATATGCAGATGACACCACCCTTATGGCAGAAAGCAAGGAGGAACTAAAGAGCCTCTTGATGAAAGTCAAAGTGGAGAGTGAAAAAGTTGGCTTAAAGCTCAACATTCAGAAAACGAAGATCATGGCATCTGGTCCCATCACTTCATGGGAAATAGATGGGGAAACAGTGTCAGACTTTATTTTGGGGGACTCCAAAATCACTGCAAATTGTGACTGCAGCCATGAAATTAAAAGACGCTTACTCCTTGCAAGAAAAGTTATGACCAACCTAGATAGCATATTCAAAAGCAGAGACATTACTTTGCCAACAAAGGTCCATCTAGTCAAGGCTATGGTATTTCCAGTGGTCATGTATGGATGTGAGAGTTGAACTGTGAAGAAAGCTGAGCACTGAAGAACTGATGTTTTTGAACTGTGGTGTTAGAGAATACTCCTGAGAATCCCTTGGACTGCAAGGAGATCCAACCAGTCCATTCTAAAAGAGACCAGCCCTGGATATTCTTTGGAAGGAATGATGCTAAAGCTCTAATACTCTGGCCACCTGATGGGAAGAACTGACTCATTGGAAAAGACCCTGATGCTGGGAGGGATTGGGGACAGGAGGAGAAGGGGACGACAGAGGATGAGATGGCTGGATGGCATCACAGACTCGATGGACGTGAGTTTGAGTGAACTCTGGGAGTTGGGGATGGACAGGGAGGCCTGGCGTGCTGTAGTCCACGGGGTCGCAAAGAGTCGGACATGACTGAGCGACTGAACTGAACTGATTCAAAAGGTAGCAATTTCTCTCCAACATTCACAGTCAGGCTGCATGACAGCAGCCAGGGAGATCGTGGGGAATATCACTTCAGACTCTTTCGTGCAATAAAAGAAGACAAAGGAAGTACTGGTAGAACCCGCCGCATCCAAATACGAGAAGGAAATGTAGAAAGAGAACCTCAGGAACACACCACCGCTACTGGTCCCAAGCTGCCTAGGTTAATGCGGGATCATTAAATCAGAAGAAATAAAAGGGAAAGGGCAATGCTGAGGCCTGGTCCCCTCCCAATCTTCATTTATTTGTATATTTATTTATTGAAGGATAATTGCTTTACAGAATTTTGTTGTTTTCTGTCAAACATCAACATGAATCGGCCACTGAGATACGTATGTCCCCTCTCCTCCCAGTCTTGATACTGGTCCCATTCTGTAAGATGGTATTCAAGAACAAAATATGGAGAAGCAAAAAGTAACAGTAGGGAAGGGAGTTTAACGGTGTGAAAATATGTTTTTCTCCAAGAAAGAAAAACTGGGCTTCCTTGGGAAAGGAGCTGGACAAGAGGGTAAGGAGACACTGCCCCGTCAAGAAGCAGACACTGTCCTCGAGGGGAAAGGCACAGAAGTGCTCAACAAAGTCGCAGCCAAGGGCGAAAAGAAGCAATACTGCAGCTTAAAGTGAAAGCATCCTTTCTCTAACACAGACAGCACTGACTTACACGCACAGAGATCTCCCAACTCACATCTTTGCATCGCACATTTTCCAAGACACTTATTTCATGATCCAAGCAATGTCACAAAAAGGAAATGAAGCCATCTGTGGGAAACATAACTCACCAGTCTCACTACCAGGGAACTCCTCGAAATCTCCTCCCAGATGATAAGTTAAAAACTAAATAAAGTGACTCAAAAGCTGCTTTCATGTAAAATCCCACTAACTTCATGAATATACTTTAGGAAAAAAAAAACTCTACATTCCTCTAGGAATTTGTCAAAATTTATCTAATTTTCCAGTCCCAAACATAGTCCTCACCTCATCTGAGTAACTGTTTTATTTAATTATGATTATAGGTTTTTCTTTCTTGAAGGTTTGATATTGATTGAAATAATGCATTTTAATTAAAATCCAATTACATATCATTTACAATAACTCAGTAAATTTAATTATATATAATCACTAGTTTGAGCTATATTATTCATATATAAATACATTTAGGGGATAAGATTTAAGTATAATTTCACTGATAAAGACTGCATTCCTTAAAAATGGATTTAAAGCAAGACAAATCCACAGAGAGCAGAACCCACTGGCTAAGAGTGCTAACCCATCCCCTGAGTTTTCACAGTTATGTGACCTAGTTCTATACAAAATGACCTGGTTTGGGGTTTAGAAAATAGTCATTAATGTCAAAAGTCCATAAATTCAGAATGCCAAAAAAAAAAAAAAAATCAACTATACTTCAGCAGCAGAAAGAAAAAGAAAAAAGTTCACAAATGAATGCTTAGTTGAAAGTTCTGGCTTGTCATCCACTAACACCTGGGGCAGGGAGATGGGAAGAGTCAGGGAGAAAGCCAGGTGTGTGGGAAGGTGTCTAAATGGGTCTGGGGTCACCTCGACTCCATCCCCAAAGAACTAAGATGATACACTCTACACAAAGGGCAGGCAGGACCCCAGAAGGACAGCCTGATGCTCTGACTGCCACGGAAACAAAGACCGACAGCGGCCGGCGGAAGAAATGAAGTGCAAACAGGAAAGAGTTTACACTGTGCACGTTGATCATCTGGAACAAGACTGACCTAGGTTGGAGGGAAAAGGCAGGAGGGACCCACCGGAACCACAGCACACACCCAAGCAATGGTGCTAATCTGTCTTCTGGGGGCTGTCTTATTTGTGGGGTGGGTACTTCTCACAAAGCGAACGTGAACATCTCACAACAGGATTTAGGAGCACAAGTCAGAGTATAAAGTGGGACAGGCCGTCTGGGCAAGAGCCATAAGTTCATACCTTTCCTCCGAAACCCGACATCAGGGAATCCAACATCCTAAGCAGTCCATCTGAAGCAAAGGACAGGGTTTAAGCGTGGCAGCGTTCACTGCAGCCTTACTTACAATCATGAGCAACTGTGACAGCCTGGAGCCAGGGCAAATGCCAACCCTGGAGAACGGTTAAGCACCCTGCAGGCTTAGATGACTCTATGGCGCTGATAAACTTTAAGATTCCAAGAAATAAACATCCCACTAGAAGCAGCTGGACTATGGTAAAATACGCTTTAAAAAGCTAGAAGAAAATGTACTCAACTGTTACCAGTGATGAACATATAGGAGGCTTAACTTTTCTGAGCGTTTTCTAAATCCTTCAGCTTAGACACAAACTTTTATCCCTAGATACTGAGTAGTTATAAGCAATTTTACAAAACAGAACAAAGGAGGAACAAGGTGTGATGGGAAGAACACCATGAAGACGTGGGTCGTGGTCCCAGCTCGACCCTTAGACAGACGGCAGTTTTTACACCTTGAAGCCGAGGAGCTGGACGAGCTAATGTCAGGGTACCTCTGAGGCTAAGCGCACGGGTCCTGAGAGACCGTCCACCTCGCCTGAGACCCACAGGGCCTCCAAGGATGGGGAGTGGTGCAGGACCAGTCAGCTGGGCACCCCGACAGAGGCCTGGCGGGCTGCTCCAGAGTCACCCGAGGACCCTCGGTCTGTCCAGTCCCGGCCTGCTCCCTGGACTGGCGGCTGCTCCATGTGCTGGAGGAAGGGGCGCCTCGGGTCAGAGGGCATGGTTAGCTCACTCGCACAGCTCACACCCCTGACAGGTAAGCAAAGGCAAAAAGAAAAGATGGCTGCTCCTGGATAAAAATCCAGCAAAGACCTTTAGGCACTAAAAGCATGGGAAGAATAAACCATCCAAGTAGAAGCAGTTTTTTTGTTCTCTCTCAAGTAGAAAATCAAAAGGCTGAAAATATTTATTTTAAAAATCTAAATCAAATGATTTTCCCGGGTGATACAGTGAACATGATGGTGACTAGGTGATTCAGAAAAATGAGACGTGTTGTACCACGCTGTCACCTGCCTAGCCCAGCCTAGTCACAGCCAAATCTAATCTACTAGGCGAAATAGGCTATGATAGGATTACATAATTAATTTTCCTGTTAGGCATAATTGTTACTGACTTTATGTCATTACAGTGTCAGCTCATCCGGTAGGTGATTGCTATCACATTCTAATTATGAAAACACACAAACAATTTGTAACCATTCATTATTAAATAACAAGTGAGGGCACAGTTGCTAATGGAAACTTAGAAAAAATGAAAATTAAAGGCAAACTGGACATAGGGGACGACAGAGGATGAGATGGCTGGATGGCATCACAGACTCGATGGACGTGAGTTTGAGTGAACTCTGGGAGTTGGGGATGGACAGGGAGGCCTGGCGTGCTGTAGTCCACGGGGTCGCAAAGAGTCGGACATGACTGAGCGACTGAACTGAACTGATTCAAAAGGTAGCAATTTCTCTCCAACATTCACAGTCAGGCTGCATGACAGCAGCCAGGGAGATCGTGGGGAATATCACTTCAGACTCTTTCGTGCAATAAAAGAAGACAAAGGAAGTACTGGTAGAACCCGCCGCATCCAAATACGAGAAGGAAATGTAGAAAGAGAACCTCAGGAACACACCACCGCTACTGGTCCCAAGCTGCCTAGGTTAATGCGGGATCATTAAATCAGAAGAAATAAAAGGGAAAGGGCAATGCTGAGGCCTGGTCCCCTCCCAATCTTCATTTATTTGTATATTTATTTATTGAAGGATAATTGCTTTACAGAATTTTGTTGTTTTCTGTCAAACATCAACATGAATCGGCCACTGAGATACGTATGTCCCCTCTCCTCCCAGTCTTGATACTGGTCCCATTCTGTAAGATGGTATTCAAGAACAAAATATGGAGAAGCAAAAAGTAACAGTAGGGAAGGGAGTTTAACGGTGTGAAAATATGTTTTTCTCCAAGAAAGAAAAACTGGGCTTCCTTGGGAAAGGAGCTGGACAAGAGGGTAAGGAGACACTGCCCCGTCAAGAAGCAGACACTGTCCTCGAGGGGAAAGGCACAGAAGTGCTCAACAAAGTCGCAGCCAAGGGCGAAAAGAAGCAATACTGCAGCTTAAAGTGAAAGCATCCTTTCTCTAACACAGACAGCACTGACTTACACGCACAGAGATCTCCCAACTCACATCTTTGCATCGCACATTTTCCAAGACACTTATTTCATGATCCAAGCAATGTCACAAAAAGGAAATGAAGCCATCTGTGGGAAACATAACTCACCAGTCTCACTACCAGGGAACTCCTCGAAATCTCCTCCCAGATGATAAGTTAAAAACTAAATAAAGTGACTCAAAAGCTGCTTTCATGTAAAATCCCACTAACTTCATGAATATACTTTAGGAAAAAAAAAACTCTACATTCCTCTAGGAATTTGTCAAAATTTATCTAATTTTCCAGTCCCAAACATAGTCCTCACCTCATCTGAGTAACTGTTTTATTTAATTATGATTATAGGTTTTTCTTTCTTGAAGGTTTGATATTGATTGAAATAATGCATTTTAATTAAAATCCAATTACATATCATTTACAATAACTCAGTAAATTTAATTATATATAATCACTAGTTTGAGCTATATTATTCATATATAAATACATTTAGGGGATAAGATTTAAGTATAATTTCACTGATAAAGACTGCATTCCTTAAAAATGGATTTAAAGCAAGACAAATCCACAGAGAGCAGAACCCACTGGCTAAGAGTGCTAACCCATCCCCTGAGTTTTCACAGTTATGTGACCTAGTTCTATACAAAATGACCTGGTTTGGGGTTTAGAAAATAGTCATTAATGTCAAAAGTCCATAAATTCAGAATGCCAAAAAAAAAAAAAAAATCAACTATACTTCAGCAGCAGAAAGAAAAAGAAAAAAGTTCACAAATGAATGCTTAGTTGAAAGTTCTGGCTTGTCATCCACTAACACCTGGGGCAGGGAGATGGGAAGAGTCAGGGAGAAAGCCAGGTGTGTGGGAAGGTGTCTAAATGGGTCTGGGGTCACCTCGACTCCATCCCCAAAGAACTAAGATGATACACTCTACACAAAGGGCAGGCAGGACCCCAGAAGGACAGCCTGATGCTCTGACTGCCACGGAAACAAAGACCGACAGCGGCCGGCGGAAGAAATGAAGTGCAAACAGGAAAGAGTTTACACTGTGCACGTTGATCATCTGGAACAAGACTGACCTAGGTTGGAGGGAAAAGGCAGGAGGGACCCACCGGAACCACAGCACACACCCAAGCAATGGTGCTAATCTGTCTTCTGGGGGCTGTCTTATTTGTGGGGTGGGTACTTCTCACAAAGCGAACGTGACCATCTCACAACAGGATTTAGGAGCACAAGTCAGAGTATAAAGTGGGACAGGCCGTCTGGGCAAGAGCCATAAGTTCATACCTTTCCTCCGAAACCCGACATCAGGGAATCCAACATCCTAAGCAGTCCATCTGAAGCAAAGGACAGGGTTTAAGCGTGGCAGCGTTCACTGCAGCCTTACTTACAATCATGAGCAACTGTGACAGCCTGGAGCCAGGGCAAATGCCAACCCTGGAGAACGGTTAAGCACCCTGCAGGCTTAGATGACTCTATGGCGCTGGTAAACTTTAAGATTCCAAGAAATAAACATCCCACTAGAAGCAGCTGGACTATGGTAAAATACGCTTTAAAAAGCTAGAAGAAAATGTACTCAACTGTTACCAGTGATGAACATATAGGAGGCTTAACTTTTCTGAGCGTTTTCTAAATCCTTCAGCTTAGACACAAACTTTTATCCCTAGATACTGAGTAGTTATAAGCAATTTTACAAAACAGAACAAAGGAGGAACAAGGTGTGATGGGAAGAACACCATGAAGACGTGGGTCGTGGTCCCAGCTCGACCCTTAGACAGACGGCAGTTTTTACACCTTGAAGCCGAGGAGCTGGACGAGCTAATGTCAGGGTACCTCTGAGGCTAAGCGCACGGGTCCTGAGAGACCGTCCACCTCGCCTGAGACCCACAGGGCCTCCAAGGATGGGGAGTGGTGCAGGACCAGTCAGCTGGGCACCCCGACAGAGGCCTGGCGGGCTGCTCCAGAGTCACCCGAGGACCCTCGGTCTGTCCAGTCCCGGCCTGCTCCCTGGACTGGCGGCTGCTCCATGTGCTGGAGGAAGGGGCGCCTCGGGTCAGAGGGCATGGTTAGCTCACTCGCACAGCTCACACCCCTGACAGGTAAGCAAAGGCAAAAAGAAAAGATGGCTGCTCCTGGATAAAAATCCAGCAAAGACCTTTAGGCACTAAAAGCATGGGAAGAATAAACCATCCAAGTAGAAGCAGTTTTTTTGTTCTCTCTCAAGTAGAAAATCAAAAGGCTGAAAATATTTATTTTAAAAATCTAAATCAAATGATTTTCCCGGGTGATACAGTGAACATGATGGTGACTAGGTGATTCAGAAAAATGAGACGTGTTGTACCACGCTGTCACCTGCCTAGCCCAGCCTAGTCACAGCCAAATCTAATCTACTAGGCGAAATAGGCTATGATAGGATTACATAATTAATTTTCCTGTTAGGCATAATTGTTACTGACTTTATGTCATTACAGTGTCAGCTCATCCGGTAGGTGATTGCTATCACATTCTAATTATGAAAACACACAAACAATTTGTAACCATTCATTATTAAATAACAAGTGAGGGCACAGTTGCTAATGGAAACTTAGAAAAAATGAAAATTAAAGGCAAACTGGACAAGAAGGGCTTAAGAAATTAATAAATTAGTCCTGATGAAATTTCTCGGCTGTGTTCCTAGTTATCAAGCTCTCAGATTACCTGCTAGACATATTTTCTAAGAGCCACACCGTTTAACTTGATTAAATGTCAGAGTGACCCGAATCACTCAGTGTCACCAAGAACAAACAGAAATACAAACAGTTAAGACACAGTTTAAACTTTCACCTCCACACTTAAAAAGATAGCATTCTCACCTGGGTATATGTTAAGCAAGTACAAAAAAAACCTAAGGTTTAAAAACAGCTAAATTAGAAGGTATCTATATAACAACAGGACATTTTTGTAGTTCCTGGTGAGTACTAGTATAGTTGCTAAAGCATTAATAACAAGAAGGGTGTCACACGGAGAGAGCATCCCAAACTGGAGTGTTAATTTCTCTTGCCAGGTGCAAAGCAACCTCAAAATGAAAATAAGCATCTCTGAAATCAACCACTAGGCTGTTAGCTCCCAGTGGTGCCTACACTGACCTGTAGGTGTGACCGGCAGAATCTGAGCCAGTGAGGTAGGTGGTATTAGTCCCATCTCACAGACGAAGAGATGCAGAGAGGTGGTCAGTAACCTATTAAATCATTCTGCTTCAACAAGAATCCTGTCTAAACTCAGCTTTTTAAACTAATTGGGGGATAAAGAAGCAATCATAACCTCCAGGAACAACAAGTACTTGTTGAATAATGAGTCAGCAGGAAGCACTTCACTAGTGGGGTCTCAGTGAAAGAAAACCGATGTGCCCAAAGGGCCTTCTCCCCAGCCTGCCCCAGAGCACAGAGCCCCTAGACACCCCGCATGAGTATCTGAGCGCACCCACCCAGCCTAAATGGAATTTAAACAGCATCTCCCTCTGGCTCTTAACTCTAATAACTCCTGGAGTGGCCACTGTAGCTGCCAAAAATCAAGTCCTAGAAGTAGGGCAAGGATGGCTCAAGAATAAAAGCAATTAACTAAATGTCTGCAGCAAAGGCACCAAAACAGAGATTAATTGCCAATGGATTAACTCTACTTACAGAGGAAGAAGTTTTAAAACATTCTGAATGCTGGAAAGTGAGCTCTACAACTGAATACTGATGGTGGCTTAGTCACTAAGTTGTGTCCAACTCTTGAGACCCCATGGGTTGTAGGTTCCTCTGTCCAGGGGATTCTCCAGGCAAGAATCCTGGAAGGAGCAGCCATTTCCTTCTCCAAGGGATCTTCCTGACCCAGGGATACAACCTGTATCTCCTGCATTGCAGATGATCTCCTGCATTATAGGCGGATTCTTTACCACTAAGCTACCAGGGATTCAAGTGAATATTAGGAGTCCTAATGGGATTTGTTTTAGATCCTACAGTTTTCAAATTTTACAATGAAAGTCAATAGAATAAGATGATTTGCATACACATCTGTATTTTATATAGTATCACTGAGGAATACACTTGACGGATAAAGAAAGGACATGCAGAAGTATATATGTGAAAGCACATTTTGGTCATATAAGAATCATTCCCTGGTAGTAGTAAGCAAATCAAATCAAAATTAAGTAGGGGGGTATTTTTAGCTTTAAAATGATTCAATAGGCAAACATACACCTCCTACAAATATATTTCAAATATCTTTGGCCTAACTCATCCCCTACCCACAACACCTCTCAACACTCACAAACACACACACACACACACACACACACACACACACACACACACACACACCATAAGCAAAGCATTCTGCTGCTAAAACAAGTATTTTAGGTAATACTTTAAGTTAATAAGGAATCATTCAGTGCTGTAGAAGACTCTTGAGAGTCCCTTGGATTGCAAGGAGATCAAACCTGTCAATCCTAAACGAAATCAACCATGAGTATTCACTGGAAGGACTGACGCTGAAGTTGAAGCTCCAATACTTTGGCCACCTGATGCGAAGAGCCGACTCACTGGAAAAGACCCTGAGGCTGGAAAAGACTGATGGCAGGAGGAGAAGGGGGTAACAGAGGATGGGATGGTTAGACAGCATCACCAACTCAATGGACATGAGTTTGATCAAATTCCAGGAGATAATAAAGGACAGGGAAGCCTGGCGAGCTGCAGTCCACGGGGTCACAAAGAGTTGGACATGCCTAAGCAACTGAACAGTAACAAGGAGTTATTATTCCAACAAACCAGTGATACCCTGCAGCACAGCCGACCCGGGTTTGATCACAGCCGACTAAGGTCCGTCTAGTCAAGGCTATGGTTTTTCCTGTGGTCATGTATGGATGTGAGAGCTGGACTGTGAAGAAGGCTGAGCGCC
>SJYR01000274.1:766790-778113 GCA_006410655.1 Kobus ellipsiprymnus | reverse complement strand
CCCCCTGGGGCCTTCCCCTCTTCTCTCACTGACCTGCCCTTCCCTCTCACCGGGGCCACCCCTGGACTCCAGGCTTTGATATAGAAAACAAACTCCACAGGGAATTCCCTGGTAGTCCAGTGGTTAGCGCACCATTGCAGGGGGTAGGGGTTTGATCCCTGGTTAGGGAATTAAGTAGAGAAGGCAATGGCACCCCAGTCCAGTACTCTTGCCTGGAGAATCCCAGGGACGGAGGAGCCTGGTGGGCTGCAATCCATGGGGGTCTCAAGAGTGGGACTCGACTGAGCGACTTCACTTTCACTTTTCACTTTCATGCATTGGAGAAGGAAATGGCAACCCATTCCAGTGTTCTTGCCTGGAGAATCCCAGGGACGGTGGAGCCTGGTGGGCTGCCGTCTATGAGGTTGCATAGAGTCCAAAAAGACTGAAGCGACTCAGAAGCAGCAGCAGCAGGGAATTAAGATCGCAGATGCTGCAGCCACAAAACAAACTCCGATCTCCGTCCTCCCGACCGCACCCCGGAACCAGCCCTCAGGCCGCCTGCTCAAGCCCTCCCTGCGGGAAGAGCCAGTGGACACCTTCCTTTCTCTTCCAGGCGGCAGCTCTGGCCCCTCCTGACCACCCGCCCCCCTAAACCCTCTGCCCGGGTCTCAGACACACACTCCCACCCTTCCTCCCCATCGGGCCCTCATTCTCCTGAAGTGTTCCGTGCTCCCCGCCCATCCACGCACCTCCGGCTCCGTTTCTGGCCCAGCCGCCTCGCCCCTCAACCCGTCCACGTGGGGACCAGGCTCTGCTCTCAAGGGCCACCTCCCCCCGGAGCGCTTCCTGAAGAGCGGGCCCTCGGAGCCCTCCGGCGCCGCCGAGGCCGCGTGCAGCCCGAGCCCCGTGCGCCGTCCGGAATGCCCACCTGCCGCCCAGCCCAGCCCAGCCCAGCCTGGACACCTTCCCGCCCACCGTCTCCTGGTCCGGGCCACAAGCCCTGCTCACGGCGCTCCGCCTGCCGCAGCTGCTGCTAATCGCTCCAGTCCTGTCTGGCTCTTGGCGATCCCATGAACCGGGGCCCACCAGGCCCCTCTGTCTGTGGGATTCTCCAGGCAAGAACACTGGAGTGGGTTGACATGCCCTCCTCTAGGGGCTCTTCCCAACCCAGGGGTCGACCCGGTGGCTCTCATGTCTCCTGCCTTAGCAGGCGGGTTCTTTACCCCAAGGGCCGCTCCTCCAATAGCTGCCTAATAAGCCTGCTCTCTAATCTCGGCTGCAGGGGCGCACAGGGTGATTCCTTACACAGTATTCCCCATACTCCTGCCTCTCTCTCCCACTTGCACACCCCACATCTGATGTCCTGCTGCTCACACGGTGAACACCACGCCCCTGACCTGGCCTCTGGGGCCCGGTGCCCACCGCCGTTCCCACCCTGGGCCCTGGACACTGCGTTCCTCTCCCCCTGGGCTCACAGCACCACCTCTGGCCTCAGGGGCCCTCGTCACAGATGCCACGTTCAGTCACCTTCAGTCAACCACAGTGTGAAAATGTTAAATGGAAAGCTCCAGAAGTTAACAGTCCGTGAGTTTTAACTTGCACGCAGTCCTGCCTACAGCCAGATGAGACAGCGTGCCCTCCGGTTCCATGCGGCCTGGGATGTGCGTCCACCTCTTCTCCGGCACATCCGTCGGTTAGCCACCCCGTCACCACCTTGGTTATCAGATCAATGGGGTCGCAGGTGTCACTTGCCCTCGAGGGACCCTTACCTTATTTTAAGCGGCCCTAAAATGCAAGAGTGATGCTCGCAACTCGGACATGGCAAAGAGAAGCTGTGAAGTGCTTCCTTTAAGTGAAAAAGTAAAAGTTCTAGACTTGAAAAAGAAGGAAGAAAAATCATACGCTGAGGCTGTCAAGATCAATGGTAAGAAAGAATCCTGTAGCCAGGAAATTGTGACAAAGCAAAGAGAAAATTGGGCTACTTCTGCTCCCACATCTCAGACTGCCAAAGTTCTGGCCACAGAGTATGATCAGTGCTTAGTTAAGATGCGAAAGGCATTAATTTTGTACACTAAGATATTTTTAGAGAAAGAAAGACCACATTTATATCTTTTATTACAGTATATTATTACAACTGTTCTATTATTATTACTGTTAATCTCTTACTCTGCCTAATTAATAAACTTTATCGCAAGTATATAAGCCTAGGAAAAAAACACATTATACATAGGGGTCAGTTTCAGGCATCCACTGGAGGTCTTGGGATGTACATATACCCCTCAAATAAGGGGGCACTTGTCAGTCCTAAAGGAAATCAGTCCTGAATATTCACTGGAAGGACTGATGCTGAAGCTGAAGCTCCAGTACTTTGGCCACCTGTTGCAAACAGCTGACTCACTGGAAAAGACCCTGATGCTGGGAAAGATTGAGGGCAGGAGGAGAAATGGACGACAGGGGACCAGATGGTTGGATGGCATCACTGATTTGCTTGCTCAAGCGAGCTCCGGGAGCTGGTGAAGGACAGGGAAGCCTGGCGTGCTGCAGTCCATGGTCTCGCAAAGAGTCAGACACAGGTGAGTGACTGGACAGCAACGGTGTATCTGTTTGTGGTCGCTATGATTAATGCATTTCCCCATGGTCGGTCCATGTGGGCAGGCACCGTGTATGTGAATGACTCCTGGTGCCCAGTGAGCATCTAACGTGTGTTTACATAATGAATGAGTCAATGAAAGGAGAGATGAATGAGTCACTGGCCGCCCTCCTCCAAATGACATGAAAATCCTAGTTACCCCAAGGTCCCTGTAAGGACTCGATGATACGCCTGCGTCATGGAAACAGTGCTGTGTTCATGTCTCTAAATCTTAACAGCAGCGAATCACAAACACAGAAACGCATTTCCAGCTTACCTCCCTTATGTCTACATCCACCTAATCCGCAGACACAGAAGTGCTAGCTACTGGAAGAAGGGGCAATTAAAAAATCTAAAAATAACCTATTTACCATGAAGTCATAATTAACACGTGTTTCCTCAAGGGATTCAATTATTATACAGGTGAACTTAATTTTTATAACAAGTGAAAATAATATTATTTTAAAACAATACCAAATGATCAGAAACTTTTTTTTTTTTAGAAAAAATAAGAAAACTACATTGAAACTTTGAACCTCAGAAAACCTTACGCTAATCATAAATCACATGAGTTCTGGCTAGGACTGGTTCAGACCAAGTCACCTTAGGCTAGAGTTAATGCTACAAAATTGTCTTTAACCCCTTCAGAAATGTTTACGCCACCTCCACAGCGTCACAGCACACAGACGCCCCACCGGCGAGCGCACACATCCCCTCGAGCATCTCACGTCTCAGCCAGAACATGCTCCCTGCTGCTGCTGCTGCCTGCTTTACCAGGGACCAAGAGCCACGTTCTGGCGGCTTTCTTTTCAAATGCTGCTGAATTCCTCGTTTGTCCACAAGCTGATCTGTTTTAGACTTGGCTCCATGTTGTCCACACCCCAGGTCTGGGCTAATTGGAAACTGGTATTTCACACGGTACACATGCAGGACTGCTGGACACACTCCTCAGGAAGAAGACCGATCTTTGCAGAGGCTGTTTCCTCCCCAGACGAGAGGAGGGTGAACCATTTCAGGACCCAGCTCTGGCAGACTGCTTACAGCCTTAGCTTTCCAGGGACAGACTGGTTCTCAAAGCCCTAAGTTCCCCACCACATACCAGCTCACCATCTGCCCCCATCACTGGACTGCTCAGAGACTGCTGTACACTAGGCATCTCAAAGTTTGCAAAAATGCTGGAAGTCTGTCATTAACACAAGTGTGTATATATGTATCCATATGAACAGGAACAGATCACAGAAATTTAGATAAATAAACATATACAACTGTGTTACTAACCACACAAAAATCCACCTGTAGGAAGAGAACTCGATGGACATGAGTTTGAGCAAGCTCCGGGAGTCAGTGATGGACAGGGAAGCCTGGCATGCTGTAGTCCACAGGGTCAGAGAGAGTCAGACACGGCTGAGCAACTGAACTGAACTGCCCTGAGGAAGAGAACGACAGGGCTATGCCTTTAAACCTACTTGCTGAAAGCTTTAGACCAAGACCTGATTTTATTTCTTTATGATGATCTTTCACAGTATCTCCTGGGAAAATCCAACAACTTGGAGAGTTCGTCTAGACCAAGAAAAACAATTCTACAGTCATGGGGGCAAGGAAAGACTAGGCCGCAGCAATGGACTGGCATCTCCCAGCGGGCACACGAGCGTGCCTGTCCTCCAGCACAGGGTGATGGCACGCCTCAAGAGCCCTCCAGTGGCCCAGTTTCTTCTCCATGAGGCGATGCTTTTGCTAAGAGTCTGCTGTTTTCCTACATGGCCCTCTGGGTACTTGACAAAAGGCAATGCAGAGCCCCCTGTTGCTGAAGAAGGAAGTGAGCGGGCCCGGCAGAAAGATTAGATGGCAAATGTCATCTAGGAAGGACGTCTTCTTTTTCTGCTCGCCGAACAGAATGATTGGTTGATTTTCACCTCTGCAATCACATTTATTCCCAAAAGCTTAAATCTAATTATTCTGTAGAATTATTTAATAAATTTTCATACAATTTAAAGGTTACTTTCCATTTATAATTATTACAAAATATTGGCTATATTCCACCTGTGTTGGATAATATAATACATCCCTGTGGCCTGTCATATGCCCGATATTTTGTACCTCCTACCCCCGAGTCCCTATATCGGGCCTCCTCTCCCACTGGTGACCGCCGGTATGTTCTCTACATCCAAGAGTTTGCTTCTTTTTGTTATATTCACTACTTTGTTGCATTTTTCTAGATCTCACATATAAGTGATATTGGGCCTCCCCTGTGGCACTAGTGGTAAAGAATCCGCCTGCCAATGCAAGAGACACAAGAGACGCAGGTTTGATCCCTGTGTCAGGAAGATCCCCTGGAGTAGGAAATGGCACCCCCTCCAGTATTCCTGCCTGGAGAATTCCATAGACAGAGAAGTCTGGTGGGCTACACACAGTCCATGGAGTTGCAAGGAGTCAGACACAACTGAGCATACATACATATATAAGTAATAGCATACAATACTTGTCTTTTTCTCTTTTACCAAAACCTGGAAGAAAGTCACTCCCCTATATGGTGTCTAAAAGTTTTAGGAAGTCATACAAACAGAAATCAACTCTGAATATTCATTGTAAGGACCACTGCTGAAGCTGAAGCTCCAATACTTTGGCCCCTTGATGCAAAGAGACGTTCCCCCTGACGGGAAAGACTCTGATGATGGGAGAGATTGAAGACAAAGGGAGAAGGGGGCGACAGGAGACAAGATGGTTAGACAGCATCACTGGCCAAATGGACATGAGTTTGAGCAAACTCCAGGAGACGGTAGAGGACAGAGGAGCCTGGCATGCTACAGTCCATGCGGCCACAAAGATTCGGACACGGCTTAGGGCCTAAACGACAGCAACGTAAACAGAAAAGCCACGGGTGTTTTGCTCTTAAGAGTGTAGATTCCTGGGTACTCCCAATGCTCAGGAAAACCTCACTAAAGCCCTGGTAGAGGTCCTACCATGGAGGCAGCTTAATGGAAAGAAAATGCAGGTCAACACCATACTTTCTGCTAATTACCCAAGAAGGTTATTCTAAAATATGGAGTCTAGAAATGTGAAGTCAGACTGGGAACTACACAGCACAAAAGATCTTTAAAAACAAAAGTTGAAGCAACATTAAATACCATCCTTTGATTACTTCTACACAGCAAGGAGGTTTTTAGGACTGGAGATATTCTGAGATGTGCCAACCAGAAAGACTGCTCCTGTGGAATATAAACTGGAGGTTTCCCTAGGTAATTAAGTTTCACTCCATCTCTTTAAAGAGCCAGTTCAAGCTCCTAACAGGGAAAGGGGGAGAGGCATTTGAGGGTGCCATGGAGCAGGAAGGAGAAATTCCTCAATCAGCCATTTGTCTAAACAGTGTGAATTCTAGAATGTTTTCACACGTGTAGTCCTAATGGCAGCTCCGTAGCACGGATATTTTAGCATCCTCCCCTACCCTGCCTTCCAAACACTACCAACCGAGCTCTGCCCTGCAGAGCAGAAGCCGCATAGTCAGTGTAAATAAAACATCTCAAAATAAAACATTTCCCTCTGTTGTCCTTTTCTCCTCGAAAAGAGAACCCCCCTTCTCTGAGACACACTGATTTCTCCTGCCACACGTACCCAACCACAGAGGCCTTTGCAGCTGTTAGTGTGACTTGGCACCAAGGCTACAATGAGTGCTGAACTCCAGGTTTTGATGGTTTCCGCTTCAAGACTATATTTTGCTTTGTTTGGGTTCCTTGTTTATTGTTTTTTTCTTTTTTTTTCCTTCTCAAAAGCTTCAGATACCTGACCTATTCAATGCTTTTTTAGCCTTCATTTTCTCTTGGCCTCATTTATCATCTTCCTAACCACAGCCCCGACATGCTCTAAAAGAAAAACTGGAAAGAAGAATTCCGAAAAAACCACAGACATCCCATGGTGAACTCATCACCTGCACCAGGCATGTAGGTTAGGTCAAAGGCTACATCACAAGCCCAGCAACACCAGGAACGCTGACACGTGTTCAAGCATCAAGATTACTAACCAAAATTTAGTAGGACATTGAGTCATAAGGCTTTTACTTTCTGAAGTACATAATGATGCCAAAATATTTCAAGTAGAATGTGACACTGTGTAAGTACGTTCTCTGGGCTTGAGTTCTTAAAAGGGAACGAGGTTGAACCTTGCCCATCATAAACGCAGAGCAGAGGGGACCGGACGAATGCTGGGTGCCGTCACAGGAACCCCGTCCTCTCCTTCAGATAGTTTCCAGTCAAGAAGTCAGAATTTTCTCTAAGCAAAGGTACCTTTTTACAAACTATTTTGCATTTTCATAATGATCTCATATAGGTAATATAGGTTCAAGAGACAAATGTTTAAGAGAGGGTTTGATGATGCACCAAGCAAATGCCATTTGGTATCAAAAGGCATAATGTCTTATCAATTTATAATTTTGTTTACGATGCATATCCACAGTTATATTGGACTCTGAGGAGTCCCATAGTGCCATTTTGAGGAAAATGATGGAAAAATAACATGTATGCATAGGACTCGCTAAGGGGGCTGGCTGCTGACGAACAGGAGAGCGGCAGGCTCTCCCACGCTAGGCCTTCACCAGGTCACCCAGATAACGCGCACTCGAGCCTCAACTTCACAGAGCCAGGAGTGGCCAGGATCAGCCAGCACCATTCCCTGGATGTCCTGCATAGTTCCCGAGTCAAGCATTAATCAAGGTCAGTTCTAACACGTGGAAGACAGCCCTCAGATGGCACACCTTTGGCATAAAAGCAATGAGCATGTCATTCCCATGCCCAAAGCTAAAACTAACTTTTGTAAAGCAATGTAAACTTTGAATTTTAAGTAGGACGAAAGGTCATCTAGACCTGTTTCTTCTTTAGTTTTGTTTTGTTCATGTTTCAGGATGTAAGAGTACACATCCCGGCACTGGAAGGGTGTGAGGGTTCACGTTTAACCACTTAAGAAGTCTGGGCAAGGACACTTGACAACATTCAGTCTCCCAGAATGTAAACCGGAGTTAATTACGCCCACCTAAACGGCTGGCAGGATTAAGTGAGTACGCTGGGCAAATCCCATAAGATGGGATTCAAGAGAGTATTGGACATCATTAGCTATTCAAGTGCAGGTCTGAATGTCGGTCATTTCAGTCTTTTATAATCTTAATGGAGAAATTCAGCTGAAGATGAAACTGAGATTCATCCACCTACATCCTGAATGGGGCGGGGTGGGGGGGTGGACTGCAACTTGGCCTCAGAAAGGACACTACGGCCTAATAATGCACACATCAGGACTAAAGTTCTGTGGGGTGATTTTCTAGCTCAAAAACAGCACCTGCAATGTAAAGGAAATGACCGCACACAATGATCAACAGCCTCTCTGATATTTATCAGGCCTGAGCCCCGCGCCAGGCCCAGGATCCAGCAGCCGCCACCAGCAGGACGTCGGCACAGACAGACAGCATCTGAGAAGTCCTGGGGCACCGGCAGCTAAGATGAATGGGCCGGGCCAGCCCAGCGGTCCCGTGAAAGCACGGACTGCATTGGCGGCCTCTCCCCGAGCCTGACGACTGGAGAGCACTGAGGAAGGAGCCAGGTCTCACTCGGGGCGAGGGGAGCTGCCGCCTCTGCCGTCGTTTGCTGTCACCGGGCTCCCGGACCAAACTCAGAAACGCAGCAAGTACCTGTCACGGGCTTTCAGTCCAGACACAAGCACAGAAGCAGGTATCCCAACACCCCTGAGTGACGAGGGCGGTCAGGGGAACCGGGGTCACAGGCATCATCAGCGCGCCTGCGGGAGAAGGGTCAGGCCCAGAAGACCCTTCTGCGCCCGCGACGGACACCGGTGGCCTGGGTGGCCTGTCAGCACCACACAAACGGAACAGACACGCAAGGCTCCAGGCTGTCCCGGAGCCGCAGGGGAGGTCAGAGGAGGCTGCAGAACCGCCCCCGCCCCGTCTAACTCCCCGCGACAGGCTCAGACTGCAGACACATAGGTGATGGGAAAAAACGTGCTTCTAAAACCTGCCTCTCTTCATCTTAGGATCCCGCTGAGGAGGGGCCAGGAAGCAAGGAGGCAAAATCATTTTTTTTATTCTTTTAAAAATGACTGGAGAAAAATTCCAATTGAAAACCTTAGCCAAGGACCTTTTGGAATTTATCTGAGAGATCTCCTCCTCGGCTTCTAGCAGGTTTTCAGCTCCCATCAGACCACTCCACCACCCCTCTGGGGCCAGAGAGAGACAGGCACGTTCCCAGCATAGCAAATCCTCACTGAGCTCCTACCCTGAACCCAGGACGCCGAGGAACCCAGTGGTCACCAAGGCGGCACCAGTCGGAACCTTCGACGTGCTGCCAGCAGAGCAAGGCGCCCGACTGTTCCCAGACACCGAGAGCAGCGAGCAGGCTGCACGCATCCTCACTGCCCGTCACCAGGGCGGGCACCGCAGGGACCACGGGTGGGCGCAAGAGGCCGGGCCACGGACACCCCTGGAGGGGAGCACCCCTCCAGAACACCCAGCTCTTTAAAACGCTGTCTCTAGGGGCTGGCTGGTTCCGGATAAACGACCGACACGTGAAGTGCTCTAAGTCTTGATAATTCAGAGGCTTTTAAAATGGGAAGCCTGTTAGCACTGGGAGGTGAGGCGATCCGTATTTCTCTCTGAAAACACCCCAACAGTCAGGAAGACATAGGCAGTCCCCTCACCAGGCTTTCAAAGGGAAGGAAGCACTTTTTGTGACGTGGTCTGCTATGTCACACACCAGACCGCCCGGTCAGCAGAGAGGATCCAGAACTGCCTGCCCATATCAGACTAAAGAGAAGAAGAAAGGATGAAGCATCTTTCAGCAACAGCTGTTTATCCAGTGGGTTACAAAAGAAGCCACTGGGTTTTTATTATCCAAGCTTTTAGGACACTTCAAGTTCAATACACACAATGTTTCATTCATGCTGTTAAATTGATAATATTAACCTTTCTTGCTGAGACACATTAAAAATTTTGGCTTTTCAGAGCAAATGTAATTAGTTCACATTAGTGACTTCACCAGTGGCAGCGACAGAAGCAAAGGGAACTAACAGGATATGGATTAATGTAATCAAAATATCATCTCCCATCATCTCCCCTCTTGAGACAGCTGGCTGCACTTCCTCTGATGGTTGGGATTTTTTTTCTTTTTAATAAAAACAGTAGATCAATGAAACGGATGACTAACTACTTGCACTGCCCCCTCAGGGGAGTACTGTACAGGAAACCACGTTGTGAGTGAGCCCGAAAGTTTTTAATTGGATGTGCCTGTTCAATGCAACTCTGAGAACACGGCAGTGGCACCAGGCCCTCCTCGGGGCAGAGAGATCTGGGTGGAGTGGGGAGGAGAGGCAGAAGCCAGAGGCTGTCTCTGCCCCACAGTGAGTATCTCTGAAGAAAGAGTATTTCCCTCTAAACTCACGAAGAGAAAGAAACCAAAGTCCTGTTTGCCTTTGAAGTATCTCCAACCTGTTCACACGCTCAAATACACCTCTGTCGGCCCCGTGCAGCCCGTCTCCAGCGGGTGGGTGTTGTTTCTTGACCTCCGTTCTTCTGATCAGAGCATCCACACTTTCCCCCGGGGGATCACCTGGTCCTCCTCCTCCATGAGGTTCGGGGACCATGCGGCCTGGGCTGGCCCCCTGAAGCATCACTTCCCTGGAACACACTGGTGGAGGGCAGGGCCTGGGGCCTAGCTCAGCCAGCGGAGACATAAGGAGACGAGTCTGTGCCCTTAGAACAGACACATGGGCCCCAACCCCAAAGCTGGGTGGACGCAGGATGAGGATGCAGACAGCCCTCTCCCCACCACACGTATCCTAAGGGTGAACCGGTGCACACGCAGGTCAGTCGGCGGGTGGGGGGAAGGGAGGTGCCCAGGGGTTCTCCTGAAGCTTGATCCATTCTCAGACTTTTTCATTAAGTGAGATGAAAAATGCTTTTTTTTTTTTTCTTTGCATTAACCAGTTGAAATAGGTGGGTTTTTCCTTGGAAATGAAACTACATTGTCTGTTTCCATACAACACATTTCCCATAAGATCAAAGAGCCCTCCCTGAACTGGAAGGACTGGGGAGCGGCTGCAGCAGGTGCCCCTGGAAGGAGAGCACTGCCCCCCACTTCCCCCAACCTTGGAACCCACAGGGAACAGAGTCACGACCTGGTCAGCACTGCCCCAGGGACGTGCCCACACCACACAGTCACCAGGAAGCTGAGACGCGAAGATGGAATAGTGCTACAGATACAAGCTTTTTAAATGCAGGAAGCTGCGTGTAGAGTGATAAAGTCCTTTCTTAGGACTGCTTTTCACATTTAGGTTATATAGTTTGTTTTTTTAAGTTTAACTTACAAATTTGTCTTGGTGTGGACAGGTAATGCCAAATTCAGAACCACCACCATAAAAACTAAACAATGCAAAACTTGCCCTTATAAGAAAGGGATCCGTGCCTTCCCCTCCACCAAAGTCCTTTAAAATAAACGCACCATATGAGTTTAGCTCTCGTCCAAACTCAGGGAGGTATTCAAAGGTTACACACAATCGGCCTCCTGGCACGCAAGGGCAGTTAATATTCAGGATACTGGTCACCAATTAGTCCCAAACACACACTGATTTATCAAGCTCACACCTCTGTTTAAGTTTTAAGTTGCTCGGTTAGCACTTGACTGAGCCTGAAGTGACACAGGTGTGGGGTCAGCTACTCTACTG
>SJYR01000274.1:694108-763693 GCA_006410655.1 Kobus ellipsiprymnus | reverse complement strand
AGGCGCCACGCCCGGGGGGGGGCGTGGGGTGGGGGGGGAGGGGCCAAAGTCCCAGCCACAGGGCCACGGAGCACGGGACACGGGCAAACAGCCCGTCCACGGGGGCAGCATCAACAGGGGTCCCTGCAGGGCCACAACCCAACTTCTGAAAGACCTGCCGAAAGGAAGCGAGGGGCAAATCAACGGAACTCCAAGGAGGGAGAAATCGAACCATTCCTTAAATGCCATTCATTCTAGCAGGTTAATGATTACATGGACAGATGACTTCCATCGAGATGGGCAACAGCATCGAGCCCCTCGTAAGGATTCTGGGTCAACCAGCAGGTTGCTGCAGCTGGCACAGACCACGGTGTTGAGAAAAGGACTCACACCACCCATGACATCTATTTTTACAGCACACAGCCCAGAGTCAGCCACAGCACTTTTAATGGCTTGAGATTCCAGAAGAATTATCACTATGGTAACATTTCAAAATGGCTGTCGGAGTTCCCAGGCGCCAGTCCACGGGCTTGGATCGCGTGGAGCCTCTCAGAACAGACCAGGTTATTTTCAAAATTCTTCTAATGACTTCCCATGCCCAGCAGAGCTTGGTGAGGACTTGGCCAATGGGATTATTTGCAAGTGTGAGTTAACAGAACACGCACCCCGTGCACAGTAATTGTCACTCTGAATCAAGCTCCTTCCTAACAAAAAGCCCTCAGTATAAAATAATTCACCGCTGGTTATAATGCTGCAATACATTCTTTGTGTTTTGGGTATGTATTAAAGTAGTATGAGGAAAGACAGGAAGGCATAAAATTTGCCATTACTTCCATTACTTCAGTAACTGACTTTAAGGTACTTTATAAAACAGGAAGTAATATCAAGTATACGAGATATTCTAAACATGCTTGTGGGTGGACAACAGAATACACCCTTCCACTAGGAACATAGCCTCAAATTGCGACAACCCTCCCATTCTCGGTGGGTAGCCTAAGAAACACGTGACATTCTTCTCTCCTTATTTCCATAAGAAAATGGGAAGCTGAACTCGAAGGCCAATTTCATGGGCACTAGGGTCAGGATTCTCAACTCAGAGACAACTAACTCAAAATCAGAGCTAGAAAAGACCTTAATAATGTGCTTTTCAAACCCTGAGTTGCTGTCACCAGTGACAGGTCTCAAAATCAATTGAACCAAATTGAATCAAAATCATTTCTCGCCACCGTTAGAATCAAATAAGAAAATATCATGGTACCTCTTAGGAACAGTGAGCACTGTTTCAGATAAGAAGTGTTTGGGAAACACTTATCTCAGTCAAATCCTTATTTTGTCCTGGGGCTAGAATATAAATCTATGTCTTAACTGCGGGTCTGGTCAAAAACCCTGCAAAACGCCGATGGGGTACAACACCTTTACACGTTTCCAAGAGAGGCGAGGTGGCCTGCCCAAAGTAATGCCTGTGAAGCAGGGACGCATTCAGACGGTAAAATGTGAGGCCTCCTGGTTCTTAAACATTCTTTCCCTCATGTCATCTTGCCTCCTTCATTAACAACGCAAGCACCCAATAGGGGGCACTGACAAATAACCACATTTGAAAAATTAAAGGAAACACTGACACAAATTCTGTTTTTACCTGCTTGTTAAGACCAGACGCCCTTTAACTGGGCCCTTGGGATCCCATAAATTTTTAATTACAAAATTGTGGACCTGCAGAAACAGGGTGTTACAAGTGAGAATTGTTCTTTCCAAGGGTTACGCAGGGAAAACCTTATCCAAGCCTGCCAAAAGTACACGGCATTTCCAAGGCCGTTTACCAAGGAAACACACACACTGTCCCAAGGGCATTCTGAACTAAGGCCTCCGCCAGCGCCTACTGTTTGGGCTCTAACAGAGTCTGAAGGTGAATCCCAGGCTTCTGTTCCCAAGAAAGCCTGGTTCTTGGTGGGAACAGCAAGGAGATCCCCAGCTACAGTCTCCAGGGAGCTAGAGACACCGCTAAATCCTCACAGACCCTGCTCTCTCAGAAGGACAATCAGATGTGGGGAAAGAAGTCTACCTAAAAAAACACAAACACACAAAAAATAGTTTAATACAAAGAAGTAAAACAAAGAAAATAAAAAGTGGATGATAACCCTATTGTCCAGCTAGTATCTACTGACCTTCAAAAAGAATAAAAGCAATAAATGAGCATGGTCAGAAGACCACAGGGTGCTTTAGCACAAGATGAGCAGTCGGGGGTCACCCAGCATCTCCAACCTCTCCCCACAGAAAGCAGGTGCTTACCCCTGTCTGGGAGGTTGTTTGTATCGTTTGCACTTCCTGACTGTACCAGCCTTTACCAGATAAATGCTCTTTTTAAAGGCAGACCTGAAGGATCTGCCTACTATGGTCTGCACCTTTTTACACTTAATTTATATCAGTATGTGAAGATCTAACATTAAAAAAAAAAAAAAGCTGTGTCGTGAGAATGTCACTCTCTGCAGATGTATCCAATACCCAGACCATTCAATATTTGGTGCCTACTTTGAAATGCCCTCCTCCTGACAATGGCTACAGTTACACCCCGGGGGTCTGCTAGCGTTCCACTGAGGACGGGCAGCGTGGGCCCTGCCCTCTACCCCCACAGCCCGGGAAGGAAGCCAGCCTGGCTCACAGAAGCCGCAGAAAAGGAAGCTCCTGACCGAGTGTCAGCCGGTGCTGACAGGGCCAGGGCTCTGGGCTGCTCCGCCTGCTCCACCATCTCCCACAAGAAGGGCCCGAGGAACGGACCACCCTGGGGGCTTCCCCGCTGCAGTAAAGCAGCCACTGAGAGAGGGGCTGGGGAAAGGACCAGCGTCCACGCCCCGGGGTCTCACCCAGAGCTGGCTCAGGGGGACGGCAGGGCAGGCTCACCAAGCGGCCTGGGGAGGGCAGGGGGCCCCCCTCGTCTTGTTCTGCTGCCCCACAAACAGGGTCTCAGGGTGTGGGGGGCCCTGGAGCGGGAGACCGCCCAGGCCGAAGCCTTGGAGCTGACCTCTGCACCCCCACCACACCTGGCCTGCTTTTCCTGGACAGACCATCTGATCCAGTGGGGACCCTCGCTTTTCACTAAAACGCCTATCTTGAATAGCCATGGGTGTTTACAGGCCCAGGAATTCGCAAAACAAAAATAGGCATTTAAAAAGTGAGTTGAAAAAGTCACATCCAGGGAGCAGCGCTGGCCAGACAAAGGAGAGGAGGGGGCTTCCCTTGGCCTCAGCGGGCTGGGCTGCCTGCAGGAGACCTTTTCCGGCTGGTGGCCCCGCAGCGGGCATTCCTTTGGGGTGACAGCAGCCTCCACAGTCTCCCCATCCTCCCACAGCCTCGGCCCGGTGACTAAGCACACAGGAATCCGCGGTGCCCGGCCCCCCGGACAACAGGAGGACGGCTGGGCAGAGGCAGCGGCCCAGGGCCCCTTCCCCGGAAAGAAAACCTGAGCTTTGCCCCCAGCCCGGGGGAGAGCAGGAGGGCCAGAGGGTCACAGCCCCCAGCCCGGGGAGAGACACAGAGGGTCACAGCCCCCAGCCCAGGGGGAGAGAGACAGAGGGTCACAGCCCCCAGCCGGGGGAGAGACACAGAGGGTCACAGCCCCCAGCCCAGGGGGAGAGAGACAGAGGGTCACAGCCCCCAGCCGGGGGAGAGACACAGAGGGTCACAGCCCCCAGCCCAGGGGGAGAGAGACAGAGGGTCACAGCCCCCAGCCGGGGGAGAGACACAGAGGGTCACAGCCCCCAGCCCAGGGGGAGAGAGACAGAGGGTCACAGCCCCCAGCCGGGGGAGAGACACAGAGGGTCACAGCCCCCAGCCCAGGGGGAGAGAGACAGAGGGTCACAGCCCCCAGCCGGGGGAGAGACACAGAGGGTCACAGCCCCCAGCCCAGGGGGAGAGAGACAGAGGGTCACAGCCCCCAGCCGGGGGAGAGACACAGAGGGTCACAGCCCCCAGCCCAGGGGGAGAGAGACAGAGGGTCACAGCCCCCAGCCGGGGGAGAGACACAGAGGGTCACAGCCCCCAGCCCAGGGGGAGAGAGACAGAGGGTCACAGCCCCCAGCCGGGGGAGAGACACAGAGGGTCACAGCCCCCAGCCCAGGGGGAGAGAGACAGAGGGTCACAGCCCCCAGCCGGGGGAGAGACACAGAGGGTCACAGCCCCCAGCCCAGGGGGAGAGAGACAGAGGGTCACAGCCCCCAGCCGGGGGAGAGACACAGAGGGTCACAGCCCCCAGCCCAGGGGGAGAGAGACAGAGGGTCACAGCCCCCAGCCGGGGGAGAGACACAGAGGGTCACAGCCCCCAGCCCAGGGGGAGAGAGACAGAGGGTCACAGCCCCCAGCCGGGGGAGAGACACAGAGGGTCACAGCCCCCAGCCCAGGGGGAGAGAGACAGAGGGTCACAGCCCCCAGCCGGGGGAGAGAGACAGAGGGTCACAGCCCCCAGCCCAGGGGGAGAGAGACAGAGGGTCACAGCCCCCAGCCAGGGGAGAGACACAGAGGGTCACAGCCCCCAGCCCAGGGGGAGAGAGACAGAGGGTCACAGCCCCCAGCCCAGGGAGAGCAGGAGGGCCAGAGGGTCACAGCCCCCAGCCAGGGGAGAGGCACAGAGGGTCACAGCCCCCAGCCCAGGGGGGAGAGAGACAGAGGGTCACAGCCCCCAGCCTGGTGAGAGCAGGAGGGCCAGAGGGTCACAGCCCCCAGCTCGGGGAGAGCAGGAAAGACGGGGGGTCACAGCCCCCAGACCAGGGAGAGCAGGAGGGCCAGAGGCTCACAGCCTCCAGCCTGGGGAGAGCAGGAGAGACGGGGGGTCACAGCCCCCAGCCCGGGGAGAGCAGGAAAGACGGGGGGTCACAGCCCCCAGACCAGGGAGAGCAGGAGAGAAGGGACAGGCGTCACTCCTTCAGAGGGCAAGGCACCCAAGCCCCGGTGGCAGCCCACAAAGCCCCATCCTCCACGGCGCTTGCAGAGGCCTACCTTTGCTGAGGCATCACAGAACAGAGTTTCGGGGTGCGCCTTTATCTCTGAGTAAACTCGGAGCAAATGATGGTGGTTTGCTCCAGGGAAGCAGACTTACTCAACACTGGACGGCAACAAGTTTGGTCTGCCCAATAAATAAAAGAGACTAAAAAACAGAAGTGTATGGCCAACTCATCATTCAGGAGACTGATACAGGGTGAAATCGGCAATCCAAGATTTGATTTCAGGAAATCAGTTCCTGACACTTCCTATTACTCCCTGTATGACTTTTACTCCTTTCTTTAAGGAATAACAAGTTTCCTTTCTTCCTTTATCACAACTTGCCCTTCATCAGAGCTAGAACATCCACTTGTTTATTAAAGATATTTTTTTACGAGATTAAAGAAGGGTTTTAAAAAGAAAACAATTTTCCCAGTTATCAGCCAAACAAGGGTACCTGATCACAGATCAGCATCAAAGTTTTGCTCCCCATGTGAAAATAATCCACCGATGTAAAAATAAATCCTCCCTAAGGGGAGGGGATGGGGGGTCAAGTCTGAGACACAAGCAGAGTATTTGAAATTCAGAAGCAAGCTGTTTCATGATTAAGCGTCTGTATTTTGACTGTGCTTACGTCACATGTCTATCTTCAGCCATACATTTCCTGGTCATGTAAAGAAGGCTGGGAGGGAAGGGCAAGGAGGGAGGGGGCCGTGCAAACAGAACCCTCACTACTTGACTCTGTGGGTGTGTGCTGAAGCCCCTTGGCTAGGGGAGGACAGTAAGAACCTGTCCATCATGGAGCCTTGACTTCTCCAGGGCAAGACAGGCCAGCCGGTCACTGCCAGGCGTGTGTTCCCCGGATGGCATGGGGTAGCTCCCGAGAAAGGGGCATGGTGTGATGGAGAGTCACAGCTACAATACCAGACAAAAGCAGGTCTGATTCTGGGTTGGCTGCCTGGAGGCATGAAAACTCACACATGTTACGTCACCTCTCCCTGCCTCACTTTCCTCACCTGCAGAAAAGGCGGGGTGGGGGGAGGGGGGCGTCTGTATACACCCGGCAGGCTGTGACAAAGCCTGGAGCAGACTGCTGGAGGGGTGGCTGGCGCATCCAGTTACTCCATGAGCACCAGCTGCAATCATTAACTCAGGCCCTCCCCGGTGCCACAGGGATCCAGAGGGGTAGGGTGCCGTTCACCCGCACAGAGACAGATCTCACACAGATGAACCCCCCTCCGAGCTGATCCCCCACCCGCCAGGGTCCACGCACCAGGGTTAGATCAGCAGGCTCCTTGGAGGCCCCGCTCTTTGGGGACTTGCAGAAGCCCGGGGGGTGGGGAGGGGCGGCAGTTCTACTCTGCAGAGCCTCTGAATGTCGGGGGATCTGAAAGCTCTAACCAGAGCAGCAAAAATTGCTGTTTTGGCAATATTGTTAGATGCCTGGGATTTAGATGTGGATTTTTTTTCCCCCTATTCACAAAACACTAAATCACGTAAAGAGACCGAACAAGGAGACAGAGATTCAGGCCTCATAAGACGCTGCAGCTCTGTTTCTGCCACCAGGCAAACACCTTTCTCTCAGCATTCACAGCGCACCACGGGGGCCGAGTGCACGTGCCCAGCCTCGCATCAGGCCCAGACCCTCCAGGGTAGACAGCCCAGCAGGGTGGATGGCGCAGCGGAAGGAGGCCGTGCCCGGCCCGAGACGGCGGCCGGGGGCGCCCCGGGTTCTAACACAGCTCGACCCACAGAGCGGCGGGGCTGGCCCTGGCTCAACCTTCCAGACCTTTTCCAAGCTGAAGCTTCCCTCTGACGCTGTGACTTCTCAGGAGGATTAGGCAGGGCATGTGAAGCTAGTTCCTAGAAAGTGTTCATGGAACACAAAGTTCTAACTCCACTTCCATATATTCCAGGGCCAGTGGCTTCTGTTTTGTTCTAACGGCACCACACCCTCGATACCTGAATCCACAGACACCCTGGCAGGGCTGAAGGGTCCCCAAGGGGAGACCAGGGCTGTCAGCCCCCTGCTTCTCCACTGCGGGACACCCTGTCTTCCCCCTTCCTGACCCAGAGCATGTCCTACGAGGGCAAGCGCCTCTGGAGCCGTCAGTCTGTGTGCTCCAAGCCAGCCCCTCTCGGCCAGAGGTCTGGCGCACACACTCCAGACGCAAGGAGACAGCCCACGGGTGCATCTACCAGAGGTCTCAGCACCACGGGGGAGGGAAGCTGGGGGCCCAGGAGCGGTCACTGGGATGGCTGGAGCCACGAGTGAGAAGCGGCAGGCATGGGCAGGCACACACTGAGGCCCTTGGAGAGGTGCCTTCTGAACCAAGGCGGGGTCAGACCTGATGGTCCCTCAGCTCCTCTCCTCCGTGAGATCCACGCAGACCGGCAGCTCCCTGAGCCAGCTCCCTCAGCCTGCACTGGCAGTGCCTGCTTCAAGACTGTCCCAGAGCCCAGGGGACAGTGCTCAATGCACCAGCCCAGCTGGGGAGGCGGCCTCTTCCTCCCAGGCTGCTCTCATTCCTGGGGCCCACACCGAACACTTCCTTACCAGGGAAATCCAGAAAGTTGAGCCCCCTCAAAAGTCAATCTTGCAAGTTCATAGGCTTCTGGTTCATAAGTGACACGGAATAGCGGGGGGTGCTGGAGGGCGACACGCAGTATGGACAGTTCACTGTCACCTGCTGTGCAGTCCACTGGTTCAAAGGCTAACTCACTCAGCCTCTACTAGTCCACTGGTTCAAAGGCTAACTCACTCAGCCTCTACTAGTCCACTGGTTCAAAGGCTAACTCACTCAGCCTCTACTAGTCCACTAGTTCAAAGGCTAACTCACTCAGCCTCTACTTGTCAGCTGGTTCAAAGGCTAACTCACTCAGCCTCTATTTGTCAGCTGGTTCAAAGGCTAACTAACTCACTCAGCCTCTACTAGTCCACTAGTTCAAAGGCTAACTCAGCGTCTACTAGTCTACTAGTTCAAAAGTTAACTCTACTAGTTCAAATATTACTAGATGAAAAGTTAACTCATTTAGCATCACCTGAAACAACAAAACAAAACCCTAGGAGAAATACAAATGTGTTTAATTCTTTCCATTTTCTCAAAATCTTAACCACTGATCCAATTAACTGTGGGTGGACCTAAAGGGTTCCTAAGCTTTTCCAACCTGCTAGCTAAATGCGATCTCATTACCATGATAAAAATTCTGGGAAACCTTGGTCTTCTGAGCATAGAACACAGGATGAGAGAATCAAATCCATTCAGTTTCAATCTACTGCTCCACTTAATAAACAAAAAATGTTAACAATGTGCACTTTGAAAGGAAATTTAAGTGGTTTCATAATGGAGATACTGTGAGTTTTCCCACGACGTTAAATGAAGGCTTATGACAAGAGTTTAATGAGCTGTTATCCAATATCTTCCAGGCCTGGGGATTTCAGCTTCTTCCCCTCTGGAACAGAGGTTGCTCAAAAGCATGATCCATACTAAATGGAACTGCCCTCCTCAAACGTCTTCACTTTTATAGTCTGTAATCCAAGTCACTCTACTAGCAGGCAGAAAAATCCCAGTCAGCTTCAAAACTCCCTCATCTTTCTATTACTTCAAATGACAACCTGTTCCCAGTGCTTCATCTTCGCAGTAAGTACCGGGAGCTGAAAAGATGAAATCAATTTCACATTTCTTTCTGCCGGTTTACATGACTTATTTGTTTCAGCAGATCCTCTTTGCCACAAATCCTCCCTTTGCCCATTCATGTCTGCATACTTAGCATAGATTTAATATTTCTCTAGGCCAAAGATCATACACTGAGTTTTTCTCTAACTGGGAGATAGACAAGAAGAGAGGGAGGGGGCTGTCTGGGATCCCTTTGTTGCCACAAAGAACGGTTCACAGCAAGACAAGTAACACAAAACTTAAATCGGCAGCCCTACACATCAGATCCAGAGAGGGGGAAAGAAAGAATTGAGATGTCCTAAGCCTGCTCTGGTTCCAGACACGGTCAGACACTTCACTGACCTTATGTAATAAAACTTGCTTGGTGGCCCTGCTGGAACAGGGAATCTAATCCAGACATGGGTCACAAATCCGCACTTCATAAACATCATGACGTGAGTAATGAACCCAAAGTCCGCCACGCAGTAACCAACCAGAGTCCTCCAAGGGCAAACACTGGCACCTTCCGGTGGACACGTCCTGGAATCAGCTTGGAATCCCCCCTCCCAGCCGAGCGGGACGCCGGAGTGCTGAGTCCTAGCTCCTGCTGTTCCCGCTGCTCACCCAGCCTTGTCCCCCAGGTTTGACTACCTGGGAAGTGCTAAGCCCTCAGGGAGGATTTTTTTAAAAGTCAGATACAGAGTGGAAACCACCAACTTCCCAGCATCACCCCTGCCTTAACCATCGCTCAGCAAAGGCACCACCTTCTGGGATAAAGTTCAACAGGTCTCTTCTTCCGAGAACCAAGCTGTGGGCAATAATTCCACGCAAACGATATCTCAGCTGAACAGGCTTGGGGCGGGACCGCCAGCGGACACCTCAAGCACCACGCAGACTTCTGCTTTTGTGAAATGATACCCTCCACATTCCATACGACTTGCAAAGTTCTGAAATGCAAGCTGTTCACGGGTTGAGGGCCATGTATACAGTGCTAGGCAAAGCACGCCAGCACGGGCTGCGTGAAAGGCCTCTATCTCACTTGAGGCAAACGCTCTTTTCCACGCAAAGCTCCAAATTCGGAACTCTACCCGCTCTGAGCTCTTAGCGCTTGCGGCCTCACCCCCTCTTCAGGCAAAAATCATGGAGTATCTCGTCACATGGAATAAGCTGTGTGTGTGTCTCTCTGGAATGTCCTGTGCTTTTATCTTATCTCAAGATAAAATACTTAGTTTCTGGCATCTCATATTGCCTGGCATGGGACCTGCACACAACAGGCTGACTGATGGAAACTGTGGGAATCTTGGCCAGGTAACAAGTGTCAAAACCTGCACAGACACATCAGGACCGATATCAGATGTTACTTATAACTCACACCTTTTTGCTATTCTCCCTTACCACAGGAATGAGATACACAAAATATAATCTCTTTCACCTCATTAATGAGACTGGATTTATGTTAACGAGAATGGTAAGGAGGAGAAACAGACTCAGCAGAGGTTAAGGATCCCCCAAATCTCGTGTGTCCACATCCTCTCACACCCCCACACTTACTCGGTTTTTACTTATAACTCACACCTTTTTGCTATTCTCCCTTACCACAGGAATGAGATACACAAAATATAATCTCTTTCACCTCATTAATGAGACTGGATTTATGTTAACGAGAATGGTAAGGAGGAGAAACAGACTCAGCAGAGGTTAAGGATCCCCCAAATCTCGTGTGTCCACATCCTCTCACACCCCCACACTCACTCGGTTGCTCTTAAACTCTACTGATATTTAGTTTATTCATTCCAACTAGAAGATCAGGCACCCAGTCTTATCACTTCATGGCAAATAGACGGGGAAACAGTGGAAACAGTGACAGACTTTATTTTCTTGGGCTCCAAAATCACTGCAGATGGTATCTGCACCCATGAAATTAAAAGACACTTGCTCCTTGAAAGAAAAACTATGAAAAACCTAGATGGCAAATTAAAAAGCAGAGACGTTACTTTGCCAACAAAGGTCCGTCTAGTTAAAGCTATGGTTTTTCCAGTAGTCATCTATGGATGTGAAAGTTGGACCATAAAGAAACCTGAGTGCTGAAGAATTAATGCTTTTGAACTGTGGTGTTGGAGAAGACTCTTGAAGAGTCCCTTGGACTGCAAGGAGATCCAACCAGTCCATCCTAAAGGAGACCAGTCCTGAATATTCATTAGAAGGACTGATGCTGAAGCTGAAATTCCAATACTGTGGCCACCTGATGTGAAGAACTGACTCACTGGAAAAGACCCTGATGCTGGGAAAGACTGAAGGCAGGAGGAGAAGGGGACAACAGAGGATGAGATAGTTGGATGGCATCACCGACTTGATGGCCATGAGTCTGAGCAAGCTCTGGGTGTTTGTGATAGACAAGGAAGCCTAGTGTGCCAAAGTTGATGGGGTCACACAGAGTCGGACACGACTGGGCAACTGAACTGAAAACCATATGCGTCATCTAAAAACGTGTTATAAATCCCATTTGATATTAATAAAATTCCTATACCCATCAAGACTGGGCCTAGCACCAAGACTGGCACTCAGGACCCCCAACTCTGACTGGGCTCACTCTCATCCCGACACGACACCAAGAGTGAGGACCTCTTAGCCTGCAGGTCCTGGGCACCTCCACTCCTCATGGCCAGCTCCTCTAGTCTTCATGAGAACCGACCCACTCAGATTCAGAAACTCTGCAGGGTCAGGCCCACCAGGGAGACAGATTTCTGCAGAACATGTCCTCC
Organism: Kobus ellipsiprymnus; assembly: GCA_006410655.1. Classification (NCBI taxonomy): domain Eukaryota; kingdom Metazoa; phylum Chordata; class Mammalia; order Artiodactyla; family Bovidae; genus Kobus; species Kobus ellipsiprymnus. The sequence goes on along the minus strand of SJYR01000274.1, from coordinate 752,328 downwards.
TTGCCTTCCTCCGACCCGAGCTGTGAGGCTGGAGAACCAAGATTTATGAACAGAGAACAAGCTGGAACCCACAATGGTTCATCATCAGCCCAGAGAAAGAGACAGTGTCGAGGGCACAGGGCCTTCTGAAACCACCGACAGAGCTCCGAGAGGCACCGTCACCGACCAAGAACAGGGCAAGACCTCACACTCACACGTGGGCCTTGCAGGCCTGTGAGCCCCTCAAAGGGAGACTCAGGGAGGTATCCTGGAAGAGCAGACTTGAGCCAAGCCGCGACAACACCACGGACGACAGTTAAGGATCCATCATGAAGAGTGTGGCCACAGCAAAGTCTGCCCGGCCGGAACTCGCTGTGCACACGCCCCACAGCCAGGCTGCCAGGACCAGCATGCAGAGCCGAACACTCCCCACTCCCAGGCTACTCAGCAAGTGCTGCAATTCCACCCTGGTCGTTCCGAAGTGCTTCTGAGCACATGGCACCTTGGCAGGGTCACGGGAGACGTCAGCCGCTGGCCACGAGAGCCGGAAACACTCACGGGCCCATCAGCTTGCTCCAGCTCCGGGTGAAGAAGGAGAGCTTACTTGAGCTGAAAAGAATGATTTAAATGAACTTAAATTTGTGCAACATAACCACATTAGATGGGGGTTTCTAAAAGTACTTGTGAATAATTCACTTTGGTTACAGCAAAAGCCAGACCAGAAAAAGATGTCAAAGACACAAGCCCAACATAAATTCTACTCAATTTCCTCCTCTCAGTGCCTGTCTAACTGCTTTTCCTGCCTGCCACCCTTTCACTGAGATGGTTCTTGGCCTGCGCTCTATCTGCTGACCCCCGGTGAGCTCGTCAGAGCCCGCTGATCGCAGCCCACCCTCCGAGGCCCACTTTGGGGGCCTATCCCAAAGGAAGGGTAGGGCCCATCCCAAAAAAGAAGGCAACTGCTTCCCACCACGGCAAGCTTGGAACTCGTGCTCTAGCAGTGCTTCCTCAAGTCCAGGTCCCCAACACCTTCCAGTGCAGCAGGGAAACAGAGCTGGTCTCGCTCAGTTTAAGAGATGAGGAAACCAGGGAGCAGGCAGGGAAAGGGCTAGCGCTGGGCCGCTCGGCTAAGCGGCAGCAGCGGTGTCTGGCCAGTGCTTTCTGCGGTAAACAGGGATGCTTATGTGTTCACAGTTTCCATGCAAATTCCATCAGCTCATGAGACAGGGGGGCCCCCTACTCCTTCCTGTCTTTTGACCACCCACCACCTGCCTCTCCAGCCTGGCTTCAGAGATGAGAAGATGCTGACAAGAGGTTTGCTTTTATTTTGCTAATTGTGGAACAGTTTAAGACTGAAGGTTGAAGAGCTGGCATATGAAAGTCCGAGCTTCACACTTAAAAATAAACAAACAAACATAGGAACCAGGCTTGTTGCAAAGAGAATCTGCACTGGCTCACGCTAAACCAATCACCCAAACCAGTCACCTTTTATTTGCTTGCGGAAGGGGTGGTCTGAATACCATCCCCATCACCATCTAATCCCCCCTTACACATCTTCAGGAGCTCCTCTCTAACCGCCGAGGCTCTCCATGAATTAGAACAGTGACCAACAAGACAGAGTTGCATTTACCCAAACAGTCTAAACCTTCCCACGAGACCAAGTCAAGTCGGGCGTCTGAAGTCCCCAACTTCACAGCATGAGCATGACGTTCACTGAATCCGTGTCTGCAGCCTCACCACTCCCTCTGCCTGATAAGGGGCAGAAGGCACGGCGGGCCCAGAGAGCTGTCGTCTCTAAAATGGAGCATCAAACTAATCCTGCAAAACAAATTTATCTTACAATGACAGTCTGTTAAGTTAGCTGTGGCTGTTTTATCAATCGCCTCTCAATAACATTCTGCTTGATGGAAGCAGACCCAAAAGTTCACCCCCCGCCTAGGCGCCCATCTCGGGCATCCAGTGACTTTTCCCAAGGATATTTTTCTTAGCAAACAAGAAATATTTGTGGATCTAAAGAAGCATTCTTCTGAAAAAATGATACATTCTCAGAATTTTATTCATAAGCAACGATGGTATCAAGATCCTGAGAGTCTCAACTCCCACAGTGGATATGAAAGGACAGTCAGGATGAGGGGGTGGCCAATGATGGGCTGGGGTTGGGGGAACCTGGCGTTCTCAGAGGATGACACCCCATCACCTAAACTGTACACCCAGACCACTAGTAAAGTTACTTCCAAGGGGGAGCCCAAGACCCCCATCCTGCAGCCGGGCTGCTCCATCTTCCCTCATGAATGGAGGAGAACTCAAGGGCCATTTCCCACAGCCCTGCTTAAAAACCTGTTCCAGAGCTTCTCTGACACAGTTACGCAAATGCTTCTAAAAGAGTACTGGTGTATTACAAAAGAATCCCATCACTTCTAGTCCACGGAAGAAGAGAACAAAAATACATCCTATAACCTGAGAAGCAGTCTAAGATCTGAATAATATCATCAACTTAGCCAGGCACAGGGCTTCCCTGGTGGCTCAGAGGTTAAAGTGTCTGCCTGCAACGCAGGAGACCTGGGTTCGATCCCTGGGTTGGGAAGATCCCCTGGAGAAGGAAATGGCAACCCACTTCAATATTCTTGCCTGGAGAATCCCATGGACAGAGGAGCTTGGTGGGCTACAGTCCACGGGGTCGCAAAGAGTCGGACACGACTGAGCAACTTCACTTCAGCCAGGCACAAGGGGCCATTCAGAAGTCAAGAAGTCAGGACAGAAACATCACACTGGGAACGTCAGGAACAAAGCTCTTTGCCTTTTCCCTGGACTCAGGGAATCTGACCAGTTTCCATTTGTCTCTGTATTACCACCCAATACCTTCTGGGGTTTAAAAAAAAAAAAAGTCTTAATTTGAACACTTTGGCTGTCCAGGAAGTGCTTCTAATAATAGCAACCTTCATCTTGCCTTTTTTTGTATCCCAGGCTCTATGCTTCCCCATTTTGGGGGTAGTAGGGGGGCGGCCCTTTTTACTACTAAGCCCAACTACCCAGTCTCGGCAGCTGCTAAAAACCATCCAAGCCCATTTCATCTATCCGGAAATCCAGAATGGCAAACTGGGTTCACAGATCTGCTGCCAAGCGCAGACGGAGGCCCCTTGCAGCTGGGCCCTGCTGCCCGGGGCTCCAGGGCAAGACGGCTCAGGGCCCGGGGCCACACGGCCTCCCTGCACCGGCCCCCAAACCTCAGCCTTCCCCCAGCCCCTTCATTAGGACTCGCAAAAACAAGGAGGAGACAGCTCTGTGAGGGTCGCTCTATCTGCACAGCCTCAACGCAGAGTCCCCAAACACACTGCCTCTGTTCCCATCCCACGTGGGTGCCGTGGAAAACGGCACAAAGAGAGGAAAGGGGGCCGGTGGCTGCTTGTGACCAAGGCTGAGAAACAAAAAGCGACTTCTGTTCAATAATGAGCTGAAACAGAAGCCAGGCTTCCGGGAGAGGGCCTGCATTCCTGCACAGCATTTTCCCACCCACCTGATCCCCTCGAACGGAAGGAAGACCTCAGGGAGGACAGAGGGAGCCAGTGTGTGTTTTCTGCACGGAGGGCGGGGGGTGAGAGGAGAGAAAGGAAACAAAACAGCCAAAGCAGGCAAAGGGACTGGGTGGGAGAACACATGGGGGTGGAGGCGGGGGTGGGGGATGAGAGGAGAGAAAGAAAACAAAACAGAACAGCCAAAGCAGGCGAAGGGACTGGGTGGGAGAACACGGGGGCAAGCACACGCACGCGTGCACGCACACAGCAAGTGCCACCCAAAGAAGGACGGGAACAGGCACGCTCTGCAGGGGGCACACGGCGAGCGACCCTGGCTCTGCGGGACCTGAAGCTGTCACAAACGAAAGTGTCCACCCTCCTTATCTTTACCCCAAATTGCCCCACTCAAACCACTTTGCTGCTCTCTGAGGAAAACACGGTTTTTAAAAAGATAATATTTAAGGTTAGTATCAAACAAGAATCTTGTTGTTGATATTCTTAATTCTTCCCAACACCCAGCCCGCAAGCGCAGTAAGTTCACAGGGTTTGATAACCAAATAAATACAGTTCACCTGTAAGTGCAGAGGCCCCTACTCGCCTCCCCATACGGACATCTGTCCTCACTGAAGGTTCTCTCAAGATATAGCTTATCTGGACAGACACAGGAATTTGAACAATTTGGATTAAATTAGCGAGACCCACTCCTACGCTGTGCCACGCTATTTATGATCATTGAATTCTTGCAATTTAGAAAAAGTAATGCAGAAAGACCACAGAAGACACAGCAATAAACAGACAGTCAGAACGCTCAGAATGCTAAATGCTCTCAGAATGCAGCTTAGGCATTTAGTTTTTAGTTTTTAAAAAGACCAGCAGCTGCTACCGTTTGCTAAGACTCTACTGTGTGCTGGACACTGTCTGGTACGTTACAAATTCGGACCTGCCCAGCCCTGGTTCACACGGGAGACGGGGCCTGGCAGCCGCGCCTCGGCACCTGGGGGGACAGAGCAGGGCAGCAGAGCCCGCTCAACCCACATGCTGCTCTCAAACCTCCACCAACACGATGCCATTGTCTGTGCCGGAAGGCAGTTTATTTGAGCCCCATTTTGTACAAAAGTACATATTCTCGCAAATATCAACCATAAATGCCATGATGGTCCACAGGGGAAAGCCACACCGCCCAGGTGCAGGGCCACCTAAACATGCCCGAAGACCGGTGAGGGAGAGGGTGGCAGATGCGCTGTGCTTAGCTGCGGCCTCGAGGATGCTGCCAGGGATGGACAAACACGCTGGGAAACCAGGAGTGAGGCCTGACCACTCATGGCACCCTGAGAGCGGCAGAAGAGCCACCACGCTGGCCCTGGAGGAGCACCATCTCCCCTGGACGGTCACCCTGCCCTGTGCATGCAGGCCCCAGGAGCCCCATCCCTCCCTGACCTGAGATGCCAGCTGTCTCCCCTGAGATCTGAGAAGGCTCCTCCCTCACCTCCCCCTGCAGGCCAGGGAGCCGCTCCTCCAGGGACCGAGAAGACAGGCCGTCGGCCCACAGAAAACCCAGCCCTCCTGACAACGTCCAGCGGCAGAACACAGAATGGTCTAGAATTTTGGATTTCCAAAGGGGATTCCCTTCTTCCCCATGAAAGACCTCTGCACTTGTGTGTGCTAAGTCGCCTCAGTCATGTCCAACTCTGTGCGACCCCCATGGACTGTAGCCCACCAGGCTCCCTCGTTCCTGGGATTCTCCAGGCAAGAACACTGGACTGGGTTGCCATGCCCTCCTCCAGGGGATCTTCCGACCCAGGGACCAAACCCATGTCCCCCACTTTGACCAGCAAGTGGACTCTCTACCACTGCTGCTGCTGCTGCTAAGGCGCTTCAGTCGTGTCTGACTCTGTGCGACCTCCATGGACTGTAGCCCACCAGGCTCCCCCGTCCCTGGGACTCTCCAGGCAAGAACACTGGAGTGGGTTGCCATTTTCTTCTCCAATGCATGAAAGTGAAAAGTGAAAGGGAAGTCGCTCAGTTGTGTCTGATTCTTAGAACCCCATGGACTGCAGCTACCAGGCTCCGCCGTTCATGGGATTTTCCAGGCAAGAGTAGTCTTTACCACTAGCGCCACCAAAAGACCTCTACATTTTTTAAATCCAGATTCCCAAGTTAGGCACAGTGATAAACAGATGACTCTTCTGTTTAATATCCTCTGTATTGCAGACAGATATTCTGTCTCCTGCCCCCGATGTGCCCAGAACATCCTGGCTGTCTCTCACTTCCTCCAAGTCAGAGACTCCTCCTCCCATAGCCTGAGTCCCAGAGTCACACCATGTGCTAGGAGGCCTGTCTCCAAGTCATGGCTCCCAGCTCCACCACCAGCCAAACCTAAGTCTAACCCACCCCATGCACTCAAGTTGAGCGATGCAGTCCAGGACAGGATTAGCCACGGGCCCACACGTTTCACATCATCCCCACTTTAGCAGGCAATGTCATGCTGGCATCCACACATGGAAAGTGAGATACAAATATTAATGCAACAAAAGAAGGAGGCTTTTTAGGAGTTAAAAAAAAACATCACCAAAATGGTCTTATAAGTAGGCTTAACTAATGAAATGGGAAGGGACTCCAGAATATTTTCCAAAGACCTAGAATTGCAAAAAGCACCCTAGGAGACATATTCTGGAAGCTTTTTCATCTCCAAGATGAGATCCCTATTTAAAAAAACAAACAAACAAACAAAAAACTCCTGAAGGGAGCTTGGGAGAGTGACACCTTCACTAGGTGACATCTAGCCAAGAATGACGCCTTTCAACAAGGCACGGGGACTAAGAGCTGGGGTCGGCTAAGAGGGTCCCCGGGACACAGGGGCACAAGCTGCCTCCCCATCTTGGGAACAGGGTCACCATCAGGGAACAGAAATGCCATCTCCACGCGTGACTATAAAAGGCAGAGAAAGGAGGCCCGGGGCATGTGACCCCCTTTCTAAATAAAGAAACCCCCACACTGGGCTCAGCTGACCGGAGCAGGGGCCTTCCAGGGGAAGAGACAGGCCACAACTGACACGTGAGCCGGAGCCCCCTGGACGGCCTGCCCCCTGCCCCCCGCGGGACAAGCGGGCCCCCCTCAGCCCTATGCACACACAAGCCCTGTCCTGGCCCACCACGGCAACACACGACCCAGCATTTCACAGAACGAAAACGAGAAAAAGAAGGATAAGCAGAACCGTTAAGATGAAGTAATGCATAATCACACACCCGGGCTCTCCCCACTCACCTCACTCCGGCAGGTGGTTCACAGACACTGATAAGTCGCCACTTTCCCCCATCGGGCCTGACACAGCAAGACAAGCTCAGCAGGAAGGGCACAAGTCCACCCCTCACTCCAGGATCACCCTCCTGAGGAGAGTCTGATAGAAACAGGAGAACCTCCTTGGGGGGAAGTACAGGATTCTCTGTTACACCACCTGTCTTCATTTGAAGTCCCTGGCCCCTGGCTGGTAAGACAGCAGTGAAACGTGTTCCACTTGTCAATGAAGGGAGCCAGTTTCTGCCTTCTCCTTGAAAGTGCCAATCTGTCTCCCTGGTTTCTCCTTTCTGAAGAGGGTAGGAAACGCACCAAGCTCCGGGCCGCCGTCCCCAGACAATGCCCTTTGGATGGCAGGAAGGCAGCACCTTCACCCTGACCACTTAGAAAGTACTTGGAGACTAAGTCCAGCAGTAAGTTTTCAGATTTTTTTTTTTTTTTTCCTGGTTGGCAGGGGGTACCATACTTGAAATCTCATACCAGAAACCCAGAAGCTAAGCCAACACCACACAGGGTCAGGGTGTTGCACCAGGCAGGGAGAGAACTTCAGGTGCCCGGGGAAGTCCACCCTGTTCCCTCCCTGCACACAGCTAACCTCTGGATGATAAAGAACAGCACCCTCGGGCCGGGCTTCAGCTTTCGGGATGGGTCACACCCTCTCCACCCTTCCCCATCATCCCTGGCCTTGGATCATTCTGACCAGGGCAGGGCACAACAGGGGTGACCCCGGGGAGCAACCAGCATGAAAGTGACACAGGAAATGTCTGCATTTTATAATCCTCGCGGCTCCTGGCTCGCTGAGCAGTTACTCCACACTGCTCTCTGCACAAGGGGGAAGATGCATCTTCCTGACAACCTGTCTTTCACAAAGCAGGAGCAAGCTCACCCCTGGGGGACAGCCAGGCTAGCCAGGTGTTGGAGGACATGCCCAGAATCTACTCAGCGCCTCAGACAGGCATCTCCTCCTCAGGAAGAGACCACCAGAGTCCACCAAGCTCCCCAGGCCTCCAGCAGTGGGCAGGCAGCTGCTCAGCGGGGCCACAGACCCGCAGGCACAAGGCCAGGTCCAAGGCCCACTTCGCGGGCTCCTTGACAGATTCCAGGGAGAGCAGCCTGTGGGTCAGCGTGCATGTGGGCAAGGCCACTGGGGCGAGGTGGACAGGCAGGGCGGCCAGGGAGAGGCCGTGTCACTGAGCCAGCAGAGGGGAGACACAGGAAGGCAGACTGGGGAAACATCTCGCATGGAAAGGGCTCGGTGTCCAGCTGGAAAAGGAAGCATCCACGTGGTACCCAAGTGTCTGACACAGGAGCTCGGAGAACAGGAACACTGCCCATGCAGAGTGGAACCAGAGAGAGCCCTGGGCCGGAAGTGAGGAGCCAGGAAGACCATCAGACGCGGACACGCATAACTGAGTGTTTCTCTGTAACATCTAAAATCTCACACACATCCTTGACTTGACACCTCTCTCCAGATGTCCCCCCACATCTGTAGCTGAAATGCCCATGGGGGTCCAGACATGACTGGGGATGGTCTGAGCTGGAGACAGGGTTTGCAAACCAGATGCGGGCGGGAGGCTGCTGAAGCAGCAATACTCCGGGGGAGAGGACAGTGGGGAGACGGCCCAAGGAGAGCAGTGGCTAGAGGCTGGACCCGGAAAAGGAGCCAGAAAGAAAGCCGCAGCGAGAGCAGGAGGAGGACCAGTGAGGCAGGCGGGCGGGCAGGGAGGGCGGAGCCAGCGGTGCGCAGCTCAGGGGGCACCACCTACAGGCTCACGCCAGGGAAGAGCCACACTCGAGCTCTTTAAAGGCCACTCACCTCCTAGGAGTGAGTAAGTCTCACCAACATAAAACCACCCCTGGAAATCGGAAGGCGGAAGCGGGTAGGGAAACCCCAACACGGTAGCTTCTTTAATGGGGGGTGGGCTGTTGACGAAGCCACCTGCCCTTGCAGAGTCAGGGTCTACAGAGGGGGATTAAAGGGGAGCGTCAGGGAAGAACGGCCTATGGGCTCCCCATAATTGAGTGCTTCTCCATCCTGTCAGAGAGCTCACACACATCCCTGGCCTGACACGTCTCTCCAGAAGGCCCCTCCGTCTGGAGCCGGCCGCGGGGAGGAGGGGGTGCTGCTGCGCTTCCTCTTTTCAACTGGCCACCTTCACACTCACGGGGACCCCGAGGCAGACGTGCTGTCTGGACTCAGTGCCGCCCACCTGGCTCCTCGGACGACCCCTCGGCTCTGCCTAGAGAGGTGTGGAGCACCGCAACACTGCGGTGCTCAGCAGAGAGAGGACTTCTGTGGGCCAGAACCCAGCGCCTTCCACGGCATGCTCTGAGGCAGCGCCCTCTGAACGTATCAGAGTGCGACCTCCACCTGTGACTTCAAATCTTCTAGGAGCCCCATTAAAAACTGGAAAGAGACAGGCGAAACTAACGATAGTAACGCTTCACTCCCTCCGTCTAAAACGTCATTTTAACATGTGATCAATACACAAAATATTAAGGAAATACCTTTCTCCCCCATATTATGCTCTGAAATCCAGTGTGTATTTCACACTTAAAAAAAAGAAATCTCAATTCAGACAGGCCACAGTTCAAGTGCTGGACAAGACACGTGTGGCTAGTGGCTACCGTACAGGACCGTGCAGGTCAGAAGGGAATCTATGCAAAGGGAAAGAGTTCCGATTCAACTAGAAAATCCCCAACATACCTGCCAACCCTGGAGTTTTCAGGACAACCCGAAGGGAAGACAATTTCCCTGAACACGGTCATTAATTTTAAATAAATATTCCATTGTGAAATCACAGAAAAACATGAGCAGGCCTGAGACACGGGCCCGGGAGAAGGCTGCAGGGTGCGGCCTTGGGGAAGAGGGCGTCCGGCCAGCAGGCCTGCCAGCATCAGACGCAGCGGACAGATGCCCGCCCCCCAGGCCTTTCTCAGGAGCCTTTCCCCTTTCTCTCCCTAATCCCCCACGGCCTATGACGATGCCACGGGGCTGCCCCATGTCACAGATGAGGAAGCCAAGGGCCAGCCCGAGGGTAGATGTCCAGTCACGCTACTAGACTCAGGCCCAGAGCTCACGCCTCGCCCCTGCTCTAGACTTTAACAAGAAGCTGGCCAGAATCCACAGTGAGACCTAAGTAAACCCTGACTGAGCCACTGAACGAGTGCCCACCGAACGACTTTTAAGTAACACCTCCTTTAGTGCAGACCTTATGAGTTTTCAAAACAGTTTTGCGCACACATTTGACCACCACTAAGGAATAATATGGGGCTGCCCAATGGAGCGTTCTAAACATGGCCAACTACCGCCCAGAAGGGCTGGCTGGTCCAAGGTCACCCCCTTACCCCACACCCCAGTCCAAGGTCACCCCCTTAATACTACATCCAAGTCCAAGGTCACCCCCCTTATACCACATCCAACATCTCTCCACGACACATGACACCTCGTTTGAAGATGACTTTTTCCTTTAAAATAAAGTTTTTAAATGTCAAGACTATTTGAAAATATGCTGTGTTGTTTTCTCAGAACCAGCGGGTAAGCTAATGATAGGGTAGTGTTTTAATCAATCACAAATGTGACTTCAGCACAGTATTTTCCCCAACCCAAGCCAACAGGGATGGTCCAAGTGGTCCGATGGTGTTCTCAGCTCTTCAAGGTCCTGGTTGCAGCCTGTGGAATCCCGCCCTCACTGGACCGGTGTTCACCCGCCTGCTGATGGAGCGACAGGGAGCATGAAAGCACGCCCTGTGTCAGAGCCTCCTTTCTCTGCTTCTGCCCTGGGCTGGCAGGAAGCTGAAACAACGCTACCTGTGGGGTCTGGCCTTTGGTCTGTTTATCTTACACACGTCATGGTTAGGCAAGCCTACCAATTCAGGATTTCTTGGCTCTCCGTGGCCAGCTGGAGTACATGGGCTCCTTGAGGCTCTAACTGGGCCAACTACTGAACTATTTATAGGTACCACTGTACTTTCCAGCCAGCGAGGGGAACCCTCCTGGACAACAGATCTAAACACTGCCAAAAGCAAGAAGACCAAGGCCCAGAGTCACATTGCAACACCCAACAACCCAGCGCTCAAGGCGTGGATCACAATCAGGCAAAAGTTCAGTTATACTCAGAGGAAATCACGCACAGCAGATAAACAAACAAGAAGCTTCCAAACACCACCACCTGACCCCCAAGAGCAGTAAACACATTTCAAAGTTCCTTCACTAAGTGGTTTCACAAGATGTGCACAGTTCTTCAAGAAAGAGGTAGACAAGAAAGGAAGCAGAAGCCTGGGGTGTACAAATGAGCTTGCTGCACAGCTAGCCACCCGCCAGGTCAGCCTGAACCCGGGGCTCCTAGACACGGTCCAGGGCCCCTCTGCCAGCACCGCCCTGGCTACGCTCCCTCATGAACCAGGACGTGCAAGCACTGGCACTTTATCATTAAGGACCAAGGACGGGCTGCAGGTCAGCACTTTCACAGGACATCAGTCCATCTTTACCTCTCCTCTACTCCATAATAATCCAGGTGTACTCACGCTGAGGAAGCCCTGCGTTACCAAAAAACCTCCTTTCAGGCAAAGGATAAAAGAGCTGACGATACATACACAGCCCCTGACTGGCGGGACTTAGGCACTTCCCAGCACACGGGTCACCCTGCCCATCAGAAATTCAAAGCAGCAGTTCCACAAGCCTCCCGCCCAGGAGTACAGCGGATGGTTTCTAGCGTGTCACTGGAATGGTTTTCACAGCAGCTGGGACGGGCTGCACCCACCAGCTCCCGATGCGAAAAGAAGCCCCCTGAGATGCCACACTCTCATGGCAACAGAGCCGCACCCACCCAGGAGAAACGGGCACCCCGAGAGGAGGGCAGACCAGGTGGGAGGGGGTGGGGGAGGCGGGGGACCGAGGCCACAGCCTCATCTTACTTTTCTGGCAGCGGTTTGTGGTCCAGCACCGGTAGTTGTACTCGTTGTTGATGGTTGTCTTCTCACACAACGGCTTCTCCTCCATCGTCCCCGGGCACAGGTCCCCACATTCCTTGGGGGGCTTGTTCCCCACGATGTAGTTGTTGGATGCGGCGTCCAGGATCAGGGACCAGTCGACCGTGGACAGGTAGCAGAGGTCGGCATTCTTCTCGATCCGGATGGCCCCGCGGGTGATATTCCGCAGGTTGTAGAGCCCAATGTCCTTGAGGTTGGTCATCTCGAAGATGACCAGGGCGTAGTTGTAGAAGAGCTTCCAGCCGCGGATGACTGTGAGGTTGGGGAAGAGGTCGCCCAGGCTCTCGAGGCCAGCCACGCGGAACAGCAGCAGGTACTCGGTGATGACGGTGAGCTTGGGGAAGCGGTAGCTGCGGTAGTCCTCGGCCTTGGAAATGAGCAGGATGTGGAGGTAGCCCTCGATCACCGTGCAGTTCTCCAGGCGCTTCAGCTGCTGGTAGTCGTTGCGGATGTCGATGCCTGGCCCGCAGACTGCAGGGACACAAGAGGGGAGGGCGGCACGGGCCTCAGTTACAAGGAAAGCACATTTCACAAAGTAGTTTCCCGCCCGCCACACGGCCAGTCTCCAGGAATCCTATATTACCGTTAAAGAAGTAAGGCCCCCTTCTCGCCAGAGCTCACTGGCCAGTTCTCCTTCGGGATGGCCTGGTGTGGGTCAGAGCACACTCACCACTGAGGAAGATGCCACCCCACCTCACCGGCATGCAAACCACAGCCTGGAGCCCAGGGACACAGGAGAGGGTCAGGGCTGCAACCCAGGCCTGCCGGCAGGTGCCCGGCCACACACACCCCGCCCCCAGTGCGGAGCGCAGTGCCCCATGCTTGAACAAACAGCCCCCCAGCCAAGGGACAGCAGCCCACTGCCGCGCCAGCCTCAAGGACACCCTGGACGTCCACTGGAGGACAGGCGCCGTGGCCTGTAAGGGAGGGACCCGGGAGCACACGCCCACGTCTCCTACTTCCATTTGACATCGGCAGGTGGCCGTGGGCTCTTCCCCAGCACTGAATATAGACAGAAAGGCTAACTCAGCAGTGAGATAAGAACCTGTGCTTTATAATGAATAAAAGAAGCATCCAATTTCAACTTTAATAAAGTGTTTTCTTAATTGAGAAAGGACACTTCCTATAAAAAGGTTAGGTGATACCAAGAAGACAATTAAAATCATCAATAATCTCAACATCCAAACATATCACTAACTATGCCAATTATCCTTTCTCTATAATTTAAGGTAAAGGAAATCGGACAATAATGTCTTCAAACATACTTCCTTCATTTCATATGAACATGTTACCAAGTCAACACCCTTCTACGCCACCATTTTACGAAGGAGAAGGTAATGGTAAGATGTCAATACGCACCATGAGTTCGTTTCTTTCTAAACCAATGCCCTACTGGCAAATATTCAGGCTACCTCCATTCTTCCACATCATAAGGAACACTCCAGTGGGCATTCTCTGCAGATACTCAAAACTAAGTTTGAGGATAAATCCCCAGAAGTAGACCAACGTCAACACTGGAAACTGCTTTTAACTTTTAAAATGCTAGATATACACAAGCTAAAAAACCCTTGGTTACTATTCTCTCTTAAAAGTGTTGATAATCCCCAAACCTCCCATTACGGTTCTCATAGTGATGTTTCCTGATTGATGCAATTTGTTAACTCGTGAAGCACCCAACACATACAGAGCTGCAGGAGACCCAGGGGCCACGCGGGAGGCTGGCGGGGAGGACAGCGCTGAGGCCGCAAGAGGACCTACACCTGGAAACTTCTTCATCTGGACCAACTTCCCCCTTGCACTGGTGAGAAAAAGCTGCCTCTCAGAGGAGCACAGGAGAAAGCAGACGCCAGAGAACACCCGCAGTGGACAGAGGCTGCTCTGGGCACTCTGGACGCACCCGTGTGGGCCCCGCCCGTGCAGGTCTCAACAGCAGCTCACCGCACGCGATGCCGCCGCCTCCTGAAGGAGAGGAACTCTGCTCGAGGACGCACACGTGCAACACACCGGCCCCCTCCCTCAAACCGGACACGACTTTCAGAGAGTCTCTGCCCTTAGCATCCTCACCAATGGGTCATCTCCAACCCAGCCAGCAGGGCTTCCTCCCTGGTCACAGCACCAAAGGGCTCAGCAAAGCCCCTTAGGACACCATCAAAGCCGAGGACAGCCTCAGGCCTCATCTCACTTGGCCCCGGCAAAGCCCTCTGGCCTCGCCACCTTCTCTAGGACCCTCTGGTCCCACTCGCTGTCCGTCCTTCCTCTTTGCCCGACCTCCAAGTGCTGGCCTCCCCCTCGCCTCCCTCGCCGTCACACAGGGCAACAGGCTTCCTGTGTCCTGGGCCCAGAGCCCTGAGCTCAGCGGGAGAACACCTACCTGCCTACTCCCTGGCTCCACTTAGGGGTCTAATAACTCATGCCCTCCCTACCCGAGCCTGCCTCCCAAGCTTCTCTATTTGGTTGCTGCCAGTCCCATCCCTGAACTGCTCGTATCAAACACCAGAGTCATTCCCCATTCTCTCCCCCACCCCACACCACTCGGTACCCAGTGCAGCAACAACTCCTCTTGGGCCTCAGGCTTACTGAAATGTCAGAGAAAGATTAACACTATGCTCCTACTTACATGAGGCATCAAAAAAAAAAAAAGCCAAACTCATAGAAACAGAGTAGAATGGTGGTAGCCAGGGACTGGGAGAGATGTTAGTCCTGCGGTACAAACTTGCCAGTAGGGCAGGGGGAGTGAGCGCACAGCCTGGTGACCACACTGAACAGTCCTGTATCATATATACTTGCACAGACACATGCAGACGTCCTATTTGGGGAGGGGATGGAGGTGTTAATGGATCTGACATCAGCGATCATTCTGCCATGGATCTCATGATCACACCGCCCACCTTAAGCTCACGTTTATGCCCTGTCTTCTTGTCAGTACCACCTCAGACCTCCTGGCTGCGGCTCCCAAGCCTGTGGGAAGCTGAGTGGCTCCGGTGGTCTTCTTGCCACAAAGCCCCCACTCTGCAGCACACAGCTCCTCACCGCCGCCACCCACTCCTCCCCACCCCAGAGTGTGTCCACCCTCCCCAGGACCAAGCCCTGGTCCTTCTTCCCACACTGACCACTCCCACCACCACAGCAGCTCTGGGAGGACAGGAAGGGATTTTCCATGGAGCCCACAGTTCTCCCTGCAGAGCCTGAAACGGAGCCTGTGTGCGGTCCACACGCGCTTGACACACGTGCACAGTGGGTGTGCCTTTCTCCGCGCCCATCTCCACCCACTGCCCTCAGTCTGACCAGAGCCACCGCACCCCTGGCCTGGACAACAGCTTGCCTACGATCCCACCCCGACCCCCGGCCATCCCTGCCTCCTCTTCAATCGAGTATGTTCCCGCTCAGCACGCCGCAGCCCCCAAGCTCCTTCCTTCACCCGGTGCTGTTCAGAGCCCACGCCCCAACCCCAGCCCACGGCTGCCCCGTTCCCGCCCTGAGCCACTCCACTCAAACACCCCCTCCTCGGAGCTGTGCCCGCACACCAAAGCTCCACCAGCCCGCCCCCGCCTCCTCCTCCCTCATTTCTCTGTGTCACCCATTTCAGAGCACTCTTCAAGGCTGCAAAGTGTCAGTACCTGAAAGGATACGTTTAGCTATTTCCGCCCGAAGGCAAAGGCTCTGCCCCGCATGCTTCCTGCCCTGTCTCCCAGGCCGGGCGTCAGGCCCACAGCAGCGTCAGTGAAGACGGGCTGCCCAGCAGGGGCCAGGGGAGCCTCACGGCTGCTTCCCACCCCTGAGTCAAGTCAGCTGAGGGGAAACAGTGACAGCAAGGTCTCCGTCAGGTTCTGCCCCTGAAGCACTTTCCAACCCAGTCATACCACCCAGCTTTGGGCCATGACTCAACGTGAAAGCCTTTTCTTGTTTTGTACTTTTTATCTCTTCCTAAGGCTTCAGTTCAGTTCAGTTGCTCAGTCGTGTTCGACTCTTTGCAACCCCATGGACTGAAGCACATCAGGCCTCCCTGTCCTTCACCAACTCCCAGAGCTTGCTTAAACTCATGTCCATTGAGTCGGTGAAACCATCCAACCATCTCATCCTCTGTCGTCTCCTTCTCCTCCTGCCCTCAGTCTTTCCCAGCATCAGAGTCTTTTCCAATGAGTCAGCTCTTTGTTCCAGTGGCCAAAGTATTAGAGTTTCAGCTTTAGCATCATTCCTTCCAATGAACACCTAGGACTGATCTCCTTGCAGTCCAAGGGACTCTCAAGAGCTCCAACACCACAGTTCAAAAGCATTAATTCTTCGGCACTCAGCTTTCTTCACGGTCCAACTCTCATCCATACGTGACCACTGGAAAAACCATAGCCTTGACTAGACGGACGTTTGTTGGTAAAGTAATTTCTCTGCTTTTTAATATGCTGTCTAGGTTGGTCATAACTTTTCTTCCAAGGAGCAACTGACTTTTAATTTCATGGCTGCAGTCACCATCTGCACTGATTTTGGAACCCAAAAAAAGTCTGTCACTGTTTCCATTGTTTCCCCATCTTTTTGCCATGAAGTGATGGGACCAGATGTCATGATCTTAGTTTTCTGAATGTTGAGTTTTAAGTCAACTTTTTCACTCTCCTCTTTCACTTTCATCAAGAGGCTCTTTAGTTCTTCACATTCTGCATTAAGGTGGTATCATCTTCATATCTGAGGTTATTGATATTTCTCCCAGCAATCTTGATTCCAGCTTGTGCTTCATCCAGCCTGGCATTTCACATGATATACTCTGCATATTAGTTAAATAAGCAGAGTGAAAATATACAGACTTGACATACTCCTTTTCCTATTTGGAACCAGTCTGTTATTCCATGCCTAGTTCTAACTGTTACTTCTTGACCTGCATACAGATTTCTCAGGAGGCAGGTCAGGTGGTCTGGTATTCCCATCTCTCTCAGAATTTTCCACAGTTTGTTGTGATCTACACAGTCAAAGGCTTTGGTATAGTCAATAAAGCAGATGTTTTCCTGGAATTCTCTTTTTTGATGATCCAACGGATGTTGGTAATTTGATCTCTGGTTCCGCTGCCTTTTCTAAAACCAGCTTGAACATCTGGAAGTTCACAGTTCATGTACTGTTAAAGCCTGGCTTGGAGAATTTTGAGCATTACTTTGCTAGCATGTGAAATGAGTGCAATTGTGCAGTAGTTTGAACATTCTTTGGCATTGCCTTTGGGATTGAAATTAAAATTGATCTTTTCTAGTCTTGTGGCCACTGCTGAGTTTTCCAAATTTGCTGGCATATTGAGTGCAACACTTTCACAGCGTCATCTTTTACGATTTGAAATAGCTCAACTGGAATTCCATCACCTCCACTAGCTTTGTTCATAGTGATGCTTCCTAAAGCCTACTTGACTTCGCATTCCAGGTTGTCTGGCTCTAGGGGAGTGATCACACTATCCTGGTTATCTGGGTCATGAAGATCTTTTTTGTACAGTTCTTCTGTGTGTTCTTGCCACCTCTTCTTAGTATCTTCTGCTTCTGTTAGGTCCATACCATTTCTGTCCTTTATTGTGCCCATCTTTGCATGAAATGTTCCCTTGGTATCTCTAATTTTCTTGAAGAGATCTCTAGTCTTTCCCATTCTATTGTTTTCCTCTATTTCTCTGCACTGATCACTGAGGAAGGCTTTCTTATCTATCCTTGCTATTCTTTGGGACTCTGCTGTCAGATGGGTATATCTTTCCTTTTCTCCTTTGCCTTTCACTTCTCTTCTTTTCTCAGCTATCCGTAAGGCCTCCTCAGACAACCATTTTGCCTTTCTGTATTTCTTTTTCTTGGGGATCAATTGATCACTGCCTCCTGTTTAATGTCACGAACCTCTGTCTATAGTTCCTCAGGCACTCTGTATATGAGATCTAATCCCTTGAATCTATTTGTCACTTCCACTGTATAATCATAAGAGATTTTATTTAGGTCATACCTGAATAGTCCAGAGGTTTTCCCTACTGTCTTCAATTTAAAGTCTGAATTTGGCAGTAAAGAGTTCATGATCTGAGCCACAGTCACCCCCCAGTCTTGTTTCTGCTGACTGTATAGAGCTTCTCCATCTTTGGCTAAAAGAATATAATCAATCTGATTTCATTATTGACCATCTGGTGATATCCAGATCAGTCCTAAGGCTTAGCACTTAAAAACTGATGCTTATGAACTGTGGTGTTGGAGAAGACTCTTGAGAATCCCTTGGAGAGCAAGGAGCTCAAACCAGTCAATCCTAAAGGAAATCAACCCTAAATATTCATTGGAAGAATTTATACTGAAGCTGAAGTTCCAATACTTTGGCCACCTGATGCAAAGAGGCAACTCAATGGAAAAGACCCTGATGCTGGGAAAGATTGAAGGCAGGAGGACAAAGACACAGCAAAGGATGAGATGGTTAGACAGCACCACCGACTCAATGGACATAAATCT
This sequence comes from Kobus ellipsiprymnus, assembly GCA_006410655.1. Classification (NCBI taxonomy): domain Eukaryota; kingdom Metazoa; phylum Chordata; class Mammalia; order Artiodactyla; family Bovidae; genus Kobus; species Kobus ellipsiprymnus. The sequence goes on along the minus strand of SJYR01000274.1, from coordinate 734,117 downwards.
GAGCAAATTCCAGGAGTTTGTTAGTGAAGGACAGGGGAGCCTGGCATGCTGCAACCCATGGGGTCACAAAGAGTTGGACCTGACTTAGCAACTTAACAACAACAATGCCCATTCTAAACACTCATAGTCTTTCCATGCCATTATAAATTAAGTATATTAGTTTGCTCCTAAAAAACAGGGGTTTTTATGCAGGAGTACTTGGATATAATTTATTATTGCTGTATTCATACTGATATTCATATATTGATGATATTAGCAAGTGTTAACATGAATTTGTTTGCGATCATTTTGAATAGACCAGAAAATTCAGTACCCAGGGAAAGAGCAAAAAGACACAAAACTCAAGTCTGCTGAACCTTCCTATGGCCCCCAGACAGACCCGGGAGGAATCCCGTGATGCCGTCCCAGGCCCCTTCCATGGCCAGTATACACCACATGCACAGAAGCCGCACTTCAGAGCCGGGACCAACAGCTTCTTCAGATCAAAGCACTGCCTCGCACTGGACATTTTTTTGCCATTTACAGAAGAAAAGGGAAAAGGCAGGAAAAACTACCCACTTCTTCTTGAAGAAGAGACAAGTCCAAGGCAGGACCCAGCCACCAGCTGGTTCGGATTCCATGAGTGACACTGTTGGTCTTCGGGATGTTCTGTGATAGGAACTGAAGAGGGGGAAACCCAGCTGGACCACGAGTGACCACACATGCTCAGAGGGCGCAGGCCACAAACAGGGAAGCGAATACAAGACACTTCGTCTGTGCCGCAAGATAACACAAGCGCCGAGGGAGGGAACGCGCCACACTGCAAAGGAAGGGAAGGCGCAGCCTTGCTGCTACTCACTGGCGACTAGAAGGAGATCATAAAACACTGCTTTTCCCTCCTCAAAGAAATGGAGAGCCAAAGAACTCGCAAACCTTAGGAAAGTCACTGGCACGCGAGAGCACAGGCGAGCCTGGGAAGAATCATCGAAGCTCGTGGAGTTGAAGGCAAGTAGGAAGCAGAGAGAAAGAACACAGCTGGAAGGCGGGGGCCGGGGCCGGGGGCAGCCCCGGAGCCGGTGAACAGCCGCAGCAGAAGTGATATAGATGGGGACCGACGGGACAGGCACCGGGCAAGGGGGGACTAAAGTGCCAGCGGGGGCCACGCCACAGGGAAGGGGCCGGAGCGCGGGCAGCCAGGCTGGCGAGGGACAGGGGCATGGCTCACTTCCCCTAAGACACCATTTTAAACAGCCTTTCCACCAACAGAAATGCTACTCCCCACAAATTCCTCATCAAAACATCAAAAGGCAGTATTTCTTCTCTAGGGACTTGAGTAAACGGCATAAACAAACTATACATCTTTGGAAAACAAATCCCTAAAAACTGCTCATATAAGAAGGGCTAATGAAAAGCATTTGGCTGAGAAAACCCCCAAAAGCTGTGTATCTAGGTATTAACATTTGGCAAAGTTACATAAGAAACTCAATTCCAATGCTATTGCATGCTCTGCGTTAAACACAATCCTGGGTCCTAGAAAAATAAAACGGGTGACTCCGGTCTGAGCCCTGGAGTGTGCTATGTATATGCATATATATATAGCCTGGCTCCTGACCCCAACAGGTCATACCGCTCCCATCTCTAAGCCTCATCTCCCACACCTGCAAAATGGGCGGCTCATACCTACCCCACTGAGGCTGTCAAAGGATCAGATGAGGACCTCTGTGTTCCTATCATAATAGGAAGCTTGAGGCAATATTACTACATAAATTAAACATTAATAAAAATATTCATGTATTGTGTTGCCCCAATCTAAACATAACTAATATACCACAATGGGGAGAAATGAACAAAACTGTGGATTAGCCTTCTAACACAAGCTTCATTAAAGAACAGCCAAGGTAGTTATCTAATTAAAATGTTCTCCACTTTGATCACCTCTTCTTTAAAAATATGGGACAGCCTTGGCTGTGCTTGGAAATAAAAGACATCGGGAAGCGTAATTAGCATCACTTTCCTGCAGGTCTAGAGGCAGATAATGAAAAAGAAAAACCTGCTCACAAGAAAGCCAGTTGTCATCTCTGGTTCTCATGGGAAAATCCTACAAACCAAACCTGTGGCCCAGGGTAAGGGTTCTCCACTTCCCTAAAAAAATGAACTCTTCAGAACCAGTCACTTAGTACTACCAAAATTCCCTCTGGACCCTATCACTCTGCAAAAGCCACGCTGAGTCAAGAGGTCAGAAGGGGACTCGTGTCTGTCACTGAGCTTTGTATAAGGAGATACAATAATCACCTCTCAGGCCAAGGGCAAATAAAACAAGATAAAAGTTTTAACAGTCAATGAACAGGGCTCGGGGATCGCAAAGAAGGGAGCCAGGCCTCCCACCTCTGGGAGTTCAGGAAGCCTTCGCAGGGGAAGGATCTCTGAGGATGATCTGAAAGGTGAGCAGGGTCTTGCCAGGAAAGGGGGGAGGGCAGGGGAGGCGCACACCTGGAGGTGGCTGGCAGCAGTTCAGGGGAACCCCAGGGGCAACCGCCCGGGAGCCAGGGATGAGAACAAGGGGAACAGCAGACCAGGTGCTGGAAAGCAGACCAGGACAAGCGCTCAGTGGGTCAGCTGCATTTTGCAGGCTGGAGGACAGAATTCAAGACCCTGAGCGCACACCCAAGCCGCCTGGAGGGCTTGGGAAAAGAAGACGGTGCAGGGGCCTGAGAACCGGCATTTCCAGGAAGTGCCCGCCGGCCTGGGTACCACCCTGTGAGAACTAGCGCCCCAGAAAATAATCCTTTAAGACCCTCACCTATCAGTACCCGCCCCCTGACAATACTTGCTATGTGATGGACGACATGCCTGTGCACCTGTGGGTCTCAGTGTGATTTTTACCAGAAAATCCCCACAGGAAGCCCACAGACTCTGCAGAAAGCACAGCAAAGATGAAGAAAAAGGGGGCGGAGGCGGAGCATCCCTAGTGCTCCCCGGTCTACCCACGGCGGCTGCATCTGCAGCCCCTTCTCTGAGTCAGCATCTCAGCACAGCCTCCGGGAAGTGGGGGCATGAGTCTCCTTCTACCCACTTGTCAGCAGACTGCAACAACCAAAAACTCAGAGGAGGGGAGAGAAGACAATGTTATCATAACAAACACGACGGATACTCCAGAGTTTGTTAAAATAGAATTTTCTGTGTAAATGTAAACAGATACAATTCACGTTAAGCCTTTTATCTTTGTGTATCAATGAGAACGTATTTGTACTGTGTATGTACATTTATATTCTTACACAGACTACAGGCCCAGGATGTTCTACACAGACTACGGACCCGGGCACCTGATGCAGTCAATAACTGAAGGCCATCTTCAGAATGTAAGGGACTGCATTACACACGTGACTCTGGGGATGGAAATTAAAGATTAAGTGAGATCTTCAATGTGCAATGAACAAATTCATTGCCCCCTCCTAAGAGCCCTGTCTACCATGCATAGAAACAAACCTAAAAACGATGCACACGAGATGGAGTCCTGAAGGCTTTGAACGTGTAACAGAGCGCTATGACGTGGCACAGAAATGACAAAGACCAGGAAGGTGCTTACATCCTGCCTGCCCACAGAGCCATGCAAGCTTCACCGGGAGTTAATTCAGAGACCGGCAGGAACACAAGCCCCAGCGACCCCATCACACAAAGCACCTGGAGCCAGCAGGCTGCTGAAGAAGGAAGCCCGGTTTGCTTCCACGGAGGTGCACCAACCGTTTTCCTGGGTCTTCATTAAAAACAGCTTTGCCTGCTCTGACGGTTATTCCAAATCCCTTTCTGATCTTAAAATATCGAAAGCCCGATATTCTTTCTAAGTCTCTATATTTTAAAAGTGCCTTCATGAGAGCCTCCCATCCTTTCTAGTTATTTCCAATTCCGACGGCTGGCTGCCTTTTTTGACAAAGCAGCATACCGGGACCAGCCTTTCTTGGTTACAGCTACCCACTCAGGCCCCCACAGGCCCTGGGGGCCTCCCCATTTACCCAGGCGGGCGGGACGGCACCCCAGCCTCTGAACCCTGAATCTGTGTGGCCAGCGGACGATGCTGGGGGGCCGAGCCCTCACTGGAGGTGTAGGGCCGGGCCCAGCAGAGGGAAGCAGACGTGCTACAGCCTGACCTGCAGAATAAGCATTCTGTCTGCCTTCTCTCCCCTCTCCCTTATGATTTCAGGCTTCCTACTCAGGAATGGGCAGGCCTTCTAATGAGAATCAGCCCTGTGGCCCCCATTCCATCTCATCATCTTTTGCAGAACACGTATCACTGCAGTTAAGAGTTCACATCCTCGTTTCAAGAGTATTGTCCTAGTCTCTACAGTTCTCCAGTTGGGTTAGTGACCTGCACTCTTTCAACCAGCCAGTTATCTAGACAAACTGATGCTCAGGGGAGAAAACCCACACAACTTTCCCTCTGCAGTGTGAGGCGATTTCTAATAAATGTGGTGTTGAAGGTTAGTCCCTTGAGTTGCTTAAGCTTTTTATCTTGATCGAGGCCTTTGATGAGAGGGAGGGGCACTGGGTCAGTCCTCAGAGACCAGGTAACTCTTGGTTACCTCACCACACTTCCAAGACAAGGGCTGCGAGGATGTGCGGGTGTATTCTGGCTACAGGAAACCCCCTGGGAACGTCGAAAGTTAGGAAACTGATGCACTAGCGTGAGAATTCTGCCCTTGAGTCACATCGGATGAAGTTGGCCACAGTCTAGTTGGCAGAAATGCAGCCCTGCAAGTGGGGTCCTTAGCTTCTTCCCACTTTATATAGAGACATGTGCAGGTGCCCACCTGTCTGACCACTTACACCTCTGGTGTGCTCAGAGCCCGTTTCCACGGAGGACTCTTCCTGAGGACCCTGTGTGTGCCCTGACGTCTTCTGGCTGTCCTGGGCACAGCGGCCCCCCGCCCCAGTCATGCCTGGCCTGGCAGCGCATTTCTCAATGCCCCATCTGTCTGAGGCAGGGCTGTGGCTGGACCCGCCTTCCTTCCCACCGGGTCCTCCTGGGTCCCGGGTGGTAGACGGCCTGTGTACCCTGTGTTAGCTGCTCTTATCAGAGCGTCTGGAGGCCTGTTGCATCCCTGACTCCTCCACTAAGGCAGGCCTGGCGGGTACCCTCCGCATTCAGGATCTCTCTCTCCATGCCATCAGTGCCTGGACAGCAGCCTCCAGGAAGACACTCCCTGCATCCTACCAGGAGAGGACATCCCAACCCAGGGCACCCGCAGGCCTTGGCTTCCCAAAGATCAGTGAAACGCCTTTCTCCCAAGCAGCTCAATCCCACTCTGCGCCGGATAACAGCCCGACACCCCGGCCGCCAGAGTAACAGGCCCTCCCTGGGCTCTCGGGAGCATCAGCCAAAGAGAAGAGAGATACTGCTGCAGAGGGAAGCTGTGGGCCATAGACCATAAGCCATCGTAAGACAAAACGACCTGGAAATTGGGGATCTTTTTTCCTTCTTAGTCTGAGGACTTTTTAAATTGGTAGACTGGGGGGACACTAGACTTCATTTATAGTGCCTTGTTAAAAAATTTCATCATATCCTTGTCAACAAGGTAAAACAAGACAAACTACATTTGAAGAGCTTGGTAAATGCACAATTTACCCTTCCAAGTGCTGACTCGAGAAAGGCCCGAGGAAGGTCTCTAGCGGAAGGCGACAAGGCTCTGTCTGTATGTTCCCACATTTCCATCAATTACTTGAGCGATGGCACAGATAAAATGTTTATCTAATCAAGGATGACAAGTTTCCAGGAGAGATGGCAAATACATTGGATGACAGAGTCATGAGCTAAAAAGATCAACAGATTGGAATTGCAATAGAGAGGAAATAATGTTATTTGGACACTTGGGTGCAAAAAAAGAAATGCACAAATGTAGGAGGTGTGAAAAAGACTTAGGAGATTTAATTGGATATAATTTCTGTATGTGATGATGGGGCGTTGTGACTGCCCAAAAAAAAAAAAAAAGCCAGGCCGTCTTAGACTATACTCAAGGAGACTTTGTAAAGTAAGGGGCCAGAGGAGGGGTCCCCAAAATGGGGTTTCTGCCTCCGCACTTCAGAAGAGGAGAGAGGACACAGGAGAGCACCCCAGGGACAGCCAGGAGGAACAGGGCCATGAAGAGTCCATCCCACGGGGAACGGCTGCAGAGAGCAAGCACGCGAGGGTCCCAGGAGGAGGCTGGCTGGTTCCACGCAAGGCAGAGAAGGAAGGAAAACGGAGAATACAGAACCAGCGCGGCGCAGGGGCTTCGGGTTCTGTGTAAGAACACACAGTAGGATTTATTTGAAGTCAGAAGGGGCTAAAGAGGAGACGAAGGTTTGTGTGGACCGGCACATTTCAGAGACATTGCAAGCCTGACTTTACCCACTGCTGGTAACTGCGGGGGCGACATTTGTCCTGTTCACAGCTGAGAACACTGACCAACAAAGGACCCACCCAGGATCGGTCTGTCACTAGGGCCCAGAGATGGGGCTAAAATATGGATTCCCTCACACAATTCTGAGCAGAAAACTCCTTTCGAGAGACAGTCCAAGGCTGGCAAGGAAGCTACTGCCCAGGGCCTGTCGCCAAAAGAGGGGTCCTCCCACAACTTGTACACCTGGAGAGCCACCTGCCCGGGCTCGGAGGTAGAAACCTCCGTCAGCCTGAAGCCCGGACCCCTCCTGTAAGAGCCTCACAGATACCTCAACCCACGTGGAAAGGCATGAAATCCTGCCGAGGGGGAAACTGCTACTGTTTCCGACCTCATACTCCCAGGAAAAGCATACGCTGTCGCCACAAGTTAATTCCACTGCAGAACGTCAAATTCTTGTTTTTGTTCACAAGCCACAGAGAAAAAATAAAGACAGAAGACACACTCTGTCCAACACCAGGCCAAATTCTCCCTGGAGGAGAGAAGTGGGGCTCACAGATTTGGAACGCAGGATTTCGACTGCATCAGATGACTGCTGCTCTTCACCCCGAGTTCCCATGGAAGCACATGCCCATCTTTATCTCAATTCTCAAACAGCTTTCCTTCCACCTATCAGTTGCTCTTTATAAGCAAGTCAAACTTTCCTCTGCAAGTCACAGAGAAGCCAGCCCTCTGGAACTTGGTACACACACTCTTTATTTGGTGCTGAAAATTCAGATCACACCAAGATGCCCTAATGTTGAGAGAGTTACCATCCAATGAAAAAACCTATATGTTCTTTCACAGGAGTTGAGGAGCTCATTCTGGTTTTCTTTACAAGTTCAGGTTGAGAACAATACAATCCTCAAGTACCCAGAGAACTCAGAAACTGAGCAACACTTGCCTTCTAAAGCAAACCACTTAGTTAAAAAGAAATGATAAAATGAACTTACATACAAAACAGAAAGAGACCCACAGTACTAAACAACAAACTATGGCTGCAACAAACTATGGAGCGGGGAGGAGAATGGGGGAAGGTGGTTGGTTAGGGAGCCTGGTAGGACATGTACACACTGCTATGTTTAAAATGGGTAACCAGCAAGGACCTACTGTACAGCACAGCATACAGAACTCTGCTCAACGTTATGAGGTAGCCTGGATGGGAGGGGAGTCTGGGGAGAATGGATACCTGTGTATGCATGGCTGAGTGGCTGAGGCCCTTTGCTGTTCACCTGAATCTATTACAGCACTGTTGATCAGCTATACCCCAACACAAAATAAAAAGTTTAAAAAATACCTTTCTCCAAATGTCCCTGATGCTTTATTTTAAAGATCTATATCATGCTCATAAGCCTCATGTTATACTTCCTAGGCTGCTCTAGTGGTAATGAACCTGCCTGCCTAATGCAGGAGACATGAGAGACCCAGGTTCAATCCCTGGGTCAGGAAGACTCCCAGGAGAAGAGAAAGGTAACCCACTCCAGTATTCCTGCCTGGAGAATTCCATGGACAGAGGAGCCTGGGGAACATGGGATCGCAGAGACTCAGACATGACTGAAGTGACTTAGCACACATACTTACTAACGCTTTTCTTTCCAAAGATACACAGTGTTTTTAGCCTCACTTCCAACTAATCAGTAATGAAGCCCATATCTGAGCATTTAAAAAACTAAAGCAAACCACTTAGTGAGGTCTAAGGGGCCAAATGCAGCCACGGTATTTGCATTCCTCTTACCCATGCCTTCCAGGTGGGTGGGCTCAGGGACACTGGGGCCAGGGGAGCACCTCCCAGGTGGGCGGGCTCAGGGGCGCTGGGGGAGCACCTCCCAGGTGGGCGGGCTCAGGGTTGCTGGGGGAGCACCTCCCGGGTGGGCGGGCTCAGAGGCACTGAGGGAGCACCTTCCAGGTGGGCGGGCTCAGGGTTGCTGGGGGAGCACCTCCCGGGTGGGCGGGCTCAGAGGCACTGAGGGAGCACCTTCCAGGTGGGTCGCTGGGGGTGGGGGAGGAAGGAGCACTGCAGGCTTAAGTCCCAAAACACCAGGCTGCCACCCCCCCTCACCGCAAAAGGCGGCAGATATTCGCAAAGCCACACAGCAGTTCATCTGGGGGCCTTGAGCCTGTCCAGGGCTCCTTCTCATTGGCGGAGGGTGACAGGCAAGCCCACCTGCTGGGCTGCCGCAGAGCACTAAAGAGCCTGGGATGGAGCAGGTGGATGCCCCTCACGCGACCCTCCGACCCAGTCCGCACAGTGTAAACTTGCTTAAACGTCAGCAGCACGGTACAGGCAAGAGCCACCACGCTTTAAAAAAAAAAGAAAGAAAACCTGAAGACATAAAAGTATGCCAATTTCATGCAACGGGGTTCCTTCAAGAGTTCCCTGGTACTGGATAACGGACACACTTCGAAATGCAGACCAGAAAGGAGATGAGGGCGCTGCCGGGCGGTTCCCCTCAGGCGTTCTGGGAGAGCCCAGACTTTCCCCCACGTCTCCTCTTCAGGACAAGGCCCAGTGCGCCTCTTAGAATGACACCCTGGACAGGAGGGAAATGAGGGACGCTCCTCTATCGGGGACACACGGAGCCCCAGCAGGGAGGCCTCTGCAGCCGTGTTCCCCACGTCCCGCGGCTGAAGACAGAACTTCCTGGAACGCAGCCGCGTTCACGGGCTGCGCAGAACCAAGCTCCGAGCACGCGATGAAAATGAAGCTGCTCCCCAAGGGAGGAAAAAGCCTAAACCAAAGCCTCAAGTCTCAGTCATCGGCAAATCCTGTCCCCCACGCGCAGGGCGGCCCACCCGGGCGGGGTCAGCACGGCCTGCCTGCGGGGCTAACGGTGCTCCCGGGCACAGCGCTGCGGCGGGAGTGGGGGGCGGCGAGTCCGCGGGGCGGGGCAGGAAGAAGAGGGGTCCTCACCGACCGGCAGCAGGGCTGGAGCGGGGTGAGCGGGCCGGTGCCCCTGCCCCCGGGGGAGGGACACCGTCCCGCCCTCCCGCTCCGGGGCAGTGCCTCGGGAGGAGAGGCGCAAGCAAAGGCTGGACACCGGGGCCCAAGGTCCCCCCGCTGTTCACACGCCGCAGCCTCCAGGCCTTCCTCGCCCGGGCCGGGCACTCAGGGCGGGACGACCGTCCTTCTCCCGTCAGAGCCCCCACACCAGCAGGCAGCAGCTGCCTCCAAGGTATCGGACGGAAAGAAACAAACTCGGGGGAACACGTACTGAGTGCTCCCCACTTCTAAATGCGGGGCCTGTGGGAAAGACTCCAGAGAAACGCTGATTCCTGGAGAAGAGATCTCTGAATTGTCTGTATTTCTAGCAGAGCTTGATAACTCAAATGCTCCTGGAGACTCCAGGACGCGTGGTCCTCCATCTACAGTAAGACCTCCAGGGCATCACAATTAGACAAATGAGAACCAAAGTATTTTTACCCTACCAGAAGAGCAACAATTAAAAATCTCCTAACACCAAGCTTGAGTGACGATGGCGTGCAGAGACGCTCCTAGGAGCGCAAGTGTGCGGCTACTTTGAACCGCACCATCTGACTAAACGCTCAAGTGCCCAAAACTCTTTGACTCCCGAACTCCTCTTCTGGGGACCCATCCCTCACAGAAGGTGGGGCAGATAGATAAACGTGAAAGCATTCCCCAGAATCTTAGTTACAAAATCAAACACCAGGAAACAACCCCAATGTCCACCTTTTAAAGAAACTGCTGGCGTTCCCTGGTGGCCCAGTGGTTAAGACTCTGCACTGTCACTGCAGGGGGACGGGCTGGACCCCTGGTCAGGCACCTAAGATCTGGTGCTGCAGCCAAAAGAGTCACGCACGCATGCTAAGCAGCTTCGGTCGTGTCCCATTCTCTGCGACCCGACGGACGGCAGCCCTCCAGGCTCCTCTGCCCATGGGACTCTCCAGGCAAGAGTACTGGAGTGGGGTGCCACTTCCTCCTCCAGGGGATGTTCAGGACCCAAGGATCGCACCCGCATCTCTCACGTCTCCTGCAGTGGCAGGCGGGTTCTTTACAACTAGCGCCACCCGGGAAGCCCTAAAAAATAAGAAACTGCAAGATCCCCTTACAGTGATCAATGGAGAGGGATTACAAAGAACAGAGAGTATCGATATGTTGCTGATTTTTAAAGCCCTTTCACAACAGAGAAGTCCAATAAACACCACCTCAGCCAAGCAGGTCAAGGTTGACATCGCCAAAGGCAGGTCACGTTGACACTGCGTTCCTTGACTACATTGTGACCTTACCTCTGGGGTCTCCCCCTCCCCAAACCTAGGACCCCAGTCTACTCACAGGAAAACCATCAGACAAACCCCAACTGAGGGACACACTGCGTATAACCTGACCAGTGTTCCTCAAAACTGTCACAGCCACCAAGAACAAGCGATGTCTGAGAAATCGCCACACGCCAGAGGAGGTGACAGACACACAGCTAAATGAATGAATGCAGGATCCTGCCTGGGGTCCTGGGGCAGAAAAGAAACCCAGGGCAGAAATGGCAAAATCTGAAAAAAAAAAGCACTGCGTTTTCATGAATGAACAGTGATGTGGAAAAGCTGATTCCTTAGGTGTGGCACGCACCATGGCAACGCGGAATATTAACAGGGTACACAGGGACTCTGTAGGGTCAGGGCAACTTCTGGGTAACCTAAAACTGCCCTAACAGAAGAAGTTCTCTTTAAAAAGAGACCGTGACACAGAGGGAGGAAGACACTCGTGACAAGAGGGGCCCTATTTACAGTTTCTGTTGTTTGTTTTACTTATTTGACTATGTTGGGTCTTGGTTGCATCATGCAGGACCTTTCCTTGGGGTGCACGGGCTTTCTAGTTGTGGGACAAGGGCTCAGTTGGGATCCCAGCTGCCCGACCGGGGATCGAACCTACATCCCCTGCGTTGGAAGGTGGGTTATTAACCACTGGACCACCAAGGAAGTTCCCGCTGTTTTTAACTATTGATGCTGCTCTGTGGACACTTCCCTTCTCACCTGCCAGCAGGTGTATAAACACACAGGCGAGAACGCCTGGAAGAGACGCACCGAGCTGTAAGCAGTGGTTACTTCCAGGGGCGGGAGGGGTGGATTCAGAGACATGAAGGAGAGGAGAGGGAACACGACCACCTCTACTCTGTGACTCTGGCTTGTTTTAATTTTTACAAGGAGCACACATTTGAATATTACGTGTGCATGCATGCAAAACCATTTTAAAAGCAAAGCAGCTCTCTCTGCCACAGGAAGCTATCTGAGACAGATTACCTTGAAAAACTACAAACTGCACAGTCTCTATGTTAAAGACAGACCCAGGACATGACATGTTTGCTCTGGGTAGTGGGTATCTGTGACGCTTACCTTTGGAAAACAAGCTGGAAGGAGGAGAACGCTGAGAAGAGTGTGCTGAGGAGTTCAGCACTTTTGCTCCTTACCTTCTGCTCAAGTGTTTTATCAGAAGCATGTATCTTTAAACAATCATCATCATCAAAATGCCAACAAATCCTCACAGTTCATCCCTTACTTGTTCTTCCATCTCCTTGTCCCTGAACCACACCCAAAGGAGCCAACAATCGGTTTCTAATTCTGCCTTTAGGGCGCACCCCCACCCTTCTGCCTGGCGGCTGTGGGAGTTTGGAGGGAGTGCCGTCAAGCAGCACCCTGGCCGTGGCCCCCCAGCCCTCCCTCAGCTGTTAGCTGGACCGCTGGTAACAGTCTCTCTGTCCAACAGGATCTGCGAGTGTGGACACCGCTCTCCCTTTAGCTTCCCGGCAGAGCTGGGAGAATGTGGTAACTGACACCCATCACAACAGGAAAGGATGGCAAGATCCAAACCTGCCTTCTGAATCATCCTTAAGCTATGTAAGGTCTCCTCCCGCAGTAAATACATTTGAATATTTTGGATTAATTCTTTCTGATTAATCAACCTAGGACAAACCCCAGGGTCCCCAACTGGAGTATCTGAAAACCTACTACAACTGCCCAAAGCTGCTGCTCCTTGAAAGGACATCAAAAGCAAACAGACAGAACTGTAAGACATCTAGAGGGAGAAACAGCACAATAAATATGAAAAATTGCTATTCCAAGTTGCTTTTAAAATCAAGTGACTTAATTTCACTAACATTGATTTTTTTTTTTTTTTTCAGAGTGATTTAATTTTGCTAACACTGGCTGAGCTTCTGTTTACTTGACACTGACAACTGGGCAAGTCAAAGTCACTACCCACGTCACAGAGGCAGGCAGGAGGCAGGAACACCAGGCTGGCGGGGACTGTCCAAACGTGGGTGCTGATGCGTGGAACACGGGGGCTTCAAGGGAGCCTCGGAGGTGAATCGTCATTTGAGGATTGGGGTCCCTCCCTGCTATAAACCAGGGTCTTTTCTCCAAAAACCTACACTCATAAAGACTCTGTATGCAATTTCAAAAGCCCTGAACCTCATCTTTGGGTCTCCTGAGACACAGATCACTAACCAAGTACTCTTGGGTCTTAAGCATCTATTGAATATAACACCACTTCACAGATGAATCAACTAAGGTGCAGGGAATCAGATGGCTTTCTCAAAATCCCCCCACTAGCTGGTGGCAGGGCAGAAAAGAAGCCTTCATCTCATGACGCCAAGCAGAGATGTTTCCAGAGAACAAGAAGCTCACCCAGCAGAGGTAAGCCTTGCCCCCCGCCAAAAAAGCATTATAACATCATTCCCATATGTGCCAATTCTGCACAATGGCACATCCATGAAACAGGAGCGTCTTAACACACCCCCGGTATCAGTCTGTGTAGTAAGCCTGGATGAGAGCCCTGCACAATCGCCCTGCAGGCACCCGGGCCAGGGCTGGAGGCCCGGTCTAAACCCTGCATTCTGCTCACAAAGCAAGAATCCGTGTTCAGGTCACCAGAGAACACACTGGCGGCCCAGGCCGCGGCCACCTCGTCCTCCCCTTAACACCGACAAGGCACGCGGAGCCCTCAGCCGGCGGGGCCCACGGCCCTCTCCAGCAGCGCCCACCGCTTTCTGGAACCCAGACGCGCGGCGCCTGCGAGGCTCCTCAAGCCCACACCCCCAGAGAGCTACCCTGCTGCATGTCCTCGTCTGCTCCAGTCCCCCCGAACCAGGGAGGGGGTCCTAGGAGCTTGGTCTCCAGCTGAGAGGTGAGCGGCTGCGGCCTTGCCCACAAACCCGGAGAGGACAAAGCCGAAAGGAGACGGGGCTCTGCAGCTGGAACTTTTCAGAGCTCTATTCCTTTGCCGAATTTAACCATCACATGGTGACAGCCTTCGAGCCAAATGGCACGGATGCCAAGTCCTGCGGCCACAGCCCCCTCCTCCCTGACAACCCCACAGCACCTGGCTGGGGGCTGGGCCCCGGGCCTGACCGACGTGACACACCCGCTACCTGCTACCACGTGGTGCTCCGAAAATGCAGATCTGACGGTGTCCTTTCTTCCATTTCAAGTCCTTCAAAGGCTCCCTGGGCCTCCCAGACAAAACCTGACCTCCCTGGAGCCCTTATGATCTGACGGTGCCAACGCCGCCAGCCTCAGCCCCTGGACTCCCCTTGTCAGACAGCACCTGGAGCCACCTCAGGTTCCCAAACTCCAGGACACCAGGTACACAGGCTTCCCGGGAGCTCCTTCGGGCAAAACACTCATTTTCTCCACATCAGTCTTCAACGCTCACCTTGGTGCCAACTTGACCCTTCCCCCTCTGCTCAGCCATGGGACCCTGGCAGCACCCATCTGCCTGCGGGTTCAGGGACTCACTTGCTGCTGGACTATGAGCCCCTGGGTGGCAGAGACTGTATTTATTCTCTGACTTTCACAAAGGTCCACCCAACCAAGGTCTAAGGAGTAGCGGGTCTCAGCAAGTACGAGGCAATGAATGACAAAAACAAAATCAGCCGCTAACTGTGGTTCACGCAATCTCTCCTCTCTCCTCCTACCCAAACCATCAAGGTTAAGTCAGTGTGTGCCCAGATCAGCCGGTATACATCGGGTGGAATGGCCAAGAAACGGATAAATTAGAATTATCTAAAACTGGTTTCCATTTAGCTTTGTAATGTGATTTGGGGCCATAAAACTGACTTTCCTCATTATACTTGGCCTAAGATATTATTAAAATGAATTTGCAATTTTCAAATTATGTTAACAAATGGCACCCAATTATCTGCAGAGTGGCAGGGCAAAAATCAAAGCTCTGAAAAATCATACAGGAAAGATTTCAAGTTTGGAGGATAAGAAAAGGAAGAAAAAATGTATATGTGGAATGCATACTGTGGGACCCAACTTTCAACAGGGTATCCCAAACATCTAGAAGCTCAGGGGGGCTACATTAATTTGCTGCAAATCAGTCACTCAGTATTAACACTGGGTGGAATGCAAGCCCAGATTTACTGAGGCCAAGCCCCACGCATGCTCTCAGCACAGGGAGGAGCGCCTCCAAGTGCAATTCCCCTCCTGTGCACTAAATGGTAGCATCCCAATGGCTAAATTTGCTCCTTCTAAAACAGAAAATAAAAAAGCTCCCTGCTCTCATCTGGATCAGCTCTAGTAATGTTTGTAAAACATTCAGAAAAGGCCATAAAAAGATCTTCACTGAGGGCTGTGCTAAGTATTAAGTATTATTCAATAAACCACAGCTTGGAGGCTGCCAGCTGACGTCTAGAACCTGGAAAGAGTGCTGGCTGAATACATCGTGGTTTTTTTTCCTTCCTTGTTTCAATTTCTAGGTGTAGTTTACATTCATCTGCCCCCTTCTATGAAAAAACATAAAACAAAGGAGCAGAGCTACAGGAAGACACAACCAGAGTAGGTGGCATATTATGATAAACAAAGATGACAATAAAACATTTTTCCAGCTGTGATAAACGTATTTAGATCTATCGTAGAGGCTGTTGGAGCTACAACTGAAAAAGATCAAAATTACAAGTTGTTTATAACATAGAATTTGTGTCTTTAAAGCTTTCATTTTTTAGGCAGAAGTTGTCTCCCTAGGAGATCATTTCCTTACCTTTTTTTCAAGCTTGAACTTTTTTTTTAAGTTGTGACTTTTTGGAGGCTGTCAACACATCCAAAGTGATTTAACAACTGGCTAAGGGCTGGGCAGCACTGTTTGCAAATGAACAAAAGCACTTGGCTCAGCTCAGAGGCCGAGCTGGTAAAGATGCTGCTCCAAGTGGCCTCCTCAGCCTGCAGAGCTATTCTGGGATCCACACCCACCAGGTGGTCACAACACTCGCATCTCATTACTGTTCGGTATTTTGAACAAGGAGTTCAATTAACAGCTGTCTCAATGTCCCAGAGACCAAGAAGAACGAGCAAGAGAAACGAAAAATTATGTCCAGATGTCTAAACATCCATGCCTTCGTGCCATTTCCTCGCCTCTGAAAGCATTTGGTTTCTATATAGAGGCTTCCCTTCCATACTCAACTCACACACACACACACACACACACACAACAGAAAACTTTAAACAATAAACCTTGCCATCCAACGTGACTGATGAGATGTGCTTGTGAAATTGGCTTGTCAGATGCACTTACATAAGAGGATACCCACTTGATTGCAGTTCATAACATCCCTTACATCTTAAAAACTTCAATAGACAATTTCCTCAACAAGCAAAACTATTGTATATGAAACTAAGCTGAGCTAAGATTACCTCATCCCTTAGAAACTGACGGCAGTAAACACGCGGTAGCCCAGCTGGACAGGGCCCGCAGAAGCACGCATCCATCCGCGGGAGCCAGGGGACCGGCCGGCCCCCTCCCCGCCTTGTAAGCAGGAACGGCCCCCAAATCTGGAGAAGAGTCAACAGAACCGGATCACATCCGATTGTGAAAGACTTAGTTTACTAAATGGAACATTTTACTTTTTGAATCCTAAAGTAAACATCCAGATCACTTGAGGAATCGCTGAGGTGCACCCTTGAAAAGGCACTTTATCTCCCTTTGAAGTCAAACTAGTCCGATCCTCTAAAATCCTTGTAACATCAACTCAACTCCACCTGTCTTAATGACCACCTACTATGTGCCAGGCACTTTGCCAGACCCTAGGGAAACAAAGAACCTGTCTCCTGCTCTTAAAGAACCCCTGTAACCATGTAGGGAGAGAAAGATAAAGCAATCACCCCAGTACCAGGGAGTGCATGCAAGATACACTGGCTGGAAGGAGGTCAGACACACAAGGTTAATTGACTCTAGGGAGGAAGGGCTGCCCAACAGCCTACTTGAAGCAAAATGCAGGGCAAGAAGAGTTCAGCATTACCAGCCATTGCATCTGAGATTCCCCAAACAAGCCATTGAACATAAATTTCAAAAGCATCCCAGAAAAAGATGTTAGCTTCTATGTCCCTAAGAGAAATGTAAAAATGTAGACAAGTTCTTCAATTAAATCTAACATTTCTGAATCCACTATTTAAAGACTCCTCTTTATTTGACACTTTTCCCCTCAAAAAATAATCCAAGAGCACAGACATGCTTTTTCAACGTGAAGGTGTCAGTGTCCTCGGACCCTAACCAGAACACCAGTTCACCCAACAGGAATACCCTCAGCAAACACTTCTCCTAGAATGTTCCCAGCCCTTCCTGGAAAACAACTTATATCATGTTTGTGAATGCAAGAGCCCTGGTGTCCTTTGGGAGATGGAAGTTACTCAAAACCACGTCAAACCAGACGGCACGGCAGGCCCCTGTGGGGTCCAGGGTGCAGGCTGCTGGCATCCACCCTGCCGTTCGCTTACCATCCTGCCCCCAGAGGAACCTGGGACCAGGGACACCCTCAAGGGCAGCTAAGCCCTACCCAGTCTCTCTCCACCCTACATGGACAATCACCCCCCGCAAAGGGAACAGTGTAAGGCCTCCATCAAAACCCCGGGTCGGTTTCACACGACCCAAGACAGATCCCAGCACTTCTCCTCCTCCACCCACCCATGCTGAATAGTGACAATCTCCTCCCGGTTACATGTACCAGACAATAATTCAGATGACATCCAAGCCATCCTAAATTCAAGAATCTTGGCTTGATGCAGGTCTAAGCCAGAGACATGAGCAGAATTTTCAAATGAAACTGAGCCAGACTTGCACGGCCCTGAGGTTGGAGCAGGAGCCGGAGAGGACCCAAGCCGCCCTTCACACCGTCACAGAGCCTCACCCAGTGCGATAGTGAGCAGCCCGTAACGACCTGAGGATATGCAAGCTGCCCTCTGGAGCTCCCCAAACACCCTGCAAATGGCAATATTACCTCAACTTGGTCTATCAAGGGGTTATCCCTTGGGATGAATCCAAATATGCCAGCATCCTCCATAAAGCCTGCGAGCTCAATGCAACATACCCACTGCACAGACTACAGAATCTGCGGACATCTCCCTTATAACAGCAGTAACTGCTGATGGTGGATGCAAAGCAAGAATTAAACAAGTAGGTGTGTGTCGTGTGTCAGGCAGACTGTGAAACAAGTTACGTGCAGAGAAAGGAGACAGGGTGCTTGGCCTCAAGCAGCTCCCGATCTGTCAGCAAGGCAGACACGTGAAGAGACAAGATCCTAACACAAGCAAAAGACCAAGGAAGCTTAAAGACGGAAGTAATTAATTCTGGTTCTTTGAAGGAGGGCGGGAGCCACAAAACAAAGCTCCAGCAGGTCTAATCAGGAATATTAAAAAATACGTAAAAATAGAAAGAGTGGAAAACAGATACCGAGGAAAGAACATCACAAAGAAAATTCTACAGACAACTAATTTTTAAATGGGATGAGACTGATTTGTTGGAAATTTTTAACTTACCAAAATTAAAAAAAAAAAAAAAAAAAACAGATACCTGGACAAACCAATAGACATGGAAGAATTTTTTTTAAGTTGTTACAGAACAATCAATTTTAAAAACATCCGCCTCCACTATATTGCCACTATATCAACTGTTGCAGAAAAGATATAAAGAAAAATCACTGGTAATTCATTTTACAAAGCTAGCATAAAGCTGATAGCAAAATTGGGAAAAGAGAGCATACAAACAGAACCACAAAATAATACCACTTAAAAATTTTGATGAAATGTAAGCAAACCAAATTAAATTAGGAATCTAAACACTTATCCACCACAATCAAAAATAGTCTGTCTCAGGAATTTGAGGAATTACTACCAGGTAATCAATTCCCACATCACCTCAATGGGTATAACAACGTCTGAGTCTAAATGGATATCAAAATGACATCTGATGACATTCAACACCCATCCCTAGTCACCCATGAAAACGGGACGGCTCTTCAACATGATGAAAATCTTTCTTAAACCAAAGGATATCACACATATTGAAGAATACCATTACCATTAATATAACCCCAAAGGACAATATCTCCATAACTGGCTTCCCTGTTAGCTCAGCTGGTAAAGAATCCTCCTGCGATGCAGGAGACCCTGGCTCGACTCCTGGGTTGGGAAGATCCCCTGGAGAAGGGATAGGTTACTCATTTCAGTATTCTTGGGCTTCCCTGGTGGCTCAGATGGTAAAGAATCTGCTTGCAATGCAGGAGAACTGGGTTTGATCCCTGGGTTGGGAAGATCCCCTGGAGGACGGTATAGCAACCCACCCCAGTATTCTTGTCTGGAGAATCCCCATGGACAGAGGAGCCTGGCAGGCTGCCGTCCATGGGGTCACAAAGAGTCAGACATGATTGAGCAACTAAGCACACACACACATCTCCATAATCAGCATATAATACTATTCAGATGAGCTAACCAATGCAATAAGACCCTGTAGCCAATGAATGCTGCTTGGCTGGCCCAGCCCCCACCGCAGGCCCACTAACTATCTCCCACCTACTAGCCCCAGGTGGCTATGTGAGGAAGGGACAGTTGGTTAAGCAAGGCTTGCAGGCAAGTCATTCTGCCCTTTTGCCCTTTGCCTTTGTATCTTCCTCTTTCTGCCTGCAACACAGATGTGATGTCTGGAGGCACAGGAGCCTACTGGTGACATGAGGACCAAGCACACGGATGGATGGAGAAACAGAAGCCTGGGCTGTGGCCCCCCATGCCCCCACTGAGCACACTTCAGTGGCCACAGGCTGCTTTCCTCTAGACTTCCTAAACTGGAAAAAAAGCAGCCCTCCAATGCAGCCATTTATCTTCCTAAATGATACATAACTGAAACAGAGTTAAGTACTGAAAAAACTGGACACAAAATTATCCTTATTGGTTATCAGTGACTCTGCACAGAAAAATCAGGAGGATCAACTAGGAAAAAAAAAAAAACTATAGTAACAGCAATCAATGAATTGGGTAAATACAAGATAAATACACAAAATTCCATAGCTGTTCTCACATAAACAATAATCAGTTAAAAGATATAAAGGGAAATAAAGATTCTGCCCACATTAGCAACAAAAGTGTTAATTACCTAGGAATAACCCAGAAGGAAAAATATAAACCCTATGCCATTCTATGAGTTCTTAACAGATACATAAAAGCTGAATAAATAGAGAGACATGAAATGTCCTTGACTGAGAAGTCCAAATTTTGGAATTGTTATTTTGTTCCAAATTGATTTATTAACAATCCAAACCAAAACCCAATGGATTTTTTCGGGTTTTAGGAGGGTAGTGGAGAAGACAACTTGCAACAAGACGGAACAACACAGACACATACAACTTCATGTAGAATATCTCTCCAAAAGTATTTAACTCAGTGGAGAGTCTTCCTGGAAGAGGTTAATATACAGAATGAAGCTACCATATATAAGACAGTAAGACTTTACCACAACAGCACACAGATCAGTGGGAAAAGATAGTTCTTAAACAGACCCTATAATAGAAAATATTTTAGATAACCCAGTGAAGATAAAACAAAACATCACCATGTTGGGAAAACTGAACATTCAACAGGCAAGGTATCTCGTTTTATTGAAATACAAATAAATCCTCAAAGCATTAAAGAACTAAAAGAAAAAGGTGAAACATAAGCTAAAATTGAACTGATTTTTGAGTACAAACTTTCCAAGCAAAAGAAAGACCACAGTGAAGAGACTGCTATTCCATATTAAAATGAAACACTGTATATTTCAACAAGTGAAAAAACGGACAGACAGACAGCAGACTAGGAAAGACACCGGCAGCACAGAGAGCACAGGGTAAAGAGCTGCACAGGGGAAACGTCCTCGTAGAGAGGCCCACACAAATCTAAGAGTGAACTGAGAGAAAGCCCATCGAGAAATGGAAGAGAGAGCTCATCAACAACTCTTTAAAAGGAATTAAAGCAGTGAGATTAAATTTTTTAAACACTAAAACTGTGAGGCTCAATTTAGCATTCAGTACTGACAAAGAGCAGGGTGCTGGGTACAGCTGATGGAGTTTAAACTACAGTTCTCTGGAAAGCAATCTGGCAATATTTATCTGGGATCAAAAGTATACACACTTAAAAAAATTCCCAGTATTCCACTCTTTCAACTTTTAGGAGTCTAACCCAAAGAAATATTAAGAGTAGTACCAACAATAGTACATGTGATTTTATCATATTATTTTTAATGGCAAAAATTGTAAAATGCTTAAATCTAGCAATTACACAATTTTAATAACTTAACTAAAGACCATATTCCAGATAAAAAAAAATATAATGCAGCAGGCAAAAATTCACAACATGATGCTAAGCAGTAGGGGAATGAGGATAAAAAATTGTGTATAGTGAACACTCATTTTTATTTTTTTAAATATATACATACACAGGTAAGTTGAGGGAGATTAAAAAAAAAAGACCTCAGGAAATTACAACGAACTATTAATGGTTACCTCTACACTGACTACAGATGATTTTTGTTTTCCTTTTTTCCTAATGATAGTTTCCAATTTTCCCCTAATAACCATTTATTACTATTATAATTTGAAAAAAGCAATAAATGTAATAATTGTAGTATAAGGTGGCAGGCAAATTTGCCCCTAATTAAAGGTTCATTGTTCATCGCTGTGGCATATTATCTTTAAACAGGTCAAATATGTGAAGCGGTTGTACTGCCGTATGCACACACGATTGTTGAATCAATTCTCACTGCCACCAAACCCTCTCGACCACAGGCTCGTCTACAGGAGGCAGTGGGCTCCACCGAGAGCACAGTGCATGGAAGGAGGCAGGAGGCCTTGCTCGGGCTGTGATCTGAGAACTCTCCGGCATCCATCTCTTAGCTTTTCATAAAACCCACCATGTGCCAAGTACCATCCAACAGTGAGCACAATTCTTGCTTTCAGGGAGCCTTCAGTTTCTCTTTCCCAAATTTTAGGTTAAAGTGATTGTGACTACCATTTTGTCCTTTTGATACGTGCGATTATGATTTGATAACAAAGCCTATCTCAACACCTGGGTTCGACCCCTGGGTTGGGAAGATCCCCTGGAGAAGAGAAGGCTACCACTCCAGTGTTCTTGCCTGGAGAAGTCCATGGACTGTATGGGGTCGCAAACAGCTGGACATGACTGAGCGACTTTCACTCCCTCCCTCCCTCCCTGTCTCAATACAAGAATCAGATTCATTCTGCAATCATTATTTTAAAGCACGTCTAAAATCCACTCTTCCCCCAAAGACACAGGTTTGCTATAGATAGCATTAACACTCTGACCATTCAGAGACCACCACCAACTCAATCTGCCAATTGAACTTGTCTCTGACCCCCAGGATGGCCTTCACAGATGACAGAAACAGGGCTCCCCAGTTTGTGCAAATATTTCCTAGAGAAAACTGCAATGACAATGTAAAGTTCACTGGCTGAAGAAAAAGGAGAGACAGCTAGATTTCCAGAGAGAAGAACATGCTGGCCTCACACACACAAAATGAGAAGCCAATTAGCAGAGCCCAGCACAGAGGGGCTGCTTGTCAGGTGTGTGCACAGTACCTAGTTAGCAGAACAAGCAGCGAGTTTAAAAAGCTGGTGCTCCATCTGCTAATGCAAAACACCCTGCTCCCAAGAGCTCTCTCTACACCATCAGCAAAAACTGGAACGATTTCTTCATCGGCCAGAGGTGAGGCAGGCCTGTCTAACTGTACCAGAGCTTGCACCTCACCACTTGTTTCAAAAGGTAGTATTTCCAAAGATGATGTGTAAGGCTGTGCTGTGCGGCTCAGTCGTGTCCTGCGGCTCAGTCGTGTCCTGCTCTTTGCAACCCCACGGACTGTAGCCCACCAGGCTCCTCTGTCCATGGGGATTCTCCAGGTAAGAATACTGGAGTGGGTAGCCATTCCCTTCTCCAGGGGATCTTCCCAACCCAGGGATCGAACCTAGGTCTCCCACATTGCAGGTGGATTCTTTACCATCTGGGCCACCAAGGAGGCCCAAGAATACTGAAGTGGGTAGCCTATCCATCCTCCAGAGGATCTTCCCAACCCAGGGATCGAACCGGGGCCTCCTGCACTGCAGGCAGATTCTTTGCCAGCTGAGCTACAGGGAAGCCCACGTGTAAGGCTACTAAGAGTCAAAGGTCTTCGTGCTTAAAAAATAAATAAGTCAATCACTAAAAACTAAAAGTCATACCCGGGGATTGTGTACTCTTCCCCATTTTTTAATCGTTGAGAGAGCCCCCCAAAAACTAGAGACAGAGAGCTGTTATTCCCCCACTGGATGGGCAGCTAAGGAAAGATTTTCCCGCTTATGATCTTTAGGAAGAGTCCCCCAGAAAAGGGGCTGTTCCACCAATATATCAATTAACCAGACTGTAAAACCACGTGCCCTCCAAATAGATGCTATAGACTATAACCCCAGAGAAGGCAGACGGCAGCACCTTCACACGCTGCCGGATGCAAACGCGGCCCAGTAATTGCAAAGAACAGGCACTGAGCCCCACAAGGGGAGCTGGACATGAGGAACTCTACCCAGAAACTGTCGTTCACCTTCATGAAAGCCTAGATCAAGTTTTCACTAGATATCCTGCTTCAGCTTTTTAGACACCTGCATTTGGGGGCCTGCGGGTAAGGGGTCCCATTCACCATGGATGAAACGATTCTGGGACCAGAATTAGTTTACACAATCAGGACCCTTTCAGTGGCCAAGATATCATCCCTTAAAGCTGAAAAGGTTGTTGTACTTCTCAAAATCTTGTGACTCATCATAAATTAGATCAGAACTTTCAAATAGGAGGAATAAAATTTCTAGCATGGAAGCATTTGAACATGAGACCCTTCTGCGGCTCCACACTTTCATTTCATGGAAAGGGTTGGTGGGGAAAGGGGAAGTCTGACATTCCATCATTTTCTTGATTACTTTGGATCTTTCTCCCTTGTTGCAAGAATTATAAACACTCCCACTTCTTTTACATTCAGAAAGTGTCATTTGTACCCGAGTAAGTCTTTCAAAAATCAACATTATGAGGGAAACAGCTGCATTGTTGCAAATGTGTGTGTGCACTAGCAAACTCACTACTGCTTGGGTTATATTCACACACTCACACCCACCATAAAGCTAAGAAGGAAACTAAAATGTCACCTGTGCACTTCTGGGCTGATTAAACTGAAGTTCTTTCAATTTATCGCCTTCATACAGCCTGTCCAAACAAAAAGATCTCAAGAATTCCTTTGTAACAGCCCGAACAAGAGCCTAAACTTGCAAAGCATTTTTCAGAGCTCAATAGTACAACAACAGGAAGTAGAACTTCTGGGACGGGGATTTCGCTCTTTACTTTTTCTTTCAATGGCTGCTTTTAAACGAGAGAGAGAAAAAATGTCCACAGGCATTACAAATCCTGGAAGCTATGAATCAGGAAGTGGGAAATGGTTGATGCTAAAATGGCCAGCCTGAAAATCCTGGCTCTTTCATGTCGTCAAGTCTCCAGAGCTAGGAATTTCAGAAATCTTAGGCATTCTGCATTATTTTCTGAATCTTAAAAGAACCAAGATTTGAGCAAGAAAGGCCAGGGAGAATTAAGCAATGAGTAAGCCCCTAACCTCTGGCTCCGTGCCCCAACCAGCACACATACCTTGCCCCCACAATTAAAGGTTCAGTGGGAACGCACTGTCTACAAACGGGGTTTTGTTTATGATGCTGCTCCGAAGAAGCGGGCGCGGGGTCCTGGTGGGCACAGACAGCTGGCCTCACGCCTCAGCCCCCTCATTCCCACCCGGTGTGGAGCCTGCAGCAGACCTGGGACTAAATATTTCACATCTCAGAATACCCAACGGTTGATGCATATGGTCACACTGGTTTTCAGGGAAGACTCTACCTGACAGAGGCTACTAAATCTGAGTAAAACTCAAAGGCCCACGAAACAGAGTTGCACGAACACTTTCAGATGTCAGAGTTGAGCGGGGCATCGCTCCTTCACCTGTTAATTTAAGGGTGCTTGAGCAACAGTGCAGGGCTCGCTCTCCACAAAGACACCCTACAAACGTCTGCACAGGCGTTTACTATGCTGATCCGAGGGGGAAGGCCACACTCTCATCCTCCCTGCAAAGGTCTCCCTCCTTCCACGACTCAACCTAAATGCCTTCCCATTCCAAAGCCCTCACAGTCCGAACACCAAAAACCTGCCAGGGCTTGGAAAACATCCCCAGTTACTTTCTACAGAGGTCGGACTAGCAAGCTGCATGTGATGATGCATTTAAAACAATGCTGACCTGGGGTGGGAAGGAAAGGAAGAAAGAATGGACGTTTCTGCTTATTCCCATCGGACGTGATAACCTGAGAGGCCTCTGTCTGGTCCAAAAATGAGTAACTCCAGCAAGTCAGACAGAGCCGCATCAGCCCAGGACGCAGTGTGATGGTGGTGGTTGGATGGTGGAAGGACCAGCCTCTCCTGTCTCCCCCGTCAGACACATCCCAGCATCTCTCCAAAAAGGCTCTGGGTTATTTCACAAAGACCAGGGGCCACCAGCGTATTAGTTTAACTTACGCAAGTAAAAGAACTGGTTTTCATGGACTGTTTTTGCCCGTGAGACTCCATCACATCCCTCAGCCTGGCCTCCGAGAACCCCCGACACCAGCCCCAACCTGCCCCCAGCCTCACCCTCCACCCCCACCTCCAGCCTGTTCCCTGGGCCACACCACCTGCGCTTCAGCCCTCACCCAGCTCACCCCCAGGCTGAGTAAACCCTGGTCCTCCCAGCACCTCCTCCAGGAGGCCCCAGGACCTCCTGCCGGGCTCCCACTGCCCGTGCCCCCGCCCACGCTGGTCCTGTTCATCACGACCCCGGTCCGCTCCCAGGAGCATCTCTCTGCAGCCACACAGCACGCCCTTCCAAGGCAGGGGCTGCTTCCGTGACACCTCCCTACTGCTGGCAGGTCCCTGAACATCCAGACACTCCAACTTGTCCCTCTTCAACTTCTCCCAACCAGATGCTCTCTATCCTTCAAGCCCCTGATCCACATGCTCACCCCCTCTTCTCTGCAGTACAAACTTCACCAGACCCTTCTGCTCCGCTGCCCACATCCAGGCAGTGCCCTGTCTGCTTTCAATGGTGCCCAGGGCAGGCCTGGCATTGGAGAGAAGGCCGAAGGCAGTGCACACGGCCCACCGCCCCACCAGGAGCCAAGGTGCCCCCCAGGCCTCAAGCAGCTTCCTCAGCAGGCAGCTGGCCTCCAGGAGCTCACCTGGGACTTGAAGCTGAGAAACTGAGCCGGTTGCGGAGCCCAAAGCCTGCAAACCCACCTGGCAGGGTGACCAGGAGGTGGAAGGAAGCTGGGTGTGAGCGTTTCAGCCCCTGCCCCCGTGGGAGCCGAGGCTGAACCCTCGGAAACTGCTTGGCTCTGTCTGCGGTCCTACTCCCGTCAGTCTGCCTGGACACGTGACCCTCAACCTTTCTCTGTCCTTCTATCCAGAAGAATCCACAGCTGCCAGGCACACACGACCCTCAGGGCAACTTTCTGACCAAGGCAGGAACAAGGTGGCAAATCCGACTTCAATTCAGAGCTCAGGGTGGAGAGAAAGGGATCATAAGTTCCCCACAAAAGCCTGGCACACTTTCACTGAACATTCAGACCAGTGGTCCAGGGAGAGTTCTGCGTGGAGGGAAGCAACCCTCACAGGAGCTCGTATCCCCTTCACTGAAACACGCCCCGACTTCAGGCAGCAGAGGCTCCAAGCAGCTTGCCAGATCCAGACCGGCAGATGAGAGCGGTGAGCTGAGTCCTGAGGAAGCCTGACCTCAGGCCGCAGCCTGCATGCTCGGGATCCTCCCAGCAGAAGCCTTATGCCGCCTCATCTGTCTCTAAACTGCTCGCAGGATTAACGGGAAGGCTTGATCAATACCGATTTTACTGTCATGGGAATGACTCACCCTTAAATCCTACCCAGCTTAAAACTCAGCTGTGAACAGAAACAAAACAACATAATAGCAGGGTCAGATTGAAAATAGCAAGTGCGACTTGTAAACAGCTCATGCTTATAAACAATTAACAGTCACCTCCCCGGTCATCCAGCCTCGTGGACGTGCTGAAAGGGAGTTCCATCCCCAGCACGTCTCCAGCCCTTCACCACTGCTGGAGTCACATTCACAAAACAGACCCGGGGGTGGGGGGCAGTTAAGATGAGGGCCTCTGAACCGCATTCCATCCCACTGGAAAGGTGAGTCCTCACCAAGGAGCTGAGCTTTCAAAAACTCAAAGTGAAGCGGTCCTGGAGTACAATTGCCCACTAGGAGCCACTGCAGAGTTCAAAGGCAGCAACTCCCTCGTCCAAAACTGGTGGAAGCGGGTCCTGTGAGATTTCCCAATAACCACGCTCCTCTCACGCAGCATCCACTCTAAGAAAAGCAACCGTGTGCCCAGAAGACCACCTGTACATTTCGCGCATCTGGCCAAAGCATCAGAAGCCAAGTGCGCTCAGGGCCATCTTAAAAGCGTCCACATTTAGGTGCTGGGTTTCCCTTAGTTCTTCCAAACGAACCCGAAGCCAGCTCTCGAAACTGACCAAGAACGTCAAATATACGTATATTACTCCACTGTCATGGAATGCATGTTTGTGTCCCCCAAAAACTCATATGCTGAGGCCTTAACCCCCCGTGGGATGGTATCAGTGAGGTCACCGCACCTCAGGGCGGGGTCCCAACGAGGCAGGAGCGTCCTCTGGGCTGGTAGACCGGAGCGTGCTACCGGAGCGTGCTTGCCTGCCTCCCTCTGGCCCTAAGTGACGCCGCCACGTGACGCCGGCCATCTGCAAGCTTGGAAGTACACACTCATCAGACACTGCCCCTGCCAGCGCCTTCACCCTGGACTTCCAGCCTCCAGAGCTGTGGGAACTAAGTATCTGCTGTTTAACCCCTAGCCCGCGGTGATTTGATACAAGAGCCTGAGCCGATGCAGACGTCCCCCCAGCTTCGTAAGAGCGCATCGCCACACTGGGGAGCAGTAGCCCACCCTCTTGACGCCTCCTCCTGCCCGGAAGACGAGAGTGGTCACTCCAGCTGACTTCCGAGACGCAGAGAAAGTACCAACTTCCACACCCAGCAGAGCCGCCCGCAGCAAGATTCCTCCCATGGGGCCCACACGGAGAGGCTGCTCAACTGAGCGGGGCGGAGAGGACCCCCTGCACGGCCAGGCGGGCTCACCTGCCTCCCGCTCTGGGTGGAGCAAGGCAGGTCCAGGCCTGAGCCCCGACTCCCGGCTAAGCCAGAGGGTGACAACTCAGGACCGGAAGCAGGCCCAGAGAGCAGCTGCGGGTGCAGGGCAGGCGGCCCGCCTGGACGGGCAGCACGTGCCCTGGCCCTCAGGCCACACCCCGGGGCCTCTGCTTCCTCCTCGGCGTTGAGGAGACGCTCCCACTCGGGCTTGCAGGGGTCAAGCCCTTTCCTTCAGGGATCCCTATGCGGTGGGGGAGTCCGCGAGCGGGAAGAAATTGAGCTGTCAAGGCAAATGAAAAACTTCTAGTCTAATCAGTGAGGGAACCAGATATCTAAACAAATCTCTCTTCTGGAAAAATAAGAAAATGAAAAAGCAATTACACGTCACATGGCTGATTAGTAATAAATTTCATTTGTGGCTAAATGGCACGGGCGTCTGACTCCTGACTTGCCTTCCCTGAAAGGACAGCGCCACCAGAGATGCTCTCTCATTACGGCAAACAGACCCACCCCTGGTGGCTCAGCGCAAAGCCACACTTTCTGGGGACGCCTCTCCTGACCTCACACAGCCCCTGAGCTCCCGGGGCACCTGTGACAGCCCTCGCTCGCCTCCGCCACCACGGCCACCACGGGCGGGGGCTGGCTTTTCCGCTCCTGCTCTCCCGCACGGCACATACTCAAGAAACCAGACTTTTTGAAACTGCAGTAAAAATAAACCCGACTTCTTGTTGCTTAGTCACCAAATTGTGTCCAGTTCTTTTGCGACCCCCATGGACTCCTCTGTCCGTGGGATTTCCCAGGCAAGAACACTGGAGTGGGCTATCGTTTCCTTCTCCAGGGGATCTTCCTGACCCAGGGATGGAACTCAGGTCTCCTGCATTGCAGGCGGATTCGTCACCACCGAGCCGCCAAGGAAGCCCCCTTGGACCACAGCAGCATGGGGTACGTTCACACTGTTGCACAGACATCACCTCCGTCCATTCGGAACTCTTTCCACCTTGCACGACCAAACTTCCAAACCCATCAGACGCTAATTCCCCATCCTCCCCTCCCTCAGCTCCTGATACCCAGCATTCTACTTCCTGTCACTGTACACGTGCCAACTGTGGGCTCCTCATCCACGTGGAATCATACGGTATTCGTTCACTTGTGACTGGCTTCTTTCACATAACATCCTCTAGGCTCATCCTTCCCGTAGCACGTGTCAGAATCTCCTACCTTTTTTAAGGCTGCATAATATTTGATTGCTCATACAGGCCACCTTTTGTTTAACCAACGGACGCTTCCAGCTTTCAGCTACCGCCAACACTTACTTCCTGCTAGGAACATGGGTGTGCAAATATCTCCGATTCCCTGCGATCGAGGCCTTTGGGCATATGTTAATGTAGGACTGCTGATCAGACTGCAATTCCGTGTTTAATTTTTCGAGGGACGCCCCCACACTGCTTTCCACAGCAGCTGCCCCGTTTACTTTCCCACCAGCAACGCAGAACGGCTATACCGTCTTCACACCCCTGCCAACACCCGTTCTTTTCAATGTTTGGATAATCGCCGTCCTCACGGACTGTGGTCTTCCTTGCATTCCCCTAATGACTAGTACGTGGCCCATCTTGTCTCGCGCTTACTGACCTCAAGGAATAACTTGTAAACCAAAGGAATTAACTCCTCCCACTAAGAAAAGCACTCTTACTGTGAATTGTTTCAAGTTGGTTGAATAAGGGGTCTGGATTCAAAACACACTTCCCTAGGAAACACTACCATAGGGAACAGTCCCTTAACGAGAGCACCCAAGCCTAGCTAACAAGCTCCTGAAGCAGGACTAAGCCTGATCTCCATCCCAGGAACCAGAAACCCTGTACCATCCCAGGGGGCAGAGCAAAAAGGCAGCTCCTTCTCTCCCTCCTGGAGGTGGCTCTCCAGCAAAGACTTATTAACCAGGCACCACCTTTCCCCAAGGCTCAGATGGCAAAGAATCTGCCTGCAATACGGGAGACCTGGGTTCAATCCTTGGGTTGGGAAGATCCCCTGGAGAAGGGAATGGCTACCCACTCCAGTATTCTGGTCTGGAGAATTCCATGGACAGAGGAGCCTGGCAGGCTTACAGTCCATGGGGTGGCAAAGATCTGGACACGACTGAGCAACTAACATGCTCACTCTCACCACTTCCAGGGCCAGCTCTCACCCTCGCTGAGACCTCTGGCAGCCGGGACCCCACACCACACTTTCTCACTTTTTCCAGTATTTTGAATATTGGAACTAGTGTTTTTGGATAAGTAGAGTCACGTGTTTTGGATCTGTGGCCTAAATGGAGGCGGGGCTATGGCGCCCCCCTCACTTCTAATCAGACCTTCCTCCCCAGAAGGCCACTTGGCCCCCGAGCCACTCCCAAGGAAGGCAGAGAGCAGGGCTGTACACGCTCCATGCCACTGCAGAGTGACTCACTGTCCGGTGAGCCCCAACGCCTGGGCTATCTTGGGGCTCGAATAACTGCCTCTCCTGGAGGAGCATGTTCCGCGTCCTTCCCCGGAGGCAGCAGGGATGACAGGAAGAGAGACGAGCACAACAGACAGAGGTGCCTTCTATCCCCAAAGACAAAAGGCTGGAGCCAGCGCTCACGAAACTCCTCTAAGTCAACTGAAGCTGCTGGCGTCTTGATGTGAAGGTCAGAGAAGGCGAATGATGCTGAAAGCTGAACATCAGAATCCATATGCACCAGGAGGGCACTGATCACTTTTTAAGGAAGTAGACAACTTTTAACGTCTGTTTCCTCCATCCTTAATAACAATAATACGACTAACCCCTAGTGCAGATGACAGGCACGCCATTCCAAGGAATGTATGTTCATCTGCCCAGGAAATACTTGGACTTGTCCTCTGAAATGGGTGCCATTAACCAACTCCCATCTTGCAGATGAGAAAACTGGGATACAGAAGGAAAACAAGGAGTCCAGGTACAGCCCATCAGTAGACGTCTCATTCGAGATAGAGCCCGAGCCGTACAGAACCTGGAGCGTCAAAGACAACCGGGGAGAAGGGCGTTCTGGACCCAGCCGAAGGCGCAGTTTCCGCCCGCAGCACACGGACACTGCGCCCCTTAGGTCTGCTCAATCCCACAGGCGAAAGGGATTTAAAATTTGGAAGTCAGCACACTGAGCGCAGGAAAGTAGCCCCAGGCCTCCAGGCGACCTCCGAAACTGGTGTGTTTGTTTCTAAGGCTATCTGTCCAGTGGCAACAGTTGCAGGAAGGGCAGCCATCTTCCAGCACTAACCATCCCCCCTCATCCTGACCGCTGTGAAGGACCAGTGACCGCTTCTCAGGGGAATAACGATGTGCCAGTCGAGTTTAAAACATCATCTATATGCGTTCAAGTTAAAAAGCACCAGTAGCAAAGCCCGGAGCTGGACACCTAACTGGCCTCCCGTTTCCAACAGATGAGCCCACCCTGCTCCAGGTGGCCAGCCTCTAACCTCAGGCCACGCCCAGGGTCCAGCACGCAGCTCAGAGGGGACCTGGGGTCGTGGCCGGGCTGGGTCCCTGGAAAGCGGGAGAGCAGTGCCCGGCAATACACACGCAAGCGCACCGGAAGAGCTTTCCCTTTTGTTTCCAGAGAAGAGGAGTGTGTCTGGAGGCTGTGTGGCCCCCCAGGTTCAGCCTGGCCCTCTTCTTCCCCGGCACCTCCGATGCCCCTAGGTGTTGCTCCCGGGGCGCCCTTCTGACAGGTCAGGGTGTGACTCGGCCCCCAGGGTCCCCCTCACCGTGCCTTCACAGGGTCACCAATACTGACCCAAGCAGCCCCCCGCATCCCCCCCAGGAACACCCTGACGCTCACAGAGCCTCCCCTGGCTCTCCCATCCGCCTCAGACTCCAGCGGCCCTGCCTGCCCCCCAGAGCCTGTCCCAGGGCACCCAAGAGTCAAACCTTCAAGGAGCATCGAAGTTGGAGCACCCGCGGCCACCCGAGCTCTTCAGCAGCTTGACGCCCCCCACCCCGGCTGCCCACCTGTCTCAGGAGCTCAGGACATCACAGCAAGTGCAGGAAACGGGGCCAGTCCTCCAGGGAGAGGCTGCGGGGCCACCAGGGCCTGCAGAAGAGGCAGATTAAAGCATGCACCTGTTGGACGCTTCCTATGAGCCGGTCCTGCTGGGCACTTGGGATGCAAGACTATCCCTCGTGGCATGGCAAACCGCAGATGGGGACACTGAGGCTCCAGCGTCTGCCTGCGCCTGAGGGGGCTGCCTGTGGCAGGGGGACTTGGGAGGGGCTGGGGGTGGGGTTCAAAGGCAGAAAGCGCCGTGAGGAGGGCAGAGGAAAGGCAGGCACGTGCTAGCTTGTACAGATGGAGCTCCCCTCCCCCCTGTTCAACATCTGCATGGTGCTTTCCAAGACACTCTTAAACAAGCTATGCCTGAAATTAACGCGCCAGGTTCAAAGGGTCATGTTTCCATTTATCTGTAAGAAATATCCCACCAGACTAGAGTCCTTAGGGTGTCTCTCAGGTGTTAATTACATTCAGGAGACCTATCATTCTATCAACTTCTGGGGGATGCAGGGTGCAGGCTTCTAACCTCAGTGGCCCCACAATGAGGCCGCCAGAGGCCTCGTCCATGGCCCTGAAGGAGAGGGCGCACTTCAGTGACAGGAGTCTTTAAGGTGAGCTATCGTCCCCGCCAGGAGTCAAGGCGAAAGTTAACTGGCCTCATCAAGGAAACTGCAAGAAACAGCAGCCCCGCTCAGTCCAGCCAGACCTTCCGAAGAACCCCGTCTCTCTGCGTGCTGTCCCTGGATCTGAAGGCAGGAAACGCTGCGAGGAACAGCCTGGACGTTCGCAGTCGTTCGGAGGGGAAAGTGTCAGGGTCAGGAGTGGCAGAGGGAGCCCCACGGACGCCCCGCCTGCCCCGCGGCTTCAGGCCAAGCCCAGCACGCCACACGGTGAGACCCAGGCTGCCTCCAACCGGCACCGGCTCCACATGGCCTGCAGCCCATCCCAGACACAGCCGGTGCTGAGAGAGACGCGTTCAACCCTCCAAGGGCCTCCCCGGTGGCTCAGCAGTAAAGAATCCGCCTGCAACATAGGAGAAGCAGGAGAATGGGGTTCTATCCCAAGGTCAGGAAGACCCCCTGGAGAAGAAAATGGCAATCTACTCCAGGATTCTTGCCTTGGAAACCCGATGGACAGAGGAGCCTGGTGGGCGACAGTCCACGGGGTCGCAAAGAGTTGGACATGACTGAGTGACTGAAGCACATTTATAGGGAACTTCTGGACCAAGGCCTCCCTCCAGAGAGATGAGGCAGCCTCAACACAAGGCTGGACTCACAGGTGACCTTTCCAGGGGTTCTAGGGTTTTCACTCACCTCAGTGTACAAAAAGCCTGATTCAACCACGATGTTAAAGATAATTTTATTGCTTCCAAGTTCTTTGTAGTAGTAACTGGCCTGATAAAACGTTTCAGCTGGCAGAGTGATCAGGTTGGTGTTCAGTCACTCAGTTGTGTCCAACTCTTTGCAAACCCATGGATGCAGCACGCCAGGCCTCCCTGTCCTTCACTCTCCCAGAGCTCACTCAAACCCATGTCCATCAACTCGATGATTCCATCCAACCATCTCATCCTCTGTCGTCCCCTTCTCCTCCTGCCTTCAATCTTTCCCGGCATCAGGGTCTTTCCTAACAAGTCAGGTCTTCGCATCAGGTAGCCAAATTATTGGAGCTTCAGCTTCACCATCAGTCCTTCCAATGAACATTCACGGTTGATTTCCTTTAGGACGGACTGGTTGGATCTCCTTGCAGTCCAAGGGACTCTCAAGAGTCTTCTCCAACACCACAGCTCAAAAGCATCAATTCTTCGGTGCTCAGCTTTCCTTATGGTCCAACCCTCACATCCATAGAAGACTACGGGGAAGAAAATAGCTTTGACTAGCTGGACCTTTGTCAGCCAAGAGTGGTCATGACAAGATGAAAATAAATGTGTTGTTCACGTTGCTTCAAAGTGGAGGGGGCACGGGGGACTGGATGTGTCCCTTTAAGAGGTCTTCTGTTCGTTGAGGTCTTTCTACGTGCTAGGCACTGAGGCATGAGCTCAGAATTCAAGGATAGACAAGGTGCCGCTCGCCTCGCTGACCAGTAGAGAGCAACTGTCCGGGGACAACGCACTAACAGGGGCATAAAGAGATCTGTGGGGCCATCCAGCCGGCAGGGTCGAGGCCGCTGGACAGGGAGAGCTGCAGCTCATTCTGAAAGGAGTCTGCCAGGGCGTGAGCTGGTAATACAGTTGTATCAGAGGAGGAAATTAAGTTGCCAAGAGCCCCTTGGCACAGGGGCTCCCACCTGCCAAGGCAAAGAGACCTGAGTGGGTACAGTCTGTTTCAGAAACAGCCAGAGCTGTTGTTCAAAATGTCTCAGAGGATGGCAAGCTGCAATCCTCTATCAGACAGCCAAACCAATGACTTCCAAATTAAAACTAGCCAAAAGCAATCACAGAGAGATGAGCCTAACACTTTCTAAATGAACCACCTATCCACTAACTTAGTGTAGCCTCAACTACGGAAGTGAGAAAGCAGATTCGGAAACTACCCAACGAGTAGCAAACCAAATACAGAAAAGTGCCTAACAAAATACAACCAACATGAGACCCAACAGCAGCAATGAAAGTGTTTGTTACTATTCTCGGTCAGGATTTCTGGCTGGTGAGCACCTGAACTTCATAAAACTGCCCAAGGGGACACATATAAGAATGATAATTAAAGTCTTACCACATATTTTAAGTAGAGCGATGGGAAGTTTTTCAAAAGGAATCAATAGATGTTTTAAACCTCTAACCTCGAAAGGAATATTTTAGAAGTTGTCACTTATTAAAGTCCTGTAAAAACATCTTAAATCCCAAACTGTAAAAGGTGCGCTGCTGCTGCTGCTAAGTCACTTCAGTCGTGTCCGACTCTGTGCGACCCGACCCCATAGACGGCAGCCCACCAGGCTCCCCCGTCCCTGGGATTCTCCAGGCAAGAGCACTGGAGTGGGTTGCCATTTCTTTCTCCAATGCATGAAAGTGAAAAGTGAAAGGGAAGTCGCTCAGTCACGTCTGACCCTCAGCGACCCCATGGACTGCAGCCTTCCAGGTTCCTCCGTCCATGGGATTTTCCAGGCAAGAGTACTGGAGTGAGGTGCCATCGCCTTCTCCGAAAAGGTGCGCTAGCTTGAGAGAATTTGGGTCTCCCTAAGTGGTGTGAGCAACTTTTGACAAAGTTGTATCTATCTAGCGCACCTTTTAGATACAACTTTGTCAAAAGTTACTCACACCACTTAGGGAGACCCAAATTCTCTCAAGCTAGTTCACGGATGCAGCAGAGCAACCTTAATTGAAAACCATATCCCAATAGGTCCTACAGAAGCCTGCAATCCCCACATTTTCCTGCAACTGGCTTCCCAGGAACCTAAGCCAGACAGAGGGACCACCGGGCCGTCTTCATCCTTAGGCACCAAAGAGGCCGAATTTCCTTTCTGGCCACTAGATGGCGCCTACGCATTGGTGAGGCGCACAAAGCGCACACTGGACACTTCTTGGGCACCAGCCGAAACGGACAAATGATAGAGAAAGCATAACAGACCTCTGAAATGGACGATGCACTGTAGGCACCGGCCACTGTCTAGTGAAAAAAGGAAAAAAAAAAAAAATCACAAAACTGTTAAACAAGCAAACTGCAATCCTGTTAAGTAAGCACCTTAGCAAAATAAATCCTCACGACAGAACATTACTTGAGCACCTACTATGTGCCAGGCTCTACATAACATTCAAACGACAACGGAAGCCCGACGTCACGTGCATCCTGTATTTCTGGCACTATCCAAACAACTCTGTTCAAGGATGCCGTGCCCATCAGAGCAGTAGCAAACGAGAGTTGGAGGGCTTAGGATACTAGCCTAAGTATTTGACATATGCATCAGCTCACTTTTCGCTTTTAAGAATAAACATCTGGAGTAGGTTCTATTAGAATGATAACTACAGATGAGGAAAACTGAGGCACAGGAAGATTAAACAATTGGCTTGAGGCCTTAGCTACTGAGGAGCTGAGATTCAAACCCAAGCCCTCTGCCTGCACTTCTCTCTACACCCGTAAAATGACAACAGCTTGGGTCCCAGAGAAAAACCAATCACTGCCAACCGGCACGGCAGAGGGTGCGACCTCAAAAGGAACAGGCAGGAAGTCAGGTCCACAGAAACGAGGGTAACAAGAGAAACTTCATGAATGAGAAGGAATCTGTGTTAGAAATTAAAAGATGGCATCTCAGATGAACTCAAACTCTAGGAAGGTATTTGGGGAACAGGAATTAACTTAGCGTCCCATCTTTACACAGTTACAGTCTTGTCCCTGTTTCACAGATCTGAAACCTAGAATTTTGTTTGTTTTAATGAAAACGAGATTCCAACCCCAATTTTTCTGACCTTTTCTGGCAACATCAGTAAAGAGGAAAATCACTCCCGGCCTTGAATACAGAAGGAGCAAAACATGGAGCTAGGAATGGGCTTGCTTACCACAGAGCAGAGCCCGCTGATAGAGTCCTAGGAATTCACACGGGGTCCCTACAGCAAAGTCTCGGTAAGAGCGCGTTACAGCCCAGGACAGGGCCCTTGGACTTGATTCCTGGACCAAGGGGCAGCACCACAAAAGGCACATGCTGATGATCTGGGGCTGGCAAGCCCATCAAAGCAGAGGGAGGGTGCTGGAGTCAGAATGCCCGGCCCAGAGGCCAACCAAGCATCTCCTCCAAGAGTCCATGCAGGTCCGGACGGGACCAGGGTGGAGCCAGAAATGGGCGAATGTGAACAATTTCAAGTGACTCAGGGAGGGAGAAAGGAAACATTTAATAAAGGAGTCTCCCCAGAAAGGGGCTGATGAACAGAAATGTAACTAGGAATTCCATCCTGACCCAACACCACTTGTTGCTGAAAATCTTACTGAGGTAATGCTAGACAGAAAATCCCAAATATACAGCTCAACCAAGTACAACAGTGATAACAAAAGAATTTCCTGGGATGAAACTATAACATGTTGTGATCTCACATATTCCATGAACTCATTATCCACAGAAATCAGACAACAGAACTAAGGGAGCCCAACAGCAGATCTTCTTCTGCCTTCGGTCTCTCTGATCGTTTGTCTTCATGATAATCTGTGTTTCTCTTTCAAAGTCAGAGTCTGAGCTACTGGTAGGTATTTTACCCCACTACTGAGAGACCCCCAAAACTTAGCAGGGGAGAATAAACACAGGACAACGCTGATAATAATGGCACAACTGCTGAGGACTTTACAACCTAAATAGAAGTAACAGCTGATGACCTAAGAAAACTATTGCTAGCTGGTACAGGCAAGGAGACCACGGACCTCTCCCCTGTTGCTAGCTGGTACAGGCAGGATCATGGACCTCTCCCCTGTTGCTAGCTGGTACAGGCAAGGAGACCACGGACCTCTCCCCTGTTGCTAGCTGGTACAGGCAAGGAGACCACAGACCTCTCCCCTGTTGCTAGCTGGTACAAGCAGGATCATGGACCTCTCCCTCTACTGCTAGCTGGTACAGGCAAGGAGACCACGGACCTCTCCCCTGTTGCTAGCTGGCACAGGCAGGATCATGGACCTCTCCCCTGTTGCTAGCTGGTATAGGCAAGGAGACCACGGACCTCTGCCCTGTTGCTAGCTGGTACAGGCAGGATCATGGACCTCTCCTCTACTGCTAGCTGGTACAGGCAAGGAGACCACGGACCTCTGCCCTGTTGCTAGCTGGCACAGGCAGGATCATGGACCTCTCCCCTGGGCTCTCTTTCTATGCTTCCTACTCTTTTCCAAGAGGTTATTATAGGTCAGTTGGATGCTTCTGATTTGGGAAAAACTGTTATAAACTCATCTCTCCCTAATCATCATCAGACTTCTCTCCCTTAAACTGTTATTAACTATATTTTCTTAACTCAAATTGGCACTGTCTCATTTACTTAGTCAACATGCATTTCTAATAACTGATTTTATAAAGACAAACCACTGACTATATTTTATGTGACAGGATAAGCTCAAAGTAGGCATCCAAAATATCTCAGGGAAGTTTTAAAGTTCTGCTCTATAAAACATTTATGCTTTAAGACTGTCAACATATATTTGCTCTCCCATGGTCGAGAGTAATTTAGAAAGCAGTATGCATATACCTGAATTACCAAACTGACAAATAATTCCACAGCCAGTTTAAAGAAAGTTAGTGCCAGCTTAAAAAAAAAAAAAAAAAAAGCAGCCATACAAAAGTATACAAAACAACAATAATAATGTATTTAAAACCATCAGAATTTGGATGAATGGATGGAAATACACACAATTTTGAACAAGTGGTCTTTTTAATTATATAACTATTACTAAAGTAGATGTTTGCCTTGATAAGAGGACTAAGAGGCTGAGGAGTGGTGTAAAAAATAAAGTTTCAAACCCCAAGAACTTTCTGGACTAGGAATAAATTAAGAATAGAAGACTTTCTAAAGACTTTAAAAATATAAATGCTTAAAATAAAATAAAAAATTAAGACTTCCAGACTATTATAATGTGAACAATTTAAAGCAGGCATAGCTATCTCAGCTGCATTTGGGGATACCCATCATATGCACGCACATCTTCCCTCTTTGGTTAGTCACCAATCTATTTCAAATAAGAAAGAGTGGGCTTTAAGACCATCAGCCACCAGAGGTGGGTCACTCAGCTCCATGGACACACCCCCAGCAACTGACCAAGGAGCCATCGCCTGCTCTAACCAAGGAGAGCACAAACACGGGAATAAGGGCAGTCCCTCCAGCCTGCCTGCCTCTCCCCATCATAAAGGGCAGCCACAACACACAGGAACAGTTACTGCACGCAGGCACTCATCCCTCATCACAAAGGAAACTACTTTTTGCTGTGTTCCAGTAAAATCTGAACTCTTCTAGTCCGTGAAGAAAAAAGAAAGAAAAATGCAAGCCTTGCTTACTAGTTTGTTTCTTTAGTGTTTTAAACAAACATAGAAAGTAATTTCTACGTGTGCTTAGTCACTCAGTCGTGTCCGACTCTCTGCGACCCTTTGGACTGGAGCCTGCCAGGTTCCTCTGTCCATGGAATTTTTCAGGCAAGAATACAGGAGTAGGTTTCCATTCCTTCTCCAGGGGACTTTTCCTGACCCAGGGATTGAACCCGTATCTCCTGTGTCTCCTGCATTGCAGGCGGATTCTCTACCTGCTAAGTCATCAAGGGAGCCCAATTTCTATGGTTTGACTCGTATCTTTTTAAATGCCTGTAGGATAGTTTATCACATCACAACGTATTTTTAAACTTAAAGAAGTGAAGTCGCTCAGTCATGTCCAACTCTTTATGATCTTATGGACTGTAGCCCACCAGGCTCCTCTGTCCATGGGATTTTCCAGGCAAGAGTACTGGAGTGGGTAGCCATTCCTTCTCCAGGGGATCTTCCTGACCCAGGAATCAAACCCAGGTCTCCTGCATTGTAGGCAGATGCTTTTACAGTCTGAGCCACCAGGGAAGATAGGCAAACTTAAAGAACTGAGTCCAATAAGTACTCAACATGTATTTATTTAGGAAAAGAGGGGAAAATTTTTCTCAATTCCAGTAAAGAAATATCAATATTTCCTTCAGATTTTGAATTAATCAACTTCATAAGCCCTAAGTGAAGCTGTCATAACTGGGAAAAGTAGGGGATCTTCAAAACTGATATTAGGGACTTTACAACTTGAGTAGAACTGATGCTTTAAAAGTAAAAAAAAAAAAATTTAGTCTTCATAGTTCAATGTTTCAAAATCAGACAGTGTTAATCTTCTGAGTCAAATATAACCTAAACAATTTAACAAAAGAAACAAACAAACTTTATTATGCCCAGGGAGTATACATCTATTGAGATAACAACTTAATTTGTTTTTAAAGATCTTCTGTTTACCAACCATTTTATACCAACCATATGCCCTTTCCTAAGAACAACCAGTTCTTTCCAGATCCTTGGGGGTTGGGGTAAGGGTGACACATTTCAAAGTTTTAATGTTTCCAAATACTGAAAATCCTCCCCAAATGTCAATAGGCCTCAATGTGCAAAAACTTTAGGACTTTCGACCCCCCCCCCCCC